>BGNK01000050.1:240337-349721 GCA_003297005.1 Symbiodinium sp. clade A Y106 | reverse complement strand
GAGAGGGAGAGAGGGAGAGAGGGAGAGAGGGAGAGAGGGAGAGAGCTAGAGAGCCGGAGAACTGGAGAGCTGGAGAGCTGGAGAGCTGGAGAGCTAGAGCTATAGCTGGAAAGCTGGAAAGATAGAGCTATAGAGCTAGAGCTAGAGCTAGAGCTGGAGAGCTGGAGAGCTAAAGCTAGAAAGCTAGAGAGAGAGAGTTAAAGCTACAGAGCTAGAGAGTTGGAGCTACAGCTAGAAAGCTAGAAAGCTAGAGCTAGAAAGCTGGAGCTAGAGCTAGAGAGCGAGAGCTAGACAGCTAGAGAGCTAGAGAGCTAGAGCTAGACACAGACAACACATAACACACGCAACACACACGCATGTCAATGTGCACGTTCGACCCAGTGCACATGCACTCTCACTAACATGGCACACACCTACACACGCAAACACCATATTATAACTACTTTCCTCTGAACTCATTTGGTAGTCATACGGGAGTCATTGTCATGTGGGGTTATCCGGTTCTATAATTAAGTAATCACAGGGGCCCTTAGGGGGGTAGGGGGTTATACATAAGGTAACTATACCTTGTAAATACTTATAACCCCAATTAGGGTACTTATGATTGCTGATCCTCCAAGTAACCAGGTTAGAGGATAGAGCTGCGGGATATTCAGGTAAGCCTATCATAAGGTGGCCTTAATAATTAGTGGGCTCCCTTATAGTAGTATAAACATAGTAAGGAACCGTAAGCAGGGTATAAGCCTATCATACGATTTCGGGGTTTGGGGCTCAGGATTTCGCGCTGAGGTTTTCGGATTTAGAGCTAGGGGTATCAAGGCTTCAGATTTGGCAGGGCTTCTGGCTTGGGCTTCTGGGTTTGGGGGCTGCAGTCCTCCCGAACTTTAAACCCTAAACCGGCGCAAAGCCCAACAGCCCGAAGCCCTAAACTCCGATTCTGGGCTTTTAAGTTACCAGGGAAAAAAAAGTATACACTTTTATTTCATACTGGTTCCTTTAAGAAAAAAGTATTAAAGTATGGTACTCCAAAGCTCAGGATTCAGAATCCTCAAGCCCAACACCCCGCCGTCCTCAACCTGCCGCCGGAACTCAAAACCGACGATGCTCTCAATACCTCCCCCTCCCAAATGCTCAGTGCCACAGAAACGGATCCCAAGCTTTCTCAAACGCCATCGCAGAATCCCAGGCCGTAGACCCCTAACCCTGCAAATGCCCAAACCTCGAGAGCTTTGGGGCTTGGGTTTCAGGCTCGGCGTTTGGGGTTTAGGGCTCAGGGTGTGTAGGGTGACGAGCTTTGGGCTCCGAACCCTTAAACTTAAACTCGAAACACCCAGCCCGACGAACCTTTACTCTCTCCCTGCACGGGCCCAAGGCAAAACTCTAATCCTCCAAACTCTAAGTCCTAACTTATGGCAACCCTTATAGAAACTTGATGCCAACTTTGATAATAGTAGCCCTTGTAGCAACTGCACTAACCCTTACACTAACCCGTAGGGATACCTTAATGGCAGTTGTTATAGATAACCTTTTGGTAACATGCCCTAAACCCTAAACCCTAACGCCCTGACCCTCCTCCGGACTTGTCTGACGAGAAATCTGAGAGTGCTTCTGGTTGCCATGGCTGTTGACCTTCGCCTCGGCATATTGGAGCTACACGCCATAGGTATAGGCAAAGACTTGTATTTCGTCTTTGTCTAGCCTCTCTCTCCCTCTCTCTCCCGTATATATGTATGTTTATCATGTAGGATTGTTTGCTGCTTGCCGTAACTCCCTAGGTCGCTTTTTGCCCGGTGGTTTTGGGGTTTAGTTTTGGTGGTCCTCCTCTGCGTCGTCTTCGTTCATTCGGGATGGGGCTGGTCGTGTGATGGGGTATCCAGACCCTTTGTCACTCCTTTGGCGGGGCTCTCTCATTTTTTCGGGTCTTCTCCCCCTAAATTCCTCTTTTTGTGCCGTGTGCCCGTTTTCCCCCTTCGTAGGTCGTGGGCTCAGCCCGGGTGGCAGGGGGTGGCTTTGTTTTGTTTTGGGTGCCCTTCGTTTAAAACGTGCCCTTTCGTCTCTCTCGTTTTCCTCTCCTCTCTCGCCTCTTCTGCAATTGCGCTGCATGATCATGCGCAGGGCATTGTTGTGATGTGCTGCCACATTAGTTCGGAGTCCAATGGTTGCTCTCGTATGCAACCGCACAGTTTTCTATGTGTGTAGGTACAACTCTCGAGAACGCTGAGGCGCTGTCAAATTCCGAATCCGAAGGTCCCCTTTGTGACCTCACCTTGGGTAGCGACCCTCGGGCCCTGATTCCCTTAATGATTGCGCCTGAGTGCGGTGCTGTTGCTGTTTTTTTTTTTTTTTTGTTTTGCGTTGTTTTGTTTGTTTGTTTGTGTGTGTGTGTGTTTGTTCTTGTTTTGTTCTTGTTTTGTTGGTTGCTGTTTTTGTTGTTGTCGTTGTTGCATGGCGGCTGTTGTTGTGGTCGTCGTTGTCGTTGCCGTTGTCGTTGTTGCTGTTGTTGCTGTGGTCGCTGTTGCCGTTGTCGTTGCGCACACGCCCTGACTAAGGATCTTTGATGCTTGGACTTTGGCTGTTGTTGTCGTTGCCGTGCACACGCCTTGACTAAGGACCTCTGACGCTTGGCTCATGGCTGTTGTTGTTGCGGTTGTTGTTGTCGTTGTCGTCGTTGTTGGTGTTGCTTCTGTTGTGGCTGTTGTTGACGTGAACACGCCCTGACTAAGGTCCTCTGATGCTTGGCCTTTGCCTGTTGTTGTTGTGGTTGCTGTTGTTGTTGTCGTTGTCGTTGTTGTTGTTGCTGCTGCTGGTGCTGTTGTGATTGTCGGGCTCATGCCCTGGCTAAGGACCTTTGTTGCTTGGCTTTTGCCTGTTGTTGTTGCTGTTGCTGTCGTTGTTGTGCACAAGCCCTGACTAAGGACCTCTGATGCTTGGCTTTTGGCTGTTGTTGTCGCTGTTGGTTTTTGCTGTTGTTGTCGTTGTTGTTGTTGCCGTGCACACGCCTTGACTCAGGACCTCTGGCGCTTGGCTCATGGCTGTTGTTGTTGCGGTTGTTGTTGTCGTTGTCGTCGTTGTTGGTGTTGCTGCTGCTGTGGCTGTTGTTGACGTGAACATGCCCTGACTAAGGTCCTCTGATGCTTGGCCTATGCCTGTTGTTGTTGTGGTGGCTGTTGTTGTTGTTGTTTTCGTTGTCGTTGTTGTTGTTGTTGTTGCTGCTGCTGGTGTTGTTGTGGTTGTCGGGCACACGCCCTGACTAAGGACCTTTGTTGCTTGGCTTTAGCCTGTTGTAGTTGCTGTTGCTGTCGTTGTTGTGCACAAGCCCTGACTAAGGACCTCTGATGCTTGGCTTTTGGCCGTTGTTGTTGCTGTTGGTTTTTGCTGTTGTTGTCGTTGTTGCTGCTGTCGTGCACACGCCCTGGCTAAGGACCTCTGATGCTTGCCCTCTTGTTGTTGTTGTTGCTGCTGCTGTTGTTGTAGTGTACATGCCTTGACTAAGGACCGCCGATGCTTGCCTTCGTGTTGTTGCTGTTGTTGCTGCTGTTGCTGTTGCTGTTGCTGTTGCTGTTACCAAGTCTTATAGGGGCCAGCCCGTTTATCGCGAGGTTGAGAGCCACTTTCTGGCTTCTTGAGCCGTTAGGTGCCACTCCGTTTGGGTGTCCCCTGAAAATTGCTCGGCTGAAGGTCTAGAGTCTGGATGATTTTGCACCATTAATGGAGAGCAGTTGATGGTGTGGGTCTCTTGAGACGGTGGTGCGCTACTTGAAGGTGGAGCGATTAGGAGGCATGTCGAGGAATGGATTGTGCTGTTTTGGCTGTTGTTGTGGTTGTCGTAGTTGGGATCATTTGATTTTTCACCCTGAACTCTTTTCTCTTTTGGGTGGTTGTCATAATTATGGTCGCTTTTCGAGTACTTCACAAGCCCTCTTGGCCTACCTGTGCGGGCCCAGTGTGACAGAACGCTTCTCCGAGAGCTTCGAGCTCCTCGGGAGCTTCTTCGCGAGGTTGGCTTCTTCTTGTGGAGAACATCATTTTCGTACCGGTTCAAATCGGGACCTTGTTCCCATGGCTGCAAGTTAAGATGCTTAGGTGTTTATTTTATATATATACAGCTGCCCATGCTGCCTTTTCCACTGCCTTCTCCGGTGGAGTCTTCGCCGATCTCTCGGGCATGGGACGGCTGATCATGGCTGCATGCGGTTCCAAACACAGCGAGCCTGATCCTTGTTGATTTTGAGATTGGTTGAGTAGGACTAAGGACTTTTTGGCTGAATGCTCGCGCAATGTGTGCCCTGATGAGGTTACTGCTTTGTTGATCGTATGTTGTGTAGCTTCGGTCTTGTCCTACGGTGCTGCTTGAATTTCCTTTGAAAGGTGATGCTTGAGAATCTTCTGCGGGTTTTTCCTCTCAGGCATTGTTGTCAGTTTTTGGGTAGGACTCCCCGCGCACGCAGCATGGCTGATGACAGTTGTACGGTTCAATTCGCCTTCGAGTGGTTCCTTGACTATCTCGAACGGCAGAAGAGCCACGAAAGTGATCACGAAGTTGATCATCAGCCTCTGCGTTCCAGATCTCGTTCAAGATCTCGCGGATCCCGTGTATCAGATGAGCAGTCCGATGAGAAAGTAGTGGATCTTGCATCCCCTGAAGACATGCGTCTCGGTATCATCAGCCTCATGCGCCTGTTCAAGGGACAGCAGTTGTCTGAGGAAGAAGCCATTAGTGAAGCCAAGAAAGTGATTGGTGTGCCCACTGGTGGGCCTTCAGTTGCATCGCAGCAGAGCGAAAGCCTTCCGGGTCCTGATCCTTCTTTCAAGCACGCTATGGCTTTTTCCCCTGATGAAGCTGATCTGGCCAGAAAGGCGGTGCAGGAATTACGCTCGGCCCTCAAGCTTCTGAATACTTCAACGGGTTCCAGGACTGTGCTGATCTCCTTTCGGAAAGCCTTTAGCCCGCAAGAGGTGGCTGAAAGAGTGGAGGTCTGGAAGGGCCTAGTTGGCCCCAAGATCCCTGTCGAACCTTTGGTTGTTTCCAGGGGTGGTAAGTGGCATAAGCCGGTGGGACCGCAAAGCTATGCTACAGCAGGCGGCGATTCCCGTAAATTCGTGTTGCGATTACAGATTGCGGTAGCCTCCAAGGTTAAGAAGTTGAGTTTGCAAGTGAAGGTCGCTTCGAAGGAGCTGACCCTTTCTTGGATGTAAAACGGTGCTTGCTGAAGAAGCCCCTTCAATGGTCATGCAGTTTGGCCCGCATTCCGCCGTTCAGATCAACGCGGGCTCCACACCCAAATTCGACGTTTCACAGTTTTTTGCTGCCTCTAAGGCCCCGTAGGACCGGAGTTATGACGCTCCTTGCGGTGACCGAGGTGGTGCTTTAATTATTTGCTCTCCGATTCCGGAGTCTGGCGAGTTTCTAGATTCGCCTCGTAAAGTATGGGACGCAAGGCATTGATCGGGCCCGGACGCTGGCAGCATTGGTGCTCCAAACTCGCTTGGTGATTTCTGCCTCTCTTCTCTTCTCTTCTCTCGTCCTCTCTTCTCTTCTTTTCTCTTGTCTTCTCTTCTTTTGTTGCTCGTTCTGGTTGGTGTTTTTTTTTGTTTTGTTGGGTTTCTTTTGTTTTGCTCCGTGGTCGTCGTTGTCCTTTCCGTCGCGTCCTTGTTTTTGGGCGTGTCGTTGTGGTTGTGGTGGTTGTTGGTGTTGGGTTCCTCTTTGTGGTCGGTGTGGTCGTCTCGGTGGTCCGCGTGGTGTTCGTCCTGTGGTGGGGTGCTTGTTGGTGCGTCGTTGTCGTCGTTGTTTGGTCGTCGTCGTCGTCGGTCTTGTTGTTGTTGTTGTTTTTGTTGTCGTCGTGGTCGTTGTCGCGTCGTCGTCTCCTTCTCTTGTTGGTGTCTTCGTCGTTGTGGTCGTCCGGTCGTCGCCGTCTTCGTTGTCGTCGTCGTCGTGGTCGTTGTCGTCCTCGTCCTTTGTGGTGGCGTTTGTCGTTGTGGTCGCTGGGTCGTCGTCGCTGTCGTCGCTGCCGTCGTTGTCGTCGTCGTTGGGCTTTCGTTTGTCGCTGTTGGGTTGTGGTCGCTGGGTCGTCGTCGCTGCCGTTGTCGTCGTCGTCGTTGGGCTCTCGTTTGTCGCTGTTGGGTTTTTCTGTCGGCGTCGTCGTCGCTGTGGTTGGTGTCGTCGTGGTCGCCTTGGTCGTCGTCGTTTTTCTTTTCTTCGTGGTCGTCGTCGTTTTTCTTTTCTTCGTGGTCGTCGTTGGTGTCGCCGGGGCTGTCGCCGTGCTGTCGTCGTCGTCGTCGTGGTTGCCGTCGTCGTTGTCGTCGTCGCTGCCGTCGTTGCCTTCGTCGTCGTCGTTGTCGGTTTTGTCGGTTCTTTTGGTCGGTGTTGTGGCCGTTGTCGGCGCGTCGTCGTCGTTGCTGTTTGTGGTGGTGTGCCTGTCGTTGTTGTTGTTGCTGTTGTTGCTGCTGCCGTCGTCTTCTGTGTTGTGGTCCCGTTGGCGTCGTCGTTGTCGTCGCCCTTGTGGTCTTCGCTGTTGTGGTTGTGGGGTTGTTGGCTTGGGTTTTCTTGTTGTGTCGGTGTGGTCGTCCTCTTTGTCCGGGCGTGGGTTTGGTCGTGGTTTGCTTGGTGGTTGTTGGGGCTTTCTGTTTTTTGTCCGGTCCTCGTCTTCGTCTGCTTCGCCGTGGTTGGGTTTGGTGTTGCCGTCGTGGTCGCCGTCGTCGTTGTGCTCTTGCTTGTTTTTTTCTTTCTTTTCGTCGTCGTCGCGGTGGTCGGTGGTGTCGTGGTGGTTCTTGGGGTCTTCGTCGTTGTCTTCCTGCTCGTCGTCGTCGGTGTCGTGGTGGTTTTCGTCGTCGTCGTCGTTGTCGTTGCTGCTGTTGTTGTCCTGGTCGTCTTCGTCGTCGGTGTTGTTGTCGGTGTTGTGTTGGTGTTGTTGTGCTGGTCGTCGCGGTCGTTGTCGGCGTCCTTGTTTTTTGTTGCTGTTCTTCTTTGCTTGTGTGTGTGTGTGTTTGTTGTTGTTTGTTTGGCCGTGGTGGGTGTCGTTGTGGCCGCCGTTGCTGCTGTTGTTGCGGCTGTTGTTGTTGTTGTTGTTTCTGCCGTCTTTGTCTTCGTTTTCGTGGTTGCTTGTCGCCCTTGTTCCCTTGTCCTGGTCGGTGTCGTCGGGGTGGTGTTTTGGTTTCTGTTCCGGTTGTTGCGTTTTTTCCTCTCCCTCTCTCTCTTTTTTTTGTCTCCGTTTCCCTTCCCTTGCTCCTCCCTGCGTTGTCTGTTTCCTTCTTCCCTCCGCTCTTTCCTCTCTGCTGTGGCTGGGTTGCTGCTGCTCAGGCTGCAAGGACTGACTCAATCTTTCGTGAGTGCAAGGTTGCGCGCTGCTCGAGCCTTGGCCACTCTGGTTCGTAGTTGTCGATTGTAGTAGTTGTAGTCACTGTAGTCTGCTGACATCCTCAAGGGATCGGTCATGGACACGGATGCTGACGCATTGTTGCTTTCCTTTTTGCAAAGTTCATGCCAAGAGGAGGTGGTTCAGCGGGCTCAAGAAGAGATCGGGCAGCTCATCCAAGCAGGGCTTCCTCCCAAACCTGCCAAAGTTAGTAAGCTCCTGCATCTGGCCTTGCGCAGAGATGTTTGGGCCCTTCTTGCGAGCCGACCAGCTTTTGGCGTTTCCCAAGTGCCACATGAATTGCAAATTTTTAGGTCCTTTGACAGGGTGATTTCGGAATGTCTGAGAGATGTTATTCGTAGGACTGAGCAGTTTGTTCTGCACACCCCGCTGAGTCATGTAGCCGGTCCGTGGGAAGGAGGTCACTTGGCTGATAGTCTCCAGTCTGTTGCACAAGTAAGTAGTTGCCGTCAAATTTTTGCTGCTTGGAGCGCTCAAGGGGCATTTGGTAGATCCGCAGATGAGGCCCTTAACGTGGATCGCATGTTGCACTTTGCGGCACAGCTTTCGCACGAAGGAGTCACCATCGCGGTTCTTGTTGAACCTATAAGCTCAGATCACACGCTACGTGGCCCACCTGCACCGGCTTCAGATTTTTCGGGTTGCAAACCGACGAGCCGGCATCGGTGGCGGTGCTTGTGCACGAAGCCGTTACAGATGCAGTCTCCATCATTGAAGGGTATGGCAACGAGTGCGCCATGTGGGTTGCCATTCAAAGTCAGCCCATGATTCTTCTTCTCGCGGTTTATGGACCGCATAGAGGCTTTCTGGCAGCAGCGACTTCGTGAGCTTCGCAGCATAAGATGTTTGGAGTCCTATAGAGATTGTCCGCTTGTTCTTTTAGGCGATACTAACCTGCATTTCCCTTTCCTGGGGCCGACCAACGCTCATGGCCAGTACTCTCGACAGACAACTTCTTTCTGTTTTCTGTAGCCCGGATGGTTTTAATGTTTCCATTCGAAATCAACCAGCGGTTCCCACTCACGCCTCGGGCTCGGTTATAGATTTGGTGGCGGCTGAAGAGGTCCTTGCTCTGGACCTTAAGGTATCATGGCTCCAGGAGGAAGCATTGCGCAGCGATCATGCATTCCTGGTGTCCACCTGCCATATGGCCACCATTCCCATTCTGAAACAGCAGCAAGTTGGGGTTGCTCGTTGGGGTTTAGGCTCCACCTGGGATGATGCCCTCGATGAGGTTAAGTTTTCGCTGACTTTTGCCTCGTGTTGGGCAGCGTGTGCCCTCAACAACGGTACCTTACGGCTCAAGGGAGTCACAAAGGAACTCGCCAGAACTTGCTTGATAGGGTTGTTTGGTGGAGATCTGTGGTGCTGACACTGGCGGGCCACTACAAAGGGCTTGTTTGGGTGTGTAGGGCCGATAGGCGTAAGGACCTTGCGCAAGAGCTTTGGCCATTTATGGCTGCAGACGCTCAAGAGGGCGATGGTGCGACTGAAGCTGCAGAAGATCTCCTTGCCAGGCTCAGATCTTCCTTGCATGAAGAGAAAGTGGCCAAATTCACAAAGTTGTCAGCCCATAATCAGAACGCGGCCCAAGCTTATCTGTCCCAGCTGTTGAAGCCCAGGGAGTCTCTTCAGACAAGGCTCTCGGAAGAAAACACAGGCAGGCAGTTATCGGACTCTGAGACATTGGCAGCTATTGCTAACGATGTGACGGCAAGGGGGAATGCTGGTCATGCAGGGGTCCCAGCCTTTAATTTTTTGGTTCAGAGGTGTGTGGCGAATGCCAGAGCTGAAGCGCTCCGTTCATCTGAGACCTCGCCTTCGGTATCCGTCAGTTTTCAGCTTTTCTGTGACCTCATTAGTACTGTTCAAGCTAGGAGAGCTTCGGTCCAACTACCCAGGCAAGCCATTGTTGCTGCATCTGATGCAGGACGTGTTTTGATGTGGGTTCTTGTTAACTTGATTTTTGCCCTAGGCATTGTCCCTTCGTCATGGTTTAGGATTATCTCGCCCACCCGCAAGCGCGGCCCAGTGGTCGTCACAAAGCTGGTGAACTTACGCCCGGTTTGCTATGTGTCTGATCTGGAAGGGGTCGTTGATCTTGTTTGGCTTCACTTGTTCAAACAAACCTTGATAGAGTATGCAGGCTCCTCGCAGGTGGGTGGCCAAATGGACCCAGTTCTCGTAACTGTGGGCATCCTTACAGGACTGCAGTCGCGCATGAACGCCAACTTGCCGAGTTTGGTTTTAAAGGCGGATCTTTTGCAGGGTTACGACCTTGCTTGGCGGGACGCTGTTCGTCTCCATGCCTGGCAAGCAGGTATCCACGGGAACGGTTGGCTTTTCTTAGACAGTTGCTTGGCAGTGGATCAGGCAAGGGTTAGGATGGGTCCTTTACTTGGTCCCTTCTTCGTCATCCTGAACCATGGCATCAGGCAGGGCGGTCGTAGTGCGGTGCAACTCTTTGGTGCTTTTGCGAGGGACTGGCAGATGCCGTGTGTTTCTCTTCAGTAGGGGTGGGTTTAGGACACGATCCTACTCTAGCTGGCTGCGTCCTCGATGACAAGCAGCGAGCCAACAGCTTGTGTGAGCCGAGCTGGAGTGATCTTTGGGCAGCAGCCGAGAAATTTAACCCTAAAGCATCGCAGAGTGAGCTACGGCTGCTGCTGCGTCCGTCGTCATCTAAAGAAGAGGCCTTGCTCCTTCTAGACGCGACCGCTCAAAGTAACCTTTTGCTGCTTCAGTTCATTGATGATGCTTTCGTGCTGCAATCTACGCCGTGGGGGTTGTTTAAGGTCTGCAGGTCGATGTCGTCGTTTGCTGTCCTCTGGCACCATAGGTTTGCAGGGGGTAAAAAGGCGGCTTCACTTCTTTGTGTGGGTGAAGCCTGGCCTGCCGAATTGCCACTGCCCACCTTGGATGGTGAAGCGGTTAAAGTGGTAAACCAGCTGGACATCTTGGGCACGCCGCTGGAAGCAGACCTTAGTTTGCACTCGCTCCTGTCAACCTTAGGGAGTCGTCTTAAGGATGCGGCTGTTGATCTAGGTAAATCTCTCGACACTCAGGGTTTGGGGATTTCGTGGCACGCAGAACAGTTTCCTCTCTGGGCGGAAAGCGCGGCGCTTTTCGGTTGTGAGCTCTTGGCGGCGGGTGCTGAAGGCTGGCCTTTGATCAGCCGCAAGCTGAATCAAATGCATTATCAAGCCATCAAGGCTGTTTTGGGTCTTTCCAGCTTGTCTCTTGGCGAAGGAAGCTACGCTCTGGTGCTTCTGTGGCTGGGGTACTCCTGGCGGCTAAGTGCCAAAATTGCCATGAAGATTGTTACTTCATTGGCTCGTCTTCTTACTCTCCCACCTTCACATGTCTTGCACTCGGCAGTTAGAGCAGCGGTGGCAGTACCTGGGCCTACTTGGGTTGATGCAGCTAAAGGCGTGGCTTGGTCGCTTGGAGTGTCCAACGTGCCGTCCTGGGAAACGTTGCCCAGTGAGGTGAACTCCGCGCCGCGGATTAAGCTTTACATCCAGCACTGGAAGCGCCATTGCGTTGTCCCAGTCATCAAGCATCTGGAAGAGTGTTGGCGTGCGGAAGCATTGTCCAAGTTGGCATGGGCACCACCAGCAGACCTAAGAGCCACCGTTAAGCTCACACGTTCCTTGCTTTGGACGCCTAGAATGCTGAAAGCTTGCAAGGTGTGGTTTCTGGCTGTCTTGACAGGGCGAGGGTTTTTTGAAGGGTGGTTCAGAGGAGCTGAGCACTCTGTTTCCGAACGACGTTGCTTGCTGTGTAGAGCTCAGCCGGCCAATCTTACAGTGCATTTGGCAACCGAGTGCCATGAAGCACTGGAGTTGGCCAGGGCTGCAGGGCTCCAACACAACGAGCTGTTTTCGTTGCCTACAGATGCCACTAGCCTTAGGACCCGCATTAGTGTTATGGTCACCATCACCCAGCGTTGGCAAGCTCGAGATGGCTAAAATGGCGTGGCGCGGCAGGGATTCTTGATGACAGATTGATATATACGGACGTGTTGGCCCATAGACCCTTCGGGGTAGTGGCACTCACGCCGTATCTCTAAGATCCGCTGGAGGATCAGTCTGGCCATTGAATTGAATTATGTAAATATGTAAATATGTTCATCTGTACGAGTGCATATATACATATATATACACACATGCGCACAAACAACATGCTTACCTCTGCTGCTCTCTGTCTCTCTCTCTCTCTATTTCTCTCTCTCTCTCTCTCGCTCTCTCTCGCTCTCTCTTTCTCTATCAATCTATACATTTATAGTGTACACATGGAGCATACATCCGTCTATCTCAACTTTTATCTCTCTTGCTCTCTCTCTCTCTCTCTCTGTCTCTCCCCTCCCTCCCTTTAGAAAGATAAGCAGACAGAGTAAACATACCTAAACACATCTGTCTAGCTCTGCTTCTCTTTGTCTCTCTCGCTCTCTCTCTCTCTCTCGCGCGCTCTCTCTTGGGTTCAGGGTGTAGGATGGTGAAGGCTTAGGGTTGCCGGTTGGAGGTTTCGGGTTCAGGGGTTTAGGGTTTGGGGTTTAGGGGAGGGCGATACATGTATGCCTCTGTAATATAGGGGCCCTGGCAACTAGAAATGGAGTAGGGTTTTGGGGTATACTATAACATAAATGTATTAAATTGGTAGTTATTCAGGCCCCTGTAGGTGTACTTGTCAGTGTTCAAACATTGTGGCCATGATGCATATGATACATCTGATAGCTCATCTGATAGCGGTGAAGCGGGCGAAGCTAACGGTGTTGCTGGATGCTGCGAGCACACACAGTGGCAACACATGCTGGTGCCGACACTGCTCCTCACATCAAGCACACCAAGAACAACAACGACACAACACAACTGTCAATCGATCAATGGCCCTCAAAAGCAAAGATCGTCACCATCATCACCACCGTCATCATCATGTAAAAACAGAAACCGCACTCACAACAACAACTATGTCAATTAAAAATAACAGTATTGATAAACGTGATTATAGTCACAATACGAATCTGAATAATACGAATACTATTCATACCACTACTGAGAATGGCAATGTACATGGGCGAGGACTTCTAGTGTCAGGTCATTCGGCTCTTGTGATCTGGCGTGTCCTTGCTATTGAGATTCAAGGTTTGAAGCTTCTGAGAGTTTGCCACTTGGGGCTTTGGAGTTAGGAATGTTCGGGTTCGGGTTTAGGGTCTAGTTTGGGGGCTACGATTCAGCTTCTTACCTCAAGGTTTGCTTTTGCTGCTAGCTAGGCAGAATTTCAGCAAACAAGAAGGGCTTAGGATATGAGGTTTGGGGCGCAGGGATGTGTAGGGTTTGAGGATTGGGGCCATCGGATGAAGTTTCTTTAGACTCTCTGAGTTTACGTACTACCAGGAAGACTAGGTGGGGCTTTTAAAGCTATTGAACAATATTAGTAAATAAGATTCTCTTAAGCCCAATAAGGGAAATATAAAATTTCCCAAAGCCCTATCTAGAAGAGTATTGGCAAAAGCCGCAGTCAGTGCTATAGAAACAAGACGTATCAGCATTCGTCAGAAAAAACATCCAGCTTAGAGGCAGCGGCATGGAGAAACTCAGAGTGCGTTAAACACGAACCCGTGAGCTCTAACAACCCCCGAAGCCAAACCTAAAGCCCACAAGCCTTGAATCACCGAATGCCTCTAGTCTGCAGCCCTGATCCCCTCCTATAAAGCCTTCAAGACTGAAAGCCTGTCTAGACTAAAGCCATAGCTACCGCTGTGCTTGAGACAGGCAAGATGCGAGCTGGAATACGTGGACCAGTTCCTCAGATTTGGGTTTCGCTTATCGTTCTTAGGGCACCTCTTCAGGTTTTAGGATTTAAGGCTTAAGTTTGAAGACCCTCGGGTTCAAGGGTTTAGGGTTTAAGGTTGTACCTCGGGCTTGAGGTCCAGAATTCGAGGTTGCGGTGCTTATTGCTCGTCTCACTCAGTTGTGGCTAAATGACGGCGATCACGCCTGTGATGTAACAGTAATCCTCTCCTCATTGCTGGTGGCAGTACTGCACTGACAACCTTCAATACGACAATATTCTGCCTGCTGCAGTGTAGTCGGATTTGTCGACTAATGTCATGCATCCTACAACGGATTAGAAGATGCAGTGCCAGAATGTCAATCTGTACACATGCTGATATTATCAACACCGCTGGTTGCATTGTGACTGTAACTAGGTACGTTACAGAAAAGTATATATAGTACAGCATAATGCAGCATAGTGTGACTCAACATGTTGTAATACATTTCAGTTTAGCGATATAGTGAACATGAACAGCTCCAAAACAATATACTACAACATAGTGCAACACAATATGGCAAAACATAGTCTCATCTACTGAAACTTAATGTAGTATAGTATTGTGCGCTAAAGACAGCATGTGATATCCTATACTTTACAGTACTGTACCATACTATATACTGTATTCTATGTGCTATGCACTAAGTCCTGTGTGCTATATAATATATGCTGCATTTTACATACACTATGTACCATATACTATGTATGCTCTATATTATTTAGTTGAATATGAGATACTATAAACGGTGTATACTATATACTATACCCTTTACACTATACATCAACTACCGTAGACTATATACTATGTACTATTTACTATATACTATAGTACAAAAACAACAGTATGACATGCAGTGACATACAGTTTGTTAACACAAACGTATGTGTATGTGTATATATATATATGTATATATATATACACATGTAACACAGACACACACACACACATTCGAAACATACATATATATATATACGCACACATAGTATACACATGTATACATGACATATATAACAAATCATTGCCATCGGGGCAAGTGGCGAAGACAACCACGCACACCGAGCTGATGAGCAGCTGCTGCTCACCGAAGGCGTGTTGGCCACCTGAAACCGCAAAAGGTTTCAAACTCCATCCCCGAAATACGAAACCCTGAATATTCCCTGCATGTTGCCAGATTCCTAGACACGAAAACCTGACTCCCTTACACTAAACCCGGAGCCCTTAAGCCTGGCCCTGCAGGCCCTGCGCCCTGAAACCTGTGGACAACAGAAACAGAGCCAATGCATTCCACACAGTGACCACCCGGCCTCTACTTTCAAGCTCGGGGCATCTCCTAACAAGCACTAACCTAAAGTCCGTGGGGTGTGTCGCATGAGGGTGTTTGCCTGTGGCGTTTTTATTTGTGGTGGGGGAATGGAGCCCTAAACGCAAAAACGACCTCAAACTCCGAACCCTAAACCACTGACCCTCTGAAATCCGTCGAACCCTGCCTCGGGCAATGCTCATGCGAGCGAACTGCGGACCCAAACCTGGGCATTCTTCCGATGGTGGTCTCAGGATTCTGCCATACTGGACCTACGGGGTCGGAATCTACGGTTTCGGGTTTTGGGTTTGAGGTTCCGTGTTTAAGGGTATACAGTACACTGCATAGGAGAAGTATGGAGTGATTCCAGCAGATTTTGGGAGCAGACTCCGTTTCCCGCTTGGGTATTTGGTAATTCAAGGGGAAGACCATCCCGATTAACAAGCGGGAGAGATCAGGCAGGGTCGAATTATCTACGCACTTACCTACCTACTCACCTATCCCTTACTCATCCATCCGTCCGTGTATCGATCCATCCATCTATCGACCAATCGTTCTATCAATCTGACCGATCCATGTATAAAATGCCGTCTGTCTATCCGTCTGTCTCCTAATTTGTCTTTTGACCAATCGATCTCACCCAGTCTACTCCACTCTAGCCCAGTCTAGTTCAGTATAGTCTAACCGGGTCCATTCTAGTCTAGCCTGAGCAAACCTAATCTAACCTAGTCTTTTCTTATCCAATTTGTCTCATCTATCTGCCGCCGATCAATCTATGTATCCATCTATCTGTACAGACGGACATACATACATACGTACATAAGCCACATACATACATACATACATACATGCATACCTGCATCCATACATACATAATGACATACATGAAGGTGATACGCTGTGGTTTGGCTAGGCTTGGGTTAGACATCTTAGACCGTGTATGAGTTCGGACTAAGGGGTTGAGGTTTAGGTTTCGGATGACTGCGATACAAGATCTCGTGGCTGCGCGACATTCGGCAACGTTCATTTAAGGCTGAAGGCATAGGGCTCAATGCCATCATAGGGTCTGGATTACCGGTTCAGCTTCTTTTTTCGGGTCGAATTAGGGTGGTATGCCGCAGACGGAGCATGACCTCTATGCTGAGGGTCATCATCTTCATCATCATCATGGTCATCGTAGTCATCATCCTCATCAGCCTGCTCCTCCTCCTTCTCTTTTTCCTCCTCTTCATCATCACCATCATCATCATCGTCATCTTTAGGGTTTAGGGTTTAGGGTAGCCTGTTCCTCAACTCATCCGCGCGCCTCTCCCCAGGAAATCGCTGAGAAGCAAGGAGAACAAGGTACAGCCAGTCCTGAGACGCGCCAGATGCGGGGCATGCAAACCACGGACGCAGGTTGGGGTTTAGGGTTTTGGGGTCGTTCCTCTCAAGGAACACTACCTGGTTCCTCAGCAGTCCGGGTTCAGGGTCTGTCCGAAGCTCATCAACACTAGCTTCTCCAGTGTCCCCCTGCTTGCTGGGAACCGAATTTAATACAGGGTCCAGTAAATAAAGGCAAAGGGCTACTACTTGACCCGAAACACGATTTCAGCCCGAGTAGCTGCATGTTTTCTATGGAAATCCTAAACTGAAGCCCCAAGTCCTCATATTGTACTGTAGTATAATTACTGTAGTATAGCATAGTACTTAGTAAAGTATATTATAAAGACATGGCGCCAAACATCAAATCCAGCCCTACCCCTCAACCCTAACATGGAAGATGCGAATCAAGATTTTTCTGTGCAAGCTGAACAAAGTTGACCAGTAGCCCCGTAATAACAAGGGTAATTAACCCTTTCCCTACTACTTGGCCTTACTCAGGGAAGCCAAAAACAAAAAAAGGGCAAAAGGGTACTACTGAGGAACCCTGAATGCCCTAACCCCTAGTGAACAAAGTTGCCCTTGACGCTGCAGCTTGTGCCCGTGAAGGCAGCAGCAAGCTCGAAAGATTCTTCTCAGGATGTAGGTTTAGGGTTCTAGGATTTAGGATCAATATAGGGCTTCGTGTTTAGGGCCTATTGGCTTAGGGATTAAGCATTGTTTAGGGTTCTGGGATTTAGGATTAATATACATAGGGCTTAGTGTTCAGAGCCTATATAGGCTTAGGGATGAAATGTTGTGTAGGGTTCTGTGATGCCGCGAGGGATCGGTTGAAAACTTCATCCCTGTGACTCCTCAGACTACTCGATCATGCACTCCGCACACGCGCACGCACATAACGTAGGGGCCTAGATACTTACCACTACTATTTGGAGGTGGCTCCATGATGTGATTATAGTGTAATAGCCCCAAAACCCCATTCAAATTCTCAAGGCCCCTAACATAGAACCCTATTATAGAGCCCTGACAAGCCCTTATAGCCCTTATAAAGGAACCCCATGCTAGCTACTAAGGCCCCTTTTGTAGAGCCGAAGTCTTCGGAGAATG
Source organism: Symbiodinium sp. clade A Y106 (assembly GCA_003297005.1). NCBI lineage: Eukaryota > Dinophyceae > Suessiales > Symbiodiniaceae > Symbiodinium > Symbiodinium sp. clade A. The sequence goes on along the minus strand of BGNK01000050.1, from coordinate 332,743 downwards.
CCAAACCCTACCTTGGAGGGGCAGGGGACTTAGTAAGTCGTTTCTAAGTAGGGTTATAATTGGGGTAACTCCATTTAGGGTACTTATAACTCTACTTATAACCTACTTACTAAGTCCCCTGCCCCTTCAAGCAGCAAGTTCTGCTTCCTTTCAGGCGCCGATGCAGATCAAGCAAACCCTAAACTTCCCAAAACCCTGAAACTCCAAAGCTCTAAACTTCCCAAAACCCTGAAACTCCAAAGCTCTAAACTTCCCAAAACCCTGAACCAACCCAGAACTTCCCAAAACCCCTCACTTTTTGGGGCTTCGCCCTCGGCTGCGGTTCGAGTATCAGGTCGAATATGTAGCTGTTCGGGATGCAGTGGATCTGCCAACAACACGCGTTCTCTATCCGAAGGCTTCTTCGGGGTTTAGGGTTGGGGTTTAGGGTTTGGGGTTGGGGTTTCAGGTTCAGGATTTTTGGCTCTCTTGGCGTTCTGCTTTGTGTTCCTTTCTAGCGGTGCTTGAAGGGTTCCGGTAAGCGCTTTGCCATCCGAATACAGGTGCCTTCGCTCAGTAGAATAGAAGGGTTGGAGGTTTAGGGTTTAGGGCTTAGGGGTGAGGGTTTAGGGTTTCGGGGTGTGCACTGTTGAAAATAAGCAAGGATGACAAAGGTTGAGGGCCAGCAAGTCAGAAATGCGAAAGCTTCAACCTAACCCCCTGAAGCCGTGTACAAGAGCGTTAATATAGGCGCCTGAACGGTGAGAGTAGGGTTTTGGGGAATATTACATTATACTAGAATTTTAGCCTATAGCATAAACTCTAAGGAGCAGTGTTGCTACTTGTTTCTGGCTAATATAATGTTTAATCTTGCCAAAACCCTACAGCCGTTCTACAGGACGTCTGTGGCATCCTAAGACCAAAGCCCTAAACCCTACATCCCGCAATCCCAAACCCTGAACCTGAAAGCCTAAATCCTGAACCTGAAAGCCTCAAACTCTAAACCCTAAACCCCTAAACCCTAAACCCTAAAACCGAAACCCTAATCCTAAGCTCTTGACCCTAAACCCGGAACCTGAACCTTGACTTGGACCCTAAACCCTACCTCAACCCTAAACCCCTAAACCCCTAAAGCCTAAGCCCCTAAAGGCGGGACCTGCATGGTACCCATGATCAGGCCACTGCTCAGTGCAAGGCTCGGCAAAACCTCACAGAGCAAGGAAATTTAAAGGCTTCGGAGGAGCTTTCTACACGGATTTAGGGTTTAGGGCCTAGGGTTTAGGGTTTAGGAAAGGCTTCGGAGGAGCCTTCTACACGGATTTAGGGTTTATGGCCTAGGGTTTAGGGTTTTGGGTTTTAGAAATCCCAAGGGCTCAAATACTAGAGTCTTAGGTCCCCAAAACAATTCAGAGCATGGACTTTGGGACCTGGATCTAATGCCCTACTATTTTGGCAGTTGGACTTGGACCCATATGGACGTCTCTGAGAGACTGTCAGATTTCGATAAAGAGGTCTCCAGGTGTTCTTTGAAGTTAAGGGCTATGTGCCTCAGCCCAGGCATCCATCGTCGGTACATGTCTCTAACTGAGTGGTTCTCAAAATTAGGGCCCCTTTTTGGGGTCCCTAATATAGTACGGCACCTATTATTTAGGGTATCCAAAAAGGGACCATAATTTTGACAACTACCCAACTGTCTGCATCTTAATCGAAGGTCGCCTTGCGCAATGGCACTGCTGATGGGCATCTACTCGGCTTTTAGGCAACCAGGGAGAAAAAGGTATAAACTTTTATTTCATAATGGCTCCTTTAAGAAAAAAGTATTAAACCGAAGTGTGGACCCCAACCATAAACCTAAACCCTAAACCTAAACCCTTTCATTGAAGAGTCTGTTATTAAAGTATGGTACTCCAAAGCCCAGTCTAGATTTGACTGCGACCCGGAAATCAGGCAAAAACACCTTTAAAATGGGCTCCCTACGTTTCATAGGAGCTCCTCCTTGCCCTGAACCCTAAAGCCTAAAACCCTATATCCTACTTGGAGGATCAGGGGACTTAGTAGTAAGTAAGCTTATAAGCACCCTAAGTGGGGTTATAAGTAATTGCAAGTATAGTTACCTTGTTATAACCCTAGTTACTAGGTCCCTTGATCCTGTAAGTAGGATGAGCTCTTTGCGAGACTTCTCAAAGTTGGGGTCCCCTTTCAGATTGCACCGGGACCATCCCAGGGTCGCTTAAGCACTGCCGCGGTTTAGGGCTTAGGGTTTAGATGGGTTTAGACTTTTAGGCTTTAGGAAGTTTAGGGTTTAGGGTTTAGATGGGTTTAGGCTTTTAGGCTTTAGGAAGTTTAGGGTTAGGGTCCAGGGTTTTTGGGGTTCAGGGTTTAATTCGATGGGTTTCGGGTTCAGGGTTTGGGGCTCAATATATTTGCAAGCTGCACACTGTCAACCAAATAGGAATTGCAATGCGGGAACATGCACCGCAGCTTTGTCGGCAACAGACAGGAAGCAATGACAGCGGAGAGGAGAAGGGAGAACACGTCGTCACCTCAGCTGCTGATGGGGTGAGGTTTTGGAGTTTAAGGCTCAGCATGATCGGGGCCAGGGTTGAGATTTGGGGCTTTCGGCGTGTAGGGTTTGGGTATGAGGGCAGCAGTAGGACGTCGATGAGTGCAAACCCTGAATGTACCAGAGTGTCCGAACAACAACGCGAACCGGGGTTTTGCCGATGAAGAGTTGCTGAGGGGTGGTCAGTTATCACCATTCATCGAAGCCCTTCCTACTTAAAGGATCATGGGACTTAGTAAGTAGGGTGAAAAATAAAGTAACTATACTTATAATTACTTGTAACCCCAATTAGGGGACTTATAACCTTACTTACTAAGTCCCATGATCCTCCAAGTACTTCTATCAAGAACCCACCTGCAGCTGCGAGAAGTAATATCGGCGCCTTTACCGTTGGAACAGAGCTTGGGGATATATTCTGCCATACATGCAACAACGAACCCTAAGGAACATCGTTATGCATTTTTGTTGCCTTTATACTACGCTACTTATAGTAACCATTATAGTACCCCTCATAGTAATCTTTATAGAAACCCTTAAAGGAACCCTTAGGGGGCTTAGGTCTAGTTAAACGCCCTAAAGACCGCAAACCCTTGGACCCGAAACCCGAGGAGACGAAACCCCAAAAGCCTTGTAAAGCCCTATCAGTAGAAGCCCCGACGTTGGAAACCCAATAACATTTAGGGTTTAGGGTTTAGGGTTTTTAGGGTTTAGGGTTATAGCCTCAATCCTGTGGAGTAATAGACAGGGAATCCCGGCACTATTTGGCCTTCATCCGGTTTCCAACTTTATGGGGTTTGCTGTAAAGCAAAGCGCTTCGGTGCGGCCCTGGCGACAGAGGTTGAGGCCGCTTCCGCAGAGCGCCACCAGCAGCAGGAAACGAATAGCCTGAAACGCTGTGCTCGTTGAGGGACTCCCTTAAAGGGTTCCTCAAATGGGTCTATAAAGGTTTACGGTTTGGAGTGTGGATCCCTCCTTTTTGTTGCGGTTCAGGGTTTAGGGCAATTGGCGTTTAGGGTTTGGGATATCAGGATTTAGGGCCTGACCTCTTCAACCGCTTAGTCATGGAGTCTGACAGGCTCTTGAAAGGATTCCTTGCAGTAAGGGATCTATAACGGTTTACGGTCTAGAGTATCAGTCCTTTTATTGGGGTTTAGGGTTTAGGCTCACAGTATGAATTATGGTCCCAGGAATTCGGAATTGGATTCCAATAAGGCCATGGACCAGAAAAGGAGAAATGTAATCACCGTAATCCCCGTGGAGGAAGGAACAAAGCAGTGAAGAACGACTGCTGCTGAAACCGCAGAGCCAGGCTCGTCGCTTCCATCTACCTGTTTCATGATGATCGGGACGACCATGACCATCGCTATCACAACAACGAACACACTTCCCACAACAAGCAGCCCTGCTAAAGCAATATAATGCATGTCATCATCGAGGCCCCGACACGATTCACCGAGAATCTCAGCGCGAGACTCTCCTGGATTCGAGCTAATATAGGGGCCTTAATAATAAGAACAGGGTTTTGGGGCCCATTATACTGTAAGTATAATAAGGACCCCCCAAAATAGTATTGGCAAAAATTTAAGGCCCCTATATTACTAAGCGGGCAAAAGGATTCGGAAACCTCATCGGGTTTCGCGTTCGCAAGGCGTTTACAAGGCTTTACGGCTTAAGAAATCTAGACCCGCGAAATAGCTCTGCGGGGCCTGTTAAGGCAGCTTAAGGCTGGAGCCGAGGCATGAGGATGCAGTTTGGGCCAAGCTCTGTTCAGGGTTTGGGGTACAGGGTCTAGGATTTTGAGCGGGGGGTATACCGTTTATGGTTTAGTGCGTCGGGTATTTAAGTTTTTGCGACTTGAAGCAACAGCAACAGCAGCAGCAACAGCCGCAGCCAGAGCAAGAGCAACAGCAACGGTAACAACAGCAGCAGGATTGGTCTTTGCTCAGGGTTCGATACTAGGCAGGGTTGCCGACAAAGCTGGCCGCCATGAAGCCTGTAACTGAATCGGAAGCCCTTCGTTCAAATCTACCGAAAGATTCACAAATCGAGTGCTTTAGTGTTTAGGGGTTGGGGTTTACGGGTGGGATCCCTTTCGAAAGGGCAGCTGAGATGCGTATGCAAATTGCGCCGGGAGCATCGTGAACATGAGAACTGCGGTGACAATGCCTCGTGGTTTTGGGTTTAGGGCCGCTGGAACGCGCAGGGGTGTCAGGGCAGGTTATTGCGGAGTCGCATCGCCGCAAGACTTGTGAAGGAGTCGCTACAGCCAGCAGCTACGTCCATCCCAAAGTACGGCCGCAAATCCTAGGCTCTGATGCTGGAGTGTATCGCTCGCTTGAGTCGGACATTCCTGTCATCCATGAACTCCTCACAGCCACATAGTGTAGTTCAGCAATTCCTGAAACAAAAAACTTGTGTATCGGTGAAGAGGCGAAATCATTGGCGAACGTCATTGATGAACAGGCATCTCGGATTAATCGCGTTGTTATGATGATATTGAAGAAGATGATGGTGATGACGGCAGCTCTTGCTTTTGACAATCTTGTGTTTACGATGCTTGCTGTTCCAACTACCGGGATCGCAAAACTTACACTTCACGCTTTACGATATACCATGCATGCATCTTGGACTGAAAACACTACACCCTGCAGCCTGAGCCCGAAATCCTGACACGTGGAAGCCCCATTCTGCAGGTCTAAACCCTGAACCGGCGCGGCCTGTAACTCGACGGCCCCAGTGATACTCAGTGTACAGCAGCTCTGACAGTGCCGCCTTCAGAAATGGCAGCGGAATGGAATCAGGTTTTTTGGCAATGTAATTACGTTAACTTCTTCATGAACAAGTGTATTGATAAGTGTCATCTACATCGGCAGGAATAAAGTCTCGTCGCAGTTGCCTACACCATCATGCGGAGGACGCGGAGTACCAGCAAGTGCATTTTATGTGGCTAGCGGAGGAATTAATCCACCGGAATAAAATTATACTACTATAATGTTCCGGGCGGAGGACTGGGTGGAGGAGTCTAAGGGGGAAAAGGGTTTGCAAGGTGCTCAAGAGCAACATGCACGAGTACGACGAACTTTCTTCCTGCCGCAGTAAAATTAACGTGAGTGACCAAATATTTCTTTGGGCAAGAATGAACAATTTAATTTACTGATTAAATGAGTCTGTAGGATCCTAGGCTGTGCAGTTTGCATCCGGCTCAGAGCGTCTGCAGCGGGATCGGATTTGGGGCGTTTGAGTTTAGGGTTCAGGGTTTTGCTTGAGGGTGTAGGATTTGAAAGGATTGGGGGCCTTTACGGCGTACGTAATGAACATCTAGGGTGTGGACCAGGATAGAGTTTAGGCTGTAGGGCTTCGGGTTTCCATGGCTGTCTTGTGTCGTCCTTCATGAGAATGCTCTACGCTGGTATGTTGGTTTGAGACCTTGCCGGTGGCTTCGTATCTGCCAAAACATGAACGCTAAACTCTAAACCCTTACATTACGTAGTGACAAATTGAATTGTAGAACCCCCCCCCTATACCTATAGCCTATAACGAGGCCATTCAGGTTTGGGGATTGCTTGCTGAATACAAATGTTACGGCAAACTCGATGGAGCCGTACACCCTTGTCTAGAAAAGTTCCTGAAAGACAGGAGGCCGAAATGGCCTCGTTCATGCAAAGGAGACACCATAGCGGCTAGCATCTGAATCAAATTTTTGGCCTGCAGGCAATCCTAGAGATGCAGCCCAAAGCATTAATCCAAAATCTCAATCTAGACTATACAAAACACTACGTAAGTCACGTTCCCTGCTCCTTTTTCCCAACTCCCTAAAACGTTAACGCTGTTAACGCCCCAAATCCGGAAGCCTAAACCCCAATCCCTGAAGCCCTTTACCCAAAATCCAGGAGGAACCCGACCTCGATGGATGCCATGGACAGGCTTCGCAAGATTTGCAATGCCATGCAGCACGAAATGACCTGAGGAAGAGACAGCCTCAGGGCTTAGGGTTAGGTTGTCTCCGAGACCTGTGGGGCTTTGCATTTCTGAAACCCAGCCTATACTACAGGCCTCGTGCTACACGATGCACAAGTTCCGAAAAGTAACCGTGAATTAAAGGAACCCGGCCAATAGCCCTTGTAGTCAGCCTCAAGGGGACCCTTCAAAAGCCACTTAAAGCAACCCGGCTTGGAGGATCAGGGGACTTAGTAAGCCCTAAACCGTAGGAAGCGCCCGAGGCCGCCATGCGGCGAGTGCCTTTTGAGTCGGATTCTCCGTCGACTCCTCGGGGGACCCCTCAATTTGGTCGCCTGGGGCGGGGCTTTAATTATCGTTTAGGGCTTGGAGCTAAGGCTTTGGGGCGTTAGGGGCTCTAGGTTTCGGGCTGTAGGGTAGGATTTAGCAAGTAAGAGTTTGGGGCAGGGGTTTCGGTGCATAGGATTTTTGGTTCAGCTTCACGTGCGAGGGCTACCCAAAGGCTCTCAACCCCCACGTCGAAAGCAGACGAACGTGAACCCTGACCCCATCATACAGCCAAAAGCCTTAAATCTAGAAATAACGCATGCCCTGTTTTCTGAAACTCAGTGTACGTCTGTAGAACCTTTGGTGTCCGTGTCTCGTAGGTTGTTGCCCGCCTGTCAAGCGAGATGCCAAACCGGTAAGGTCTGACCCTTAAATGCAGGACATCAAACCCCACGACTTCAGCCCCCGGTCCTCATGTGAAACCTTAAACCCCGAAGCCTACATAATGAAACCCTTTCACCCTAAACCTTCAAGCAACCGGAGGTGGCGACGAGCCTTCGAACATCATCTTCTTCGGAAGGCGTACAAGCGCAGGGAGCTGCAAGAGCCTGACGGTTGCGATTTATAGAGGGTTTAGGGCTTAGTGTTTATAGGACCGATGGGGTTCATAGGGCTGATAGGGTTTATAGAGTTTGTTGGGCTTATAGGTTTTGGGTTCAAGAGGGGTTCTATACAGAATAGAGGCCTTCACAAACAGCGCTACAAAGGAACCCTTGATCATAGTAGTGGTAGTTATCCAGGTTTCTACAGCAGCATGTTGCTGGGCCTTCGAAAATGCTCACGGTAAATGAGCCGAGAGCTTGGTGTTTGGGCTCATCTAGGAGCCTAAATGATTGGAACATGTTTTTGTGGGGGTGGTATTTATAAAATAGAAACGACACCCTTAGCAACCATAGCGGTAACTATTCGTGCTTCTACAGTCATGCTTCTCATTGTGGAAAAACCCTCTCGAGGTAAGTAGCTTGCTAGAACCTCTACTAGTTTCGAGCCAATCCCAATCAAGGAAATTCGAAGAGCAGGATGCCGTAATGAGAACTCCACATAGATTCTACTACTAAGAACCCTCATAAAACCCTTATAGGACCTCTTGTAGTACCCCCGAAAGGTTCAAGGTTACCTGCTCTACTACTAAGAACCCTCACTAGGTTCCCCAGTAGCCCCTTAATAATAAGGGTACCCTTTTTCCTACTATTCGGTTTTAATAAGGGAACCCAAAAAGAAAAAGGGTAAAAGGGTACTACTGGAGAACCTAGCTCATAGTGGGATCATAATCCCAAGGATCCCTCGAAAAGGAAACCCTGACGTGGACCAACCCGGCCAACAAAGACTGTAGGAGCTGGGAACCTCCAAAACCCAAGCCACAACCCACATACGAAAAAAACCTTCAATGAATGCAATGAATTCAACTCTGAAACCTCCAACCCTAAAGCCCTAAGCCCTAAACCCTAAACTTCCAAGGAAACCCAAAAGGAACCTGTTTCAAAGGGCCCCCCAAAAAGGAGATTTCTCAGCTCAGTCCCAAAGTTTGTTCGGGAGCCTGTGAACCCGGACCGCATTTAGGGTTTAGGGTTTGTTTGGGTTTAGGGTTTAGGGTTTAGGGTTTGTTTGGGTTTAGGGTTTGGGTTTAGGGTTTGTTTGGGTTTAGGGTTTAGGGTTTAGGGTTTGTTTGGGTTTAGGGTTTAGGGTTCAGGGTTTAGGGTTTAGGGTTTAGGGTTTGTTTGGGTTTAGGGTTTAGGGTTTGTTTGGGTTTAGGCCTTTTTGGTGTTTAGCATTGAATATTTGGGGGTGTATTTGGCCATCCTGAAAATCTAGAACCTACCATTTAGAATTCAGGGTCTTGTGTAAGGATTCTTTTGCATTCTGAAACCAATACTGGACTTTGAAGAAACCAGGGACAAAAAAGTATAGACTTGTGTTCCACAATGGCTCCTTTAAGGAAGAGGTACCAAAAAAAGTATTAAAGCATGGTACTCCAAACCCAGGAATATGGCCGTCGGCTGCAGGAGTCGGGAAGGCTTACAATGTAGCCCAAAACCTAAACCCACGAGCATGTTTAAGGTTCAAGATTTGGGTCAATCTCCGTTGGGAGGAAGAACAGCCAAGACACGGAATTATGGCGCAAACTGCAAAGGTCACCTCGTATCCTGCCACACGGGGTTCGGTTGGTGGGATCGAGGCGGCATGAGGTCCGCTGCTTGCTGCATGTAACCTGGTACTGCCTGAGCAGACCTATTCCTGCCTTCCTGTCTATTTTCCTTCGCCTGCCCACCCCTTGTTGCCATCCTATCCCTCTCAATCTCTCTCTGTCTGTCTCTTCTGTCTCAGGAAGGATCTATTCACATGTTCTCTTATTGCCAACCACTGATTCTGGCGAAGCCAACGTTTTGAACGCCTGCCTGCAAGATCCTTGCAGTGCACACAGTGGGCGGTAGCTGTGGACAGAGAGCTGAGCCTGGAGCCCGACCCCGAGGCTTGTGGGCTTATTTGGAGGAGGCGACTTAGCAAGTAAGGTTATAAGTACCCTATTTGGGGTTAGAAGTAATTATAAGTATCGTTACCTTATTTAGAACCCCAGTTACTAAGTCTCATGATTCCTTTAGGTAGGCATTAAAGTTTAGGGTGTATTTTCAGAGGAATTTTGGTCAGGACAGTTGATGATTTTTGAAGCTGCATTGCTGCATTCACTATATTCCACTGACCGTTGATTATTTTTGAAGCTTCGTTGCTGCATTCGCGCAAATTCCGCTATATCATCCGCTGACGATGTTATGAAGGCCCTGAGTCCCACACACCACGGACTGAAGTGCAGCAGAACTCGAGGCAGATGCATCCGAGCGAACTGACACCTTCGCTTCACGAACCTGATCGTCCTTCTTCGTGTGAGGATTTGGTAGGAAGTTCAGGAGCTACAGGGTGAGGCAGAAAGTAAAGAAACATCCTGCCTGCGATGCAGGCAGGCAGGGAAACTCCAAAAACTGACCATCCCTACTCAAAGGATCATGGGACTTAGTAACTAGGGTTATAAATAAGGTATCCACACTTATAATTATAAATTATAACCCCCATTAGGGTACGTATAACCTTACTTACTAAGTCCCCTGATCCTCCAAGTACGTTATGTTGCCGAGATGCAGAGGGCCGAAACCCATGCCCAGGCAGCCGCCAAGGTAAAAGCCTTGCTTCAGGGGCGCCCAGCAAGATTGAAGCCAAATCTCAAACTTACATCTCGGGACAAGATGTAGTAGTCGTCGTCGTAGGAGCAGGAGTAGCAGAAGTAGTAGTACTAGTCGTCGTAGTAGTAGTGGTAGTAGTGGTAGTAGATGTAGTGGAAGTGGTAGTAGTAGTAGTAGCAGCAGCAGCAGCAGTAGTAGTAGTAGCAGCAGCTGTAGCAGTAGCAGTCGCAGCAGCTGCCGGAGCAGGAGGAGGAGTAGTTGTTGTGGTCATAATACTTGTGCTATAGTACTCGTACTGGTACTAGTAATCGTACTAGTGCCACAGGGCGCAGGAGCAGGAGCTGTGGTAGTCGTGGTCGTCGTTGTCGTCGTCCTCGCAGTAGTTCGCAGCAGTCGCAGTAGTCGCAGTAGCAGCAGCAATTTGCAGCAGTTTGAGTAGGAGTAGGAGAAGGTGAGGGGTTGCAGCAGCCGTAGCATGGCAGTAGTAGCAGTTTGCAGTAGTAGCAAGCTGCAGTACACCTGCGTGCAAGCCTTGAACAGAAGAAACCTGCTCCTTCTGCAACACTGCTCTTGTCTGCTATCAAAGTCACAAAGAATGAAAAGCTGGCCTGATAATGATACGACTTGTCGTAAGAGGTCCTCCAAACTCCACTGCAAACTCCCGTTAAAGGCCGACCGAACCTGAACCTCCGAACGGCAAACGAATAGCTCAAGCCCTCCCTAAACCGTAAACCCTGAACCCTGAACCCTAAACCCTAAACCCTGAACCCCGATCCGCGGATCCTGAAACCTTGAACCCTGCACCGAAACTCGCAGACAAGTCGCGGGTGTTGTGGATCGACCGCTGGAGCCCCTTCCTGATTAGGGTTTAGGGGTTTTTAGGGGCTTGGGGGTTTTATAGAGGGTTTAGGGATTTAGGGTTTAGAGTGTCAGGATAAGGTGATAAGTCATGAGTGGAATAGTGGAACTCAGAGTCTAGAGTATGAGTAGCCAACTACGCAGAGTGGAATTTGACATTATGCTGTGTATATATATATATGCATGTATGTACATGTGTATGTGTACATATACATATACATATGTATATGTACAAAAGTTGTACGTATGCTTCTACTCATATGTATTCATAGTCGTATCTATGTAGCCTTGGGACACCGTTCATGTCGCGGGTTGCTACGAAAGAACGGGGACCTGTCAGGATATCCCCTCCCAGGGTTCGCGAATGCTATGCGCCTGAAGGCCAAAACCCGAAGCCCTAGCACGGTTTTAGGGTGTAGGGGTGTAGGGGTTTAGGGGTGTAGGGTTTAGGGTTTAGGGGTTTGAGGGTTTAGGGGGTTTGGGTTTTGGGGTTTAGGGTTTAAGGGTCTAGGGGATTGGGGGTTTACTAACCCGGAGTCCAACCCCTATAAACCGTTGCAAGCTCCGAGAGTCTTCAGAAACGCAGACTGCTCAAGTCCACAGGCTACCTGGCACAAGAAACATAGAAATGAAGCGAAAGGAATGAACAATTCGAGGGCATTCGCAGTTCGCTGAGATTTGCACTCGGTGGACCTACTACTTAAATATTTAAGGCTCTACCCGAGAACAAATCAGGGTCGTAACCTGCCAGTTGGCAGGGCTTTTGGGATTGAGGCGTGATTATGACTATGACAACTACGTATGTCCGATACCATGGTCTCTTGTCTCAGTAAAGGTACAGTGACCAGTAAGAACATTGTTGTTTTCTCTGATTGCTTTTCCACTATTACGCTGCAACTCGTCAAGATTTTAGAACCATGCATGTTTGTTTCACTTTTCTTGAGTCAGGCCTGCACAGCAGAGTAGTGGTGTCGAGAGGCTCCACTGATTGAACGATTTGGGAAGCCTCACATCCTTTCTCGAGCGTCAGAATCTTCAGCGGGATTTCCCGAAGACCCTCAGTCGCTGCCACGAAGGTGTCCCTTTATGTGTGTGTACCCATATATACACATGTATATACATATGTATATATGAAAATATACTATAGATATGAACACATAGCTAAAAACCAGACATATATATATATATACACATACATATCCATGCACTTCAGAGTCCAAGACTACCCAGAAAGACTCTTCCCCTGAGATCTGCTGAGGAACGAGACACGAACTGAAATCCGGCACCCGAAGTGGGCTTCCGGGCACACGCCTCCCAAACTGCAAATCCTCAGCCTAAGCGGGTTTAGGGTTTAGAAAAGAGTTTCACAAGGTTTTATTTCCATTTCTGGAAGTATAGAGGCTTTAAAAGTAGTATAGGCTTTAGAGTTCAGTGCACGGTTCAGGAGTTTGAAGCAGAAGCCGGAAAGGCCTGAATGCCACCTGCCAGGCCCTGGAGAAAGCGGGAGAGGTAGATGCTCCTCGAGGAAGCTTCGGAGCTTAGGGCCTCTAAAGGGTTTAGAGGCTTCCTCTAAGTGCTTTAGGGTTTAGGGTTTAAGGGTTCCTTGAAAGGGTTTAGGATGTAGTACGCATCTGCAGCATGCATCAGAGTGCATGTACATTAAACCGTATTAGTGTGCAGGCGCATTTGTGACATACGCACACATAGCTCAGAGTATGGTTCATGATGTGCGACAGACATTACATACAAGATGCAACAAACAGCTCAGACGCATCCTGCAATGCAGCAGGAAATTAATTAGTAATAGAAGTCTACTGAAGTCAGTTACTACGTATGCATCAACACTGGGTACATGTACATGCACAGGGACCTCGGACTCTACGCTCATGTGAGTTCAGACTTCCAAGAATCGGCCTACGTAGGCCGAGAAAACGATTTGGGTTTCGGTGGTAAAAGCTCCGTAGGGTTTATGGGTCCAGTCCTCCAGAAACTTTAAATCACGGGGAGCAAATGGGAGTAGGATTAGGTTAGATGTATTGTGACAGCCCCTAAACCCTAAACCCAAGAGAGGAACCCCTGCCTTCGGAGCGTATACATTATCCTAAGTTCCAAACACTGGGCTTCCCGGTGCCCCCTTAACAATAAGGGTACAAGGGTATTAAGGTATTACTGGGAAGCCTAGCAAAGGAGTCTCGTCTTGCCAACATCCTAACATAACCCTACTTCGCAGAAGCTCATCTACTGCCCCTCAAGTTATCTCTTCACGTAAACTCTCTTCTTCAATAGCCTTGCCGAAATATCAAACTTTCATGACAGACCAAAGACGTATGGCTACTACAGTTCCCCCATGACCCTATAAAACCCCTGAAACCTAAACCAAAAGATCGCAGTACAGCATCATTGGGCCCCGCACGTGAAGTAGACGTCGCCACCGAGATCAGAGTAGACCTACAACATCGGCAGTCGGGCAGCGGAGTCTAGGGTTTAGGGTTTAGGGGTTTAGGGGTTTAGGGTTTAGGGTTTAGGGTTTAGCGTTTAGGGTTTAGGGGTTCAGGGGTTTAGGGTTTGAGAGCTGTGGGTTTAAGTAGGGTGTGAGAGTGTAGGTTTAGGGTCTGGGAGGTTTAGGGCTGATGAGGGCTATGATTGTTGAGGGTTTAGGGTCTGAGAGTTTAGGGCTTACGGTTTGAGAGCTTGGGGTGTAGAGCCGGAGAGTTTGGGGTTTAGGGTTTGACAGTTTAGGTTTCAGGGTCGAGAGTTTAGGGATGAAGGGCTTAGGGTTCGGGGGTTCTGGGGAATTCTAGGCCACTGGGGGTTTTGAGGGTTCGAGCTTACGACTCACAGAATGTCCGTCTAATGCTAAGTTCAACATCACAAGACCCTAGAACCCTAAACCCTAACCCCTAAACCCAAACCTCTAAACCCTAAACCATAATCGTCGTGTTCATCCACAGTGTGGCCCATGGGCTCAGCATCGAAACGCTGGAATAAGGGCTTAGGGGCTTAGGGCTTTTTGGTGGTTTTGGAGGGTTTAAGATTTAGGGTTTAGGGGTTCAGGGTTTAGGGTTGCTCGGTCGGCATGTACGAGTAGCTGATGCCAGGAACTCTCATCTGGAACGACACTGTGCCCAAAGATCGGCGTGAGACCCCCTGAAGGAAACCTCCATGTGACCTTGTACTTTCAACTTTCAAGCGGAGCGTCCCATAGCTATAAACACCCTAAACTCTAAACCCCAAACTTGAAACGCTAAACCCTAAACTCGAAACCCTAACCCAAACTCTAACTTGTGTAGCCGGGCAGCATGCAAAAGGCTCAGAAAGCCGAAAGATATCGCCGCCAGGACCTGCCTGGTGTCCAAGTTCATGGGGTAATGGAGGGGCCGGTAGAGGGTTCTATAGGGGTTACGATAAGCGTTCCTTTCAGGGTTTAGTGTAGGGGCCGTAATGATAAGTTAGACTGGGGTTTCGGCTGCATTACACTATCAGTACGTATAATAAGGAATCTTTAGGAATACAATTCTGAGTCTTACGGCATTTTTAGTAGTCAGTGTTCGCATGCCCAACCGCTATATAGAGCTAAGGCTGCAAGGATGTACATTTCCACATAGGTTAATGGTCTAGTTATTTAGGGTTTTAGGGTTTATGGAGCCTGTATGAGAGAACTTGAAGAGCGGGTACGTACAACTCGAACAATCTTGCCGAATGAGGCGGTGTTTAGTCGAGTTCGTCGGGGCTCATGCGAGATGTCAGTTCAGGCAGAAATGTGTGCAGAGTTCTGGGAGGAAGCAAGCTGCTAGACTTGGCCGAGCTTGACTCTTCTAACCACCGCAGCACAGCACCATGCATGCGACACCCTCAACCCTCAACCCCATACATCCCAAACCCTAAACCCTACACCACACGCTCTAAACCCCAGGGCCCCACCCGCACAAAAGTCAGAAGGACCAGGTTCTTGCTGCATCCGAACACATCCTACTCACTTGGGCTACCAACGGACTTCAAGGCTGTATGTAGGAGGTGAGCTTAGGGAGCAAAATCATACACCAAAACCGCACTCTGTAGGTATTCTTGTCCCTGTACGGGGGCCCTGAAAATGAAACGGGGGGTTGTAGGGCGTGGGAAAGGGCTATAAAACCCTTTTCCGACCCCTATGTTACAACAGTTCTCCGAGCTTGCTTCCGTTACATCTATGATATTCTTGATTTCAGCAGCTTTCATGAAGCTTGCTATAAGCTGAGCTCTTCCAAACGAACACAGCATTCCAGTGCGAAGATGCGCCATGCCGGCTAAGAGGCTTCGACAATGAGCAAGAGCCTTTGTGAAAGTTAAAGACGCTGGAGCCAACCCATGTTGTGTAGCGTTCGCGTTCTGTTCGCTATCTATAGCACCCTAGCAGCATCTTCAGAATCGCCTCAGCTCAGCCACACAAAAGGCCGATGAATCCTAAACCCTTGAATCACTAAACAAAACTTTACCGTAACATCGTCTCAGCTCAACATTGCGGAAGGCGGTTAATCTGCATATGGGGTGCTTCATCCAAAACCCTTAAACCCTAAAGCCCTCTAAACCCTAAACCCTAAAGCCCTCCACCCTGAACTCGAAACTGCCCTAAACCCTGAGCCCGAAACTGCCCTAAACCCTGTACCCTAAGCCTTTCCTGCACCTCAGACCCGAAAACCCAAAAGGGCGTTGCCCTACGTTTAACCGTATAGCCCATGAGGCCACTTTGGGTACCGAGTCACAGAGCAAAGGCCCCGACAAAGAACTCATAGCCTGGTTTAGCGCTTGGGGTTTAAGGTGTCAGGTCTTCAGGGCTTCGGGTTTCGGGTTTAATATTCGGGGTTTCGGGCTTTAGGGCTTTCTGGTCTCGGGTTCAGAAATCCAGAAAAGTCTCTTGGAACGGTACTACACACCAGGCAGGACAATACAAGTCTCCATGTGTCATGCATGCATCTGCTGAGTTGCAGCCGTCCTTAAAACTTGCCAGCAATCAAGCTCTAGGGTTCATAAATAAGCCCCAAGGATGCCGCGGCTAGGGGAATCCAAGGCAATAAATGCCATGAGCCCTAAACTGGCCCTAAACCCTAGAACACCCTAAACCCCAATCCTAAATCCTAAAACCCTAAACCCTAGAACACCCTGAACCCCAAATCCTAAATCCTACAACCCTAAACCCTAGAACACCCTGAACCCCAATCCTAAATCCTAAGACCCTAAACCCTAGAACACCCTAAACCCTAGGGCCCTAGGGCCCCGCTCTTCGGAACGACTGAAGCCTTGGGGGCAACCCTTCCCTGAACTAACGGGGTTTACTGTAATACCCTAAACCCTAACCCTAAACCCTAAACCCTAAACCATTCCAGGGCTTCTAGAGTTTATGCCTTTGGGGCTTAGGGCTTTTCGGTGCCTCGTGTTGCAGTGACAGAAGGCAACCAAGAGTGTCATTCAAACAAGCCTCGCAAGGCCCCTGTGGCCAAGCTACAGCCCTGAGAAGAAGAAGATAACAGGCGTTTCCATCATCTGCTGTCTAAGTCATACTAATAATCAACAGAATATAGTTGTTACCATTTAATACAATCACTCATAATGTCTAGAGTCTAGTTAGAAACAGCTGCCACCCCTCAAATTCCTAAAATCGCACGGTCTTCACCCCAACCGTGCGCAGCACCTCAACCCAAGCTTCCTCCTTTTTCGGCCATGAAGCCATGTGTCTGCCAGATTGTTGGGTTCCGCGCGAAGAGCAAGAACACCTCTTGTCGGAGCAGTTCTCCAGACCCCCCCCCCCAAAAAAAAAAAAAAAAAAAAAATATATATATATATATATATATATATATATCCAAAAAGTGGATGTCAGATGCCCTACTCCGGGAGCCTATACTACGGAGGGGTATGCTCCACAAGCTCCTTGAAAAGGATCAATCTTTTCGATCCTTGGGCTTCGGTGACCTGTGCATCTGAGGGCGCTACTTCAGAATTAAAAGCTTGTGTTCATAGCATTTTCGCGGCACTTGACAATGTAGGGTGTCCAAAAGTGAGGGGGTTCTGTATAGAGTATCAACCATGTAGTGTAAGGCGCTGAGCTTCTGCCTGGCAGAGTTTGCACCTCTGAGAACCCTGCCGCTGCTGCTGTGGCTCCTGTTTCATGTTGATAAACCTGCAACCCTCACCGACTTAAACCCGAAACCCTGAACCCTAAATACTAAACAGTGAACCCGAAACCCTAAACCCGAAGCCACCACCACGCGAGCATTGGGTGTAGGCCTTGAGCCTTTGTGGCTATGTCTGAGCCCGGGAAGAAAAGGCCTAATATAGGGGCCTTGATAATTAGAATAGGGTTTTGGGGCCCATTGTCTATAAGTATCATAAGGAACCCGCCAAAATAGTATAGGTAATTATTAAGGCCCATATAGTACGCATCGAGATCTTCTCCTTAACCCCCAACCCCAAAGCCCACAGCCCAGGGTTGGGTTTAGAGGTTTGGGTTTAGGGTTTCGGGTTTAGGGTTTAAGGGGCTAGGGTTTAGGGTTCTAGGCTCTGGGGGCTACGGTGCCCGAGGCGATAAGCCCTCCTCAGCCCCAACACCCGGAAACCCAAACCTTGTGAGCCGGAAGCTCTCTTTCCCGTGCACCATGAACTCAGACCTTCCAAAATCCCTTAATTAAGGAATATACCTTAAATCATATTAAGAATCCTATTTTAATTGAAGGTATATTCCTTAATTAATGGGTTTTGGAGTCTCTGGGAACACCTCAAGCGTCAGCCTCAAGTTTTCAATGGCTTCTTCCCGGAACGCTCCAGAGCCTAGGGTTCAGGACTGACCCTATGCGATTTTCGGTATAAAGTTCTTCTCCCTGTGGGCTTTAAGGTTTGAAGCTTCAAGGCTCTTAAAGTCCTCAATACCTCTGGTCAAACACTCAGATACTCAGAAACCGAAACATCAAGAGCGCGAGTTCAGCTCCAGACCAGTAAGGTGCCAACTCCCGTACCTCGGCCGCAGTCCCCATCTCTCTACCTCTCTATCACTTTACTGGGTGGGGCTTTTAAAGCCTTTGAAAAGTATTAGTAAATAAGATCCTCTTACGCCCAATAATAAGGGAAAATATAAAACGTCCCAAAGCCCTACCTAGTCTATTACTCTGTCTCTCTACCTCTTGACCCCCCTGTCTCTCTCTCTCTCTCTCTGCCTGCCTGTCGGTCCGTCTGTCGGTCTGTCTGTCCGTCCATCTGTCAATCTGTCTTTCTTTGAACATGAGCCAGCACAGCAACATGCATTTGCATGTACGATATACATATACAAACTCCAGGACACATACCATACTTCTGCTGAAACCGACTCCCGTACACAAACACATGCGCAGATACATGCACATAACCAGGTGAAATCATATAACAGCCTACCTGCTTGAATGCATGCATGCTTACATATTTACATCCATTTACGTATAGTGACATGTCTCATACGTATCTCTTGAACTAGCTACTAATACCGACACCGAGCACGCCAACAGCTGCAAACCAGCAGAGATGCACTTGTCTGGTCATAAGCCCGAGGACCCTACACAACTAAAACCCGCAAGGCGTAATTCAAAACCAACCCATCGACCTGAAAGCAGGGTCTGAAGCAAGCGCTGCAAACATATCATTCAATATAGGGGCCTGAGTAATAGAATAGGGTTTTGGGGTATACAGTGAATAGTCTAGGTAGTTAAAGGCCTGTTTGTAAGACATGCGACATGAACGGCATGACTAGCGCTGAAAGGGTAACCCTGGGGTGTTAGGGCTTTGGGTTCTAAACTCCAGCTCTCAGCGTCCTGGGCTGGAGTTCAGGGTTTGGGGTTTCCGTAGGGCTAAGAGCTTTGGATTTCAGTCTTCCCACACAGACATACCATGGTTTACGCCCTGGCCGTAACCCAGGAGCAAGCAAAGTATGCTCTTTGAAGGTTTCCGTTGAAACCAGCACCATTCAGTGATGTCAAGATAAAGGATGCCAAAGCCCTATTCCGTTCTTACAGCCTCAAGACCACACCTCGGGGTAAACCCCTAAACCCCTAAACCCCTATGAAAACCCAAAACCCCTGGACCCTACACCCTAAACCCCAAACCCTGCAAGCCCAAGGCCAGGTACCCATCTTGTGGATGCCGATGATCGTCCCAGACTTCGATTGATCTCCGAAGACGCTGCTGGCGAAGTCCAAGCTGTCTACAAACCTGGGCTTGGGCCTTAGGGCTTTGGGCTTTAAAGCTCCTGTAAGGGCCCTTATATAAGGATTACCACAAATAATAAGGGAGCCATAAGACTATCAAGGGCCCCTATAAGGATTACCATAAACAAGAAGGGAGCAATAAGACTATAAGGACTGCAGAGACTGCAGAGCTTACGGTTTAGGGCTTGGGGGAGGCGGGGAAGCTATAAAACGCAAGAAAGGGTTAGGGTTTACGCATACAGAAGTGCAAGTAACACCACAAACCACAGTGAGATTCTGCCCCCAGGCCCCCCAGGCCATCGATACCCGAAAAATTGAACCCTAATCCTACAAGCCCCAAACCTTATGCCCTCATTGCGCATCGAACCATCCGCCATGAGCTCGAAATCCCTCCAAACCCTCAGCCCTCACATCCTCTAAGCCCTCCTAGACCCTCTGAACCCTCTCAAACCCAACAAACACGGAACAACGATCGCTGAATTCCTGACTTTGGAGACAAATCCTGGCCAGGCAGCACGCTGGAGTAGAGGAGGTTTTCCTTCGTTTCTTGATTACTTAAAGGATCGTGGGACTTAGCAACTGGGGATATAAATAAAGTAACTATACCTATAAGTACTTATAACCCCAATTAGGGTACTTATAACCTTACTTGCTAAGTCCCCTGATCCTCCAAGTAGGGTTTAGGACTCAGGGTTACAGGTCTAGTATGTGAAGGGATTGCAAATTAGGATCCCGAGTGCAATTCTGGAAAGGGGTGTAATACTGAGGGGTCTAGGTCTACACTAGCCCTAACCCCTAAACCCTCTAAACCCTGAACCCTCCAATGGTCCAAACCTTAAGCCCTACATCCTGGAAACCCTTATCCTTCTAAACCTCAAGTTCTAAATCCTTTAACCTCTCGTCTGATTTTCATGAAAACCGAGGCGCGAAGAACACTGCGAAGATGCTCCTGAGCACGAGAGATCCCCGGACCCGCAGGAGAATCCAAACAGTTTAGTGTTTAGGGCTTTGGTTTTCGGGTTTAAGGAAACCTGGGAACCTGGGACCCTATACTACTGAGGGGTGCTTTATAGGAACTCCTTAAAGGCATCTAGCTTTTGGATCTATGGTTTAAAGAATTCTGCAGAATGTAGATTTGCTGCAATACTTGGCTATGCTGAATCTGTACCTTAACTTCGAGCTTACCTACGACTTTAGGCTTCATCTCAGCCGTGAGGAAGTTCATTCAGGGCTAGCCCGGCCCACTACTTGGAGGATTAGGGGACTTAGATACGGCTGATGGACAAAATCCTGCATGACCCTAAGGACCCTAAACTATGGGAATTATGGTATATTCCTTATAATGGGTAATGCAGGATTTTGTCCATCAACAGTAGTAAGCAAGGCTATAAGTACCGTAATTGGGGTGATACGTAGTTACTTTTATAGTTGCCCTGCTTGTCACCTTTATTACTAAGTCCCATGATCCTTTAAGTGCGGAACTAAGGACTGCAGCTCGGAATGGGGCTTAACAATTGGGCTTTGGGTCTAGACGGTAAAACTATGTATACTTGTCTATTGCTATGTAGGGGGCCATAAGAAGAGGCTATAAACGGGATAATGGCCGAGGGGTTTAGGGTGTAGGGGCAAGCCTTTGAGGGACCACGCTTGCAACAACTTCCAAGTCTTGCCGAACATGTGGCAGAGTCGGTGATGATCTACGGATCCCTAAACCCTAAACCCCAAACCCGAGGCCCTAAGGGCTTTCTTTTGTATTCGAGGGGGTTGGGGCTGAGGTTGTTGTGGCCCGACTCCTTGGGGTGCACGTGATCGGGTGATTCCGATAAAGCGCCGTAGCTTTGTTCGGGTTTCGGGCTTGGGGGTTTCTGTTCTTCCGATTCATGATTTGGGGTTGAAACATTTCGGGCATTGACGTTTGCGGTTTAGGGTTTCAGGTTTACGGTTCATGCTGTTTTAGTTGGGTAGTTTAGTACTCTCAAGATACAGCACCGGTCCAATTCCGAGGCAATCCAGACTGTACTTATAGTAGAACGTTATCCTGACTCCCTTAAGGTAAATCATAGCGAATCCTAGCACTAATCATCCTGAATGCATGTTCCAACTTTCTGGGGTTCACTTTATGCATGTTCCGTAGAGTTCTTTTAGTATACGCCAAGTCCGACCAATACTTTAATTGTCTTGCTTGAATTGTATGTTGGATTCGGGGTTCAAGAGCAACTCTACGTCCAGGGCTTGCTATAGGACGTGGGGTCCCACTACGACTTTAACCCTAAAGGCACTGAGTTGCCCTAAACCCTTTAAACCCTAAACAACAAAAACTTGATCCAGCCGCGCTGCATGGCAAGAATGGCTTCCTTGCTTCCTCTGGGGCCAACGAGTTTCCTGAGTCCATGTGGTCAAACCCTAAGCCCCAAGCCCGATACCTTAGGAATTAGACCTTAAATCCTAACACAATAAACCCTAAACCCTAAATTTAAATCGCAGCCAAGCAATTCCAAGTCCAAGGTCCAGGGTTCAGGATTTGTCTCTTCGTTAACTTCGTTGTCGTGACAGGCATTCTACCAGCTGAAACGCTGCAAGCGGCGTGTAAGTTGGATGAATCTCCCAGACGTTTTCCGGTGCCGATGGTGTTGAGACAGCAAGTTCACGGATTTGTTGAAGCTTTGCGCCAGCTTGAGCGACTGAGCAAATGTCAGCTGCTGCCTCAGCGCCGCAGCAAAGTCTTTGCTCTACGGGCCTTAGGCTGGAGTGAACCAAAGATCGGAGTTGGTGTTCGTCCGGAGTTCGACAAGGCAGAGGAGACTGTACGGCTTGTTTGCCAGGTTTTGCAGCAAAGTAGCTGCGCTCCGCTTATACGATTTGTACACGCCGCATCTCGTCATGAGAGCCAAAGCGGTGAGCTTCAGCGGGCCTGGAGGTTGATGCGACTGGGGGAGCGCACACTTTTGGCGCGCTCTCTTCGCAGACGTTGAGCAGGACTTTGGAGTGTGGACTGGAAGGCTCGGAGTCGCTTTCGCTGGCCCGTTGCCTTCTCTTCATGCCGGTTAAAGGTTCAGGATTTGTCTCTGGCGCAAAAGCGGGCTCGCTTTAGCGGACCTGTGTGGTATGACGGTTTCAATACGAGGAACCTTAAAAGGTCTTGGAGCTTTGAGCTCCGAGGCCAGTGTTTGAGCGAGCGAAGCTTTCTTCGAACTATGCGAGCAAGAATGACACCAGGGTACCATACGCAACAAGGGTTGTTTAAGCATTCCTTCAAGTATTCAATAGTCGTCCAAAATTGTCCTCTAAGGGTTCCTCAACCACATGTATAGACAGCCGTTCAAACATCCACTCGAGGAACGAGGAAATGCTACTAGTTGCATGAGAACGTACTGGAATAATCGGCGTCTGTCATAATATGGGCGCAAGCCAGACGAAGGCGTACCCTCAGTATATCCGGATACGACATGATAGTTTTCGGTAAGAGCAGGTCTCGCGGGCGACGGGAAAGAAGAAGCAGCTTCTCAAAGTGCAGTGTCGGTATCACATTTGCAGCGGGGTGTAGGGTTGTGCGGTTTAGGGTACAGCGGGGCGGCGTTGGACTGCGGCGCTGCCTCCCGACAGCTGTCGGATATCAGTGATCACTAGTGTTGTCCGGCCGACAGAAGGTTGAGGTTTCAGGTAGCAGGATGAGTCACGTGGGTGTAGTGTCTGGGGATGCATCAAGTGCAGAAGCTCACAAATGCGTACAGTTACAACTGGCGAACGTTGAACTGGAAAGTAAACGGAATCCATGACCATAATCCAACTTTCTGGTACTTCGCGGTTTTCGGCTTTCGGTGTAAACAGCGTCCTGCCGATGTCGCCAAGACATTCCTGCTGCAGATATGACACCGACGATTCCTGCAATTCCAACTGACAAGTGCAATGCTTCGATGATGTGTGTGCCATGGTTCTGTTGGTGGTTAATCTTGCTACAGTCATCCGTGTTTGGAAGGTCTGGCATGGTTGTCTTCGGTTCGCGAGGCTTGCGACAGTGATTCCTCCACTGCTGGGAGTCATCACAGGCAGCATGGCATTTGATGTGACGCAGCGGGTTCTGCAGTATACTACTTCCCATCGCTTTGTTTCACCCAAGCCACCTGGCAAGAAGTTCTTACCCCAGATGCTGCCCTAAGCCCTACAGGAAGGATCTTGGGCTGAGTGCTCAGCGCCGAAAAGTCCGAAATCTTGACATCGACGCCCCAAAAGCTGGGGACGCTTGCAGTTAGGGTTTTGGGACTTATGGGGTTCCGGGTTTAGGGGTTCAGTTTAGGGGTTATAATTAGCAAACTGAACCTCAGGCACAATTGTGATTTTCCCCGACTGTCTGTCACTGCCAGGTGTCGCGAAGCCGTAGACGGAACAGGAACCAAAGATCCTGAGGAGTGGCTAGTATAGGGGCCTCTATAATTAGAATAGGGCTTTGGGGCCCATTATACTCTACATAATTATATAAGGAACCCCCCAAAATAGTATAGGTAATTATTTAGGCCACCATATTACTTCACTCTCAGAGTTTTGAGGTGTCCAGCATTCGTTCGGTGTAGACCTTGCATCTCTATCCCTGCACCCTTAAAGCCCAAGCCACGAGACAAGGCAAAAGCCTAGGGTTTAGGGCTTAGGGATAGACCTTCGATCCATCCTGTTATAAGACCTTGAATACCTACCATCATGGATGAGATGCTCCTGTTCAAGGGCGGGACCTGGAAGGGTCCCCCCCAAGTACCCCAAGGCCACCAGAACTAAGCAACAAATGGGTTTAGGGAGATTGGAGGTTAGTGGTTTGGGGTTTCAGGGGCTTGCGAGGTTTGGGGACCACCCCTCACAAGTGTGTCTTCACCAGCCCGAAAAGCCCGGATCCGGTAGCCCTTAGTGGGACAATGAGACACGCAGTCTTTTTGGTTGTGATAGGAATCAGGCTTTGCTGCAAGTACCTTCATAGTGCCCTTTGCAGTAACCCCACTGACTGCTGGGACATAGAGTGACGGAGCTGCAAGCACTGTAGGTGCCCTAAACCTGTCCGGAGCATTCCGTAATAAGGACATTACTATTTAGTATAGATCCCTATCACGTGAATAACGAAACCGTATGACTTACTATAGATCCCTGCTGCGGTAACTTAGATTAAGTTAAGGTTCAGCCAGAGGAAGACGGGTAAGCCCATTCGCGCCACCTCACATCCAGTAAGTGGCCTCAAGGATCGATCAGTGCTGCGAGAATTTAGGGCTTAAGGCTTTAGGGTTTCATGCCCTTTAAGGCTTAGAGTTTTAGGGTTTGATACTTAGGGCCCAGGATCAGTAGTAGGGTTTAGGGCTTAAGGTAACCCAAAGCTCGGGAAGGAGGTTTCATTGATAAACAATGGTCTGACACTTGTGATAAACCCTCTCTATTATACATATACGTACATGTGTGAATATGCATGTATATACATTCCATAAGCATATGTATTTTATCTGAAATTATCTGAATATAAAAATCCACATATTCCAGGCATGTGAACGTTATGCAGGCATAAGCTACGTGTGTACACATTAACATATATATATATATATACATATATATATGTGTGTATATATATACATACACATATGTACGTGTATGTGTATTATATATATATATACATATATATATAGAACATACACAGTACACATTGGTGCATGCATCTCGCATGATACTAGTAGTGAAGAAACCAACCGTAGAAACAGAAGCGGGCAGATATAGGCAGAGTCGAAGAGACCAGCATAAAACCCACCAAGAGACATAACCCTCAGGCCCTAAGTGTCCAGGTGCTCATACGGTATATGCTTTGGTTTAGGGTTTAGGGTTTAGGGTTCGGCAACTCTAGGGCAAAACTATACGCTATGTGGGTACATTGACCCTTTCCACTGGGGTAATAGTCAAGTCATGGATGTCGCAGCACCAATGATATTACCTGACAGCATCGTATATTGCGGCCTTGAATTCGCAACCTACACGACCTACACATATTTACCCTTTGGGTTTAGGGCATGGTCTCTCTTTCCACAAAACAGTGACACGTTGAGTGGTGCGCGCTTGCTTTGCATACAGTGACCTGGGGTCCAGGGTTCATATGCAATAATCAGGATGCCAATACCACTAGCCAAGTTCTCACATGTCTAAGTTCATGTAGAAACAGCGGCGAGCAGATAAGGGAACGATCTATCATCAAACTAGCACAAGGTCTGTTGCAACGCACATTCCCGATGCTATGAGGCATCAACTAATGAAGCTTCGCCCGTGGTCCCAGCCTGTTTGTGCCAGATTCCTTTGAGAAGCTTGATCAACCCAAACCCTAAACCCTAGCTCGGGCTGGCTACTGGTTCCCGGCACGTCGCGAAGCCCCAAACCTTCAAGATCGCGTCCTGTTAGAGACGGACGGCGCACTGGCATGCTGCAACTGGATTTTACATCCCCAACGAGTATTTGATACATAGTGCTTCTACACCCCGGGAAACCGTCGAAGATAGGGTCCCGCTCTCATCAGCGCTGCTGCGGACTTCGGCGAAGCTGAGTGCTGGACTTCTGGTCCATGACCCAGTTGTTCAAGTCCTGCTTTGATCCGGTACAAAAGCTCTTTGAAGCCACTAGTGATGCTCTTCTTGATGACAATGGTGATGATGAAGACGATGATGATGATGATGATGATGTTGATTGTGCTGACCACGACGGTGGTCATGGCGACGATGATGATGATGATGATGAGGAGGCTGATGATGATGATGATACTGCTGATGACTGTGACTTAGTTTGAAAATTCGAAATGCGCACCTCAACAATCAAAGTATGGTGGCTGGGTATGTCGTAGGTGTAGTGTTTGCTTTGTTTGGCTTCTCGATTCTATGCTGCTTACGGTTCACATATGGTAGTACGACCTTAGACCCCGAACCCTCCGGCTTGCTCGGGCCTGCCACACGATGGTCCATGGCTCCGGATCCTTCTTCCTTGAGTTGATCTGGAGCAGCGATGCAAATGCATCATGTTCCTTGGCGCCGTAGAGTTCAGTTTAGGGACTTCCGTGTGACTCAAGAGCTTTGGCAAGCATCTTTTCCTTTGAGGGGTGGGGTTGGGTGCAGAGGGGAGTCTCGTTGCTGAGATAGAGAGACTGAAGGGGCGGGGTTGGATGGGCTGGGGCAGCCGCCTGTTAATGTGAGAGGTGTCTGCGTGGCGAGTGGGAGTCTGCATGAACCAGCAATTTGCACCATGCATCCTCGAGTCCACCTGAACCTGAACCTAAACCCCGAACCCTAAAGCCGAAACCCTATATGTAACCCTTATAGGAAGCCTTATAGTACCCCTCATAGTACCTCTTATAGTAAGTATAACCCTTACAGAACCCTTATAGTAACCCTTGTAGATCCCCGAACCGAAGTTGCCATAGGGCGACAGTTCAACTGGGGTTCGGGGCCTTTGGTTTCACTGGTTTCGGGTGCCTACTGACTCCCTCTTGTAAGGAACCCGAAGCTCAAACCCTGAGCCCTAAGCCTTAAAGCTGCAACCCTATAAACCCTAAACCCTGACCCCCTAAACCCTTAAACCCTAAACCCTGAGCCCTAAATCCTGAAGGGCTTTCGGGCTTCGGGTTGCGGCTGGTTGACCCGCTTTCGCAAGAGATAACAAGGAACACGTAGGACGTAGACCCTTGCGGCTACTGTAAGGGTTAGTCTACGGGTTCGAATAAGGGCTAGCTGTGGGAGTTACTATATAAGGGGTACTATAAGGGTTCCTATACAGTAATTAACTAAAGGTTACTTTAAGGGTTCTACAAGGCTGTAAGGGTTCTATCCTACAAGGGCCTTCATGCATGAATAGGATAGGGTTTCAGTTATTGGGCGGTATCGTAACGTCGACTGCACGTGTCACGGTCTATGTTCGGCTTCTTCCTCGCTTGCTTTGGGTAGCACGAGGCACCAACCATCATCTCCCGGAAAGAATGTACAACACCTGTGACATCGTCATCAGCATGCCATTATTACATCTGTCAGAACAGGTCAAAGAACAACACGGACGATGAAGACGGCAGCAAAGTCACCATTGCGCTAAGAAGCCCGTACACGCTGGACAGTTGCGAGCTTGGTGTGGTTCTCAACACGCACACCCCCCCGTCAGGAAAACAAAAAACGCTCAAAACCTTAATCTAGGGCGAATCTAGGGGCCTGAAAACTGTGGCGTTGGATCCATTCCAAAGTGCCACTGCCACTGCACAGCTAAAATCCCTCCCCTCCGCCTGTAAACCCTAAGTCCTAAACCCCTAATACCCTAAACCCTAAACTCCCTACCCTAAAGCCCAAACCCCGAACCGCCCACCCACCAAGATTCCATGGAGTGGATAATCGGTACGCCTTGGAGATCTAGGCCTAGCAGTGACCGTCGAAACTGGCACTTCTCTTGTTTAGAGCTCCGGGTCATAGCTCAGGGCGGTATTTGTTGGATCCGGGTCAGGGTCTAGACAATAGCTTAGGCTTGTTCTTCCTGGGTTTAGCGTTTAGTGTTATAGCTCGGGTTGCGGGTTGAGGGTTAGCGGGTTCAGGGTTTAGAGCCATAGCTTAGGGTTGCAGGGTTTAGGGGTACAGGCTCGGGGGGCCCGAGGATGCTTTGTTGTTACTATGTTACTTATTTATCTATTTACTTGTTTGCTCATTCATCTGTTTATTTATCTAAGGTTTAGGGTTTCGAACTATAGCTGAGGGTAGTAGGGTTTATGGTGTTTTAGGGTTGCGGCTTGTAGTGTTGAGGGTTAATGCTGTAAGGTTCTAGGGTTTAGGGTTATGGGCTTGCGTCAGGGAGACCAACAATGAAGTCTGACATGGGGAATTAAAACCCTAAACCCTAAACTGGAGGCTCTAGGTTGTTCGGGAAGATTGCTGCTGTGCGAAATTTGCAGAATGGATTGGAAGCATGGGCTCGGGATTGGTTAGGATACGGGCTTTGTTTCAGTTGCACTATTCGTGCGACTACCAGATGAAGGACGATCCCGCTGTTTCAAGCCTATACTAGTTATAAAGTCTTCTCGTACCCCTTAGAACAACCCCACGACAAGAAGCCCTCAACGAACTCTTCTAGAGGCCATACTCTAATTATTCATGACCCCTATATTATATCTATAGTCTCCATTGTAGTTCCTTTTTTTGGTTAACCCAAATCTCTATTATAGGATCCTAACCCTAAAACTGGTTTACCAAAAAAAGGAACTACAATGGAGACTCTAGGTATCTTTTTGACGCATCTCAGCCCCCAAGGCTTAAGTTAGATCTTAGAGCTTCGACTGGGGCTTCAAGCGCACCGAGTCGAACGGTGGCAGAAGCAAAAAGAACCACAGATGCTTTAGGGTTCAGGGTTTCAGGGTTTCAGGAACCCTAACGAACACGAGAACTAGGTATTCAGGCCTCTCCCTTCGTGCCTGCTCGAAATGCAAATCCTTCAGGCCCAAACATCCCTGAGGTCTTCGCCAGGAGAACTATAACGTAGGTGCCTTAATAACCAGAAAACGGCTTTGAGGTGCATAGGTGCCCGAAAAATTAATACTACTAACGACCCAGGCTTCTATACTGAAGCCCTGAGGCAATGAACGCGTGCATGTCATGCTAAATCACAGTAAACCCTACACCCTAAACCCTAAACCCTTGAGGCCCTAAACCCTAAACCCGAAATCCTAGGCCCTATATAAACCATACAGCCTAAATACTAACTCCCAAACCCCTAACATCAACCCTTCTCCGAAACCCCACGAGCCTCAAAACCGTAGATGCCATGCTAATGTAGGTGCCTTGATAAACAAGCTAAGCCTCATGGTTTAGGGTTTAGGGTAGGTGCCTTGATAAACAAGCTAAGCCTTTGGCATTTGGGCGAAATTCATTCGCATTAAGAACCCTAAGTACAAATAGTGCTCCAGGTTGAAACCCCTGCACATTAGATGTCACCCCAGATCCCCAACACTGAATATTGCACCCTGCACCTGCCATGGATGGCTTGAAGCCGGCAGAAAGGAATACCTGGGGATAGGATCTACAGCTTAGGATGTCGTTTTGCAGGCTCCTTTCCGTCCGCTAGTTAGCACCGGAACAATCTGAAAGTCTAGGGCTACGGTTGGACCTCTTGTGCATAATTTGCTCTGACATCCATTACCAATACTATTTTGGGGGTTCATTATTATAAGTATAGTATAATGGGCCCCAAAACCCTATTCTAATTATTAAGGCCCCTACAGTACTCAAAGCCCCGCAGCAAACGGGGCTTTGAACCCAAAGTCTGCTCAATCCTCGCCCATAAGCAGTCCCACCAGCAACATTGGCGCAACAAGTCCCAGTTAATAGGGGTTTAGGGTTTAGGGTTTTGGGGTTTAGGGGTTTAAGGGTTTAGGGTTTAGGCGCAATCCCAAAACCAAACCCTTCATCCAAAGCCCTATTCTCCTCTCGAAACTCCATCTTTCCAAGCCGGCTTGAGAAGTAGAATAGGAGTTAAGAATAGGAGTTAAAACTATAGGAGCTCTTTAAAAAGGATCATCTCGGATGATTATACGGTTACTATAGTTTCAGTATTGGCCTTCATAACAAGAACAGTGTTTTGGAGGTTGAATAAGAGCCCTCAGGAAACTATTGCCAACTATTCAGGCCGCGTTATTGCAGCCCAAACATCCCACTTTCCCACTCGGAAAGGAAGGCCCGGAGAAGCACGGAGTCTACAAAGGTAACATAATGGTGTTTTTGCCGTTTCTATGTGGCTTCTTTCGGGTTCTGAAGGGGCCTTCGCTACAGGGACAGCTAAACAGTCTAAACCGAGCAAGGGGCGAAGAGGAGGCGTGTTGACCTCATAGAGAAAGTCTGGGCAAGCCCACATGCGGCAGCACCATGCGCTGGGTTCTTGGTGAATGTGTAAGACCACAGCAGCATGACAACATGGAAAAGTTGTTATTCGAACACGGTTTCGTAAATTCTTATACTACAGTTGTAATTAGGAATACCCAAGTGACTTATAACTCAGGCATCTACATTATCGCAGCTGGACTCCTTAGTTGAGGCTTTGTGCGATGAGGTCGCAAGGTGGAGCACCGGGAGGAATAGGCATGCAAAATCTGGGTCCAAATATCTTAACTCGTGATGGAGCCCGAGCCCTGAAGAATAACAAGTACGTAGGCCAAAAGAGGCCCGAGAGAAGTAGGCCGTGCCGCCGTTTTAGCGGAAAGGGTTTACTACCGGAACAAACTTGAGCCGAACATTTTCGGAACCAACAATATGGTTTAGGGTTTAGGGCACAAACTTGTTGAAGGCTTTGTCATGTACAGGGGGCTTCAATAGTTTGTCTGTGTGTGTGAAACATGCAGCTTTATTGCCATTCCCCTCCCAAAACGAGATGGTAACAATATCGATACGTGGCTTGCTGCCACTTTGAGCCTTGCTAATGGTGACTCCAGTTCCAGTGCTTTCGCAACTGTAACCATTCTTGGCATTGCTGCGTCTTTCTTCTGCACAAGACAAGAGCAGATGACTGTGGCATGATGTAGCTTAAGAAGGTGCTCGTGCTGAATAGACCGTTTACATGCGCGAGGAAGAAATTTCCTCACACGTGCTACGAAAAGTTGTGTGGCTCAGCTGATGTGGCCAGATGATGGGAGCTCCAAGCTTGGATTCTGGGATTAGAGAAACAGGAATTGAACTGATTCCGATGACGGCGACTGATGCTGTTCTAGCTCAACGTTCCCGGTCTTGATGTAACCTACAAAACCCTAAACCCTAAACTTAAAATCTTGAACCTTAAACCTGAAACCCTAAACTCCAGACCCTAAACCCTCATAGCAAGGATAGAGGATGATACAGGGTTCAGGATCAAGCTCTAACACTCTACAGTACCATTAACCTGCAAACTCTTAAACCCCCCAAGACACACACACACACGCACACACACACACACACAATTATCACCACTCATTACTGCTATTATTCTATCAATATCGTCAAACAGTTTTCTTCGTATAGGTACCATTACGAAGACCCCTTATTTGCGGTAATTCGAGACCTGAGGTCCAAGACTGGACTTGTTTCTATTTGCCAGACTGCCCCGATCCCTGCACAACTCACTTTAGATCAGAAAAAGGGCCACTAGGGCCGCTACGGTTTTAGGGGTCTAGGGCTTGGGTTTTAGGGTTTAGGGTTCAGGGTTCAGGGTTTAGGGTTCAGGGTTCAGGGTTTAGGGTTCAGGGTTTAGGGTTTAGGCTTTAAATACCGTGTTCTCTGCGTGAAGGGCTTTTGGTGCCTTTTGAATAAGGCTTGCCATGTCTTGTCACGAAACCCCTCGGCAGCCCACTGCATCACCCAAACTCCTGGGTCTAAGGGTAGTTCGGAGATCAGCACTAGAATCCCTGACACACCTTGATGAACCGATGGACCCAACCTCTAAAACCATGGCCATGATCCCCTAATCCCCTAAGCCCTAAACCTCGGCCCCGAAACCCTAGGCCCCTCAACCCTAAACCCTAAACCCTAACCCCCAAAAGCTATTCAACGAAGCGCAGTGTTGCCGTGGGTTCCATGGGCGGGCACCGTCACAACGCCACAAATGGCCCCGAGCACGAGAACGGCCCGACCTGATCGGAGGGTAATACAAATGGTTTAGGGTTTAATCTAGGAACCTGCTTAAGAAACCCTGGGTCTACAACCCCAAAATAGTAGGATTCATATACAGAATCCTAATAAAGGCCCAAGGTTTCTTAATCAGGTCCCTACATTAGGGTTGAGGGTTTAGGGCTTAGGCTTTACTAGGGTTTAAGTTCGGGTCCGAAAGGTTGAGTAGGGTCACAGGGCTTCGAATAGCGTCCCAGATGATTAAGAAGAAGGCTTTAGGAGCAGGTTATAGTATGACGAAGATTGTGCGGACCATAAGAGGATATCATCACCACACCGAGTAACTCAGGATAGGGAGGTTAGCGGCCCCATATCATTTCGTTATTGTACGCTACGTTATTGACCAATGCAATGCAGTGGCCTCGTACAGTCTGCCACACGAACCCCGGCCAGTAGCCCCGCTTCGGCAGTGCCAGTAGCCCCGCTTCGGCAGTCCTTCCTCGCGCGCAGCCCCTCTTCAGAAGATTTACGTTACGGACCTGGACCTGACATGACCCTGTCCGCCGATAAAGAAACCGAGCCAAGCCTTTGACCTAAGCACCCCCGACCCCCAAACCCCAAGAAAGCGGCCTGAAAAGCTGGGGCACTGTACGAAAACATATTTAGTAACTGTGCAGGAGCCCTGAACCCTATTGCCAGCCTTCCAGCAGCTAAGCTCGGGGCATCCGAAGCAGTTCATTTCAGCGATGAGCCCCACCTCCAAAGCCAGGCTCTGAAGTGTAGCTCCAGTTCTCTCAAATTCAGGATTTCGCACGGAGCTGCATGGAATCTCGAGCTTGCTATTATTTGCTTATCAAGTGTTGTGCTTTTTGGGCTTGCGGGTTGAAGGCTTGCAGGGTTCAAGAGCTCGGGTCTTTCATCGTGGCCAAGGACAAGAAGTTCCGGAGGTAGAGCGGTGTCGGCTTGCGATCAGTTCTACCTCTGTAGCCCATAACAGCGCCTTAAAGGCTAAGTACCCTAGCCCAAACAAGGCTATTTTTTCAATGTCGGTAGGATCACGTGAACTCCAAGAGGTTAAAGGTTACCTACTGAGTTATCAAAGCAAAAGATATCTGATCAGGCGGCCGTGGACGAGGGCAAAAGCAGACACAGAAACCCCGGAAAACGCCGGGCAACTGCCAAGAAGAGGCAAGGAGAAAGGTTCAGAAGAGGCCCCCCAAGAGGCCGAGCAAGGGTTGACAGGTGCATAGGAGTTGCGGCATGTATCGCTGGCTTTACTTTCGGAGTTTGTAAATTAAGGTCAATGGATTTAGGGTTTGGGGTGCTTAGGGCATGCAATCATTGCCTACCGGCGTGAATGAACTGCAAGTCGTCGTGTTCTGAATTTGGGGATGTTTCCAGAGACCCACTCAGAACAAAGCCCTGTTGAGGCTGCAGCCAGTGCAACAAACGGCAGGCGGGTGTAAACGAACAGGTCGAAGACACTTTGGTAGACCTGATGAACGGCCACAAAACGTAGGAGCCTCAATCATTTTGAATAGGGTTTCCTAAGGTTCGTGTTTTCGGCTATGAGGACGTCTAGCTGTGAGCTCCTGCCGAGAGACGCGTCTTTCCGGCACGAATTTTGTAGATGGCATGCGCAGGTGCAAGTCGCCTTTTTGACCGTGTTGCCTATATTGCTGCTTGCCATACCAGGGCATGAACAAACATGCCCGCAGGGTGCTTTAGGCAATTAAATCTATCCCTGCTACCTCCACTTGTGCAGTTTGACTATTTCTGTCTCCTTTTGTCTCTCCCTCTCTCTCGATGTACTTGAAAACGGTAGCGACCAACACCAAAAAAACAAACAACGCATCCTATGCCAAAGTCAAAGTTGGGAAACCCACATCTGCACAGTTTAACTCGCCTTCATCAATATGCCTTATGTGGAAAGCAGCAAAGCAATGCCGAGTGAAAGGCCTGTTGACTGTTGATTCCCTTCTCCTTGCAGCGCCAGATCACAGCTTTGCCCATCTCTGAACATCCAAGGAAACAAAGATACACAGCCAACCAACAAATTACCCGCCCCGGGTGGCCCCAAACAATACAATCGCGGAGCCCAAAACCACCTTAAACGCGAACCCTAAGCCTAATGCCACGAGGACGACCATCCTCTACGAGGTGCATGGTACTTATCAAGCTTGATTACTGTAAAGAGTCTGGCATCTAAGCCATTGGAATTGGGGTCAAGCGTTTTAGAGGATCATTGTTGCATGCATGCATACACACACACAGATATATATATATATATATGTATATGTATAATTATCTATATCTATATATATATATATATATATTTTACAAAGACACATGCCTGACCGCAATTCTCACCCATTAAGAGGGTTTGGGCTTCGACTCCTCCACCAAATAATCCACCAAGAAAGGCCTTGGTTCGCAACATCTCTCTGCTTTCAGGGTTTAGGGCGTGTAGGGTTTATAGGCTTCGTTTGTAGGCTTAATGGCTTTATAGGGCTTATAGGGTTTAGGGTGGTTTAGGCCATTTCAGGCTTTAGGATGGTTTTGGTCTTGGTGTTTAAGCCTAGGATTTCGGGTTTAATTACGGCTTGCGCTGTAGGGGCTACTTTATCCGGATCGTGGGTACTGGGAGCTACGGGTGCAGGATAACCGGAACTCATATGCTATGTTCCCCAGTGTCCTTCAGGGTACACTTTTTCCTTGGTATTCCGTTTCAATCATGGGGCCCCAAAATAAAAGGGCATCAGGGTACCACTAGGGAACCTAATACGTGAACTTCTCTTGGGCCATCCTATGTCTTCCTAGGCACAGCAGCAGCGACGAAAGCTTGAAGCCGAGATCCAAACCCAACCTTAAAACAGAAACCGCAAACCTCGCCCCTAATACATCCCAAGCTTTGAGGCGGAGGATGACGAGGACACTATCCTGCCGCGCAGGCCCAGGGCCGATGCTAACAGCTCTGTTCCGGATGGCTTACTTTCCATCCCGTAAAAAATTGGACATGACGGAACATCTTAACCCCCGAACCGGCAAGCCCCAACAAGAACATCAAAGTCACCAAAGCCCTAACTGAATCTAGCACTCCATGTGCAACCCTAACACGAACCCCAGTTCTCTAGGCCGCAACCCCGTAAACCACGAAATCCCCGACCCCCCAAAGCCTACATCGCCCTCAAACCAGCAAACATCTCTCAACATTACCCAACTAGTCTTAGCATTAGGATACAATCGTTAATTTGATACTAACATCTATTGGTATGAAAACATGACACCGATCTCCAAAGCGCCGTCACGCCCTTCATCCCAACCTGCGCCCCGAACTCCAGCTGTTTTATCGTCTCAGGGCTCGAGGGTAGGGGGGTTCGAAGGGGTGCAGAGAGGGTCAGAGGGATCAGCAGAGGTGAATCTGGGCATCATACCGGGCGCGTGAATAACCCGAAATGGGGATACTACTGCTCATTATAACTCTTCAAGCCCCGATGTTGCTCGCATGTACGCCAGCTGCAGACTGGTGCCAGCTGCTCTCAGGTAGCCCAGACACTCTACAGCCCTAAGACCCACACGCTGAACCCCAAACTGAAAAAAATCCTGAAGCCCTAACCTACGACCCACACCCTCAACCCCAAACTGAAAAATCCCTGAAGCCCTAAAACATCCCTGAACCCTAAACCCTGAACCCCAAACTGAAAAATCCCCGAAGCCCTTAAAACAAAAATCCTCAAACTCCTGACGATCGAAAACCCTTGCTGGGGCATCCGAGCTCAGAGGGCTTGAACTGGGACCAGAATGCGAAGAGGTAGAGCCTCAAGGCGCCCCAAATCCTACAGCCTACTTAAAGGATCATGGGACTTAGTAACTAGGGTTATAACTAAGGTAACTATACTTATAATTACTTATAACCCCAATTAGGGGACTTATAACTTATAACCTTACTTACTAAGTCCCCTGATCCTCCAAGTATAGATCCCGTATGCAACCCTTATGGGGCCTTTGAAACTGGGCTTTTAAGTAACAAGGGAGAAAAAGTATAAAGAGGGTTAAGGGTGTAGGGTTCAGCTTGAGGGTGTTGGGCTGCGGGTTTAGGAGTTTAGGGTTCAGTGAAATCCGGTAAGGGTAGCTAGTTTTATGGTTGAGCTCAGATATAATATAAAAAGTGGGTACCCTGACAAAGAGGTATATAGGGTATGCCCTAAACCCTAAGCCCTCTGCGGGCACAGTTTGAAACCCTGAACCCACAACCGCTAAACCCTAACCGCCTAAACCCTGTAAACTCTAGACCCCAAGCCTTAAACACCTAAACCCTAAACTCTAGACCCAAAACCTTAAACACCTAAACCCTAAACTCTAGACTCCAAACATCTCCAAACCTTAAGCACGTCAACCCTAGGCCCTCAAGCCTAAACCCCTAAACCCTATACACCCTTCGGGCCTGAATCCCTGGACTCGAAGCCTTGTGAACTCCCCGCTTCCGCGGAGCTCGTAATACGTGCGACGATTCCGCCCCAGCCCGGTTCTATACTGAACGGTTTGGGGGTTTAGGGTTTATGTAGGGCTTGGTACCCGTGCAGCAACTATACTTTCTAGCCGTTTCTGAGGGATTATGGCAAACTAAACTTTAGAATTGCTTCCAAGTATGCCAAAGCTTTAAGTCCAAGGCTCCGCGCCGCCCAAGCCCCAGACAAAAATACGCACGTTTATTTCATAATGGCTTCTTGAAAGAGCGGTCCTAAGAGAAGTAGTTATTCAAGTATGGTACTCCAGAACTAAACCTAAAGAAGTATTCAAGAATGATGGTACTCCAGAAGCCTAAACCCCAAACCCTAAACCCCCAACAGCTGAGATGCGCGCCAGAGAAGCCGCTCCGAAACGGGAGCCGAGGATTCGGCGCCTGCATCGGGGGCTTTTATACCCCAAAGGCTCCATGATATAGTACTCTAAATTAGGGTCCCTTTTTAGGGTCCTTGTCAGAAGGGTGCAGTACTATTTAGGGGATCTAAAACGTGACCCAAATTTAGCGAGCTTTAAGGATATACTACATGGGTATAGGGAGCCTTCAGGATCCTGTGGAGGTTCCAAAAAGAGAAGAGGCTTCCGAGAAGGGTTTCTGTAAGGGCTTCTACAATAGGGCTTAGGCTCGAGGGGTTTAGGGTTTAGGGTTTGAGGGGCACCAAAAAATTGGGCTTATTTCTGGGCTTTAGGGTTTAGGATTTATGGTTCTACAAGGGCCAGCTCCTCCTTGAAGAACACCGGCATCGCATGCCATGATACTGGATCTCGCGCGTCACCAAACTCTGGCTTGGGATCGGTGGGCCCCGGTCAGCCACCAGGACGGATTCTGCAGGTCCATACATCCTCGTCTTGCCCTCGTCTCTCATGCGCCAGGAAGGCGCGATGACCGGCTCAACGATTTGGCGCAGAGTGCGCATCGCTTGTGCGTGAAGACATGCAATCGCATGTGTGGTTCAAGATGATTAGGATGTAAAGTTGAGGGCTTCGGGCTTAGTTCACGATTTTGGCCCGAGACTTTCAAGTTGCTTTGTCGGGATTCGGTAGTGTTGAAGTTTGCATAGGGCTGTAGAACATGAGGGGTGGTCAGGTTACAATGTTACACCCTACACCCTATACACAGCCAAACATGAAGTGCAAAATACCAGTCTTGGCATGCGCCGGCGCTTCTAGGGGTCTTCACGAAAATTCTTGGATCTTGCCCTAAGCCCCCCCATCACGGAACGCTGATTACAGAGCCTGCACATGCCCTGCAGACTGAACACCGAGCAGAACAGGGTACACTATGTTCGTGTGTATGGTAGCGTGGAAAAGTCAACGTCGCACGACATAACCACATGCAAGCTGCAGCGTGTATCCGCTTGCTCACTCCTCTGTCCGCCCATACCCCCTTTCCCAGTTCGATTGTTGAGTCCTCCATGGATGCCCTCCTCAATGAACGAATGCAATCTTGTGTTCAAACATCTACAGAATGCAGGTGCACTCAGAGATCCCAATGCCCCTTAATTAAGGAATATTCCTTACATCATAATATTAAGGCCTCTAGAACTTAAGGCATATTCCTTAATTAAGGGGTATTAAGGGCACCTGTATGGCGGGAACACCAGGGCCAAGAGGCGCTACGCCCCAAACCTCCTGGACCTTGTACCATAGGGACCCTGGTTTAGGGTTTAGGCTAGAGGGTTTAGGGTTTAGGGTTGGTTTGGGTTTGGGGGGGTAGGGGACTATACTTCCTTAAATAGGCCTTATTACGTCCTTGTTATGGGCATTAAGGCTCCCTACTCGCCCTCCCCCTACCCCCCTAAGGGTCCCTATGACTCCTATGCCTTGTATAAAGCAGGAAACCATCGCATTGTATGGAAGGC
The DNA here is from genome assembly GCA_003297005.1 of Symbiodinium sp. clade A Y106. NCBI lineage: Eukaryota > Dinophyceae > Suessiales > Symbiodiniaceae > Symbiodinium > Symbiodinium sp. clade A. The sequence continues at coordinate 294,703 of BGNK01000050.1, read as the reverse complement.
TCAGGGATTCAAACAATGGAGGGGGCCTTAATTCTTCCTAAGCCCTGTAAAACCAGCAACAACAAAGAGCAGATTGAGAACCTTTAGAAGCCTTACTCAGCCAGGCTTCTATACCAATAACATCCAACTTCACCCATCCTGAACCATTCATCACAAACCCTAAACACTTTACCACATACCCTAATCCCCAAACCCGAAACCTGCTACTCCTAAACCCTAAACGACTGGCGTTCCTTCCACGAGCTCCTCCTCATCTTGGAAAGCTCCTCTTAAGGCTTTTGGGCGTTTGGGGTTTCGGGCTTAGGACTTTTTGGGTTTAGGGTTAATGAGCTTTTAGAGCGTTCAGGGCTCAGGACTTTTACGGTTTCGGGCTGTTAGGGTTTTGGGCTTTTAGGGCTTAGGACTTTTGGGGCTTATGGCTTTCCGGGCTTTGGGCATGTTAGGGCTTGGGATTTTTAGGGTTTAGGGCTTTTGGATTTCAAGGTTTAGGGCAATCCGCTTCAGGCTCTAACAAGGAGGAGGTGTTGCCAGAACCAGCAGCACTGAGCGTCATTGATACTCCTACAGGAAAAAGTACAGAGATAACAAGCAACACGCAGAGTGGTTGCCAGTAGCAGCGACGGAACAAGGATGACTGATGCTCGCACAAGGCTACAGATAACAGACAATCGCGCGAGTGGCTTCCGGCCGATGTCGGGTGTTGGGGTCGGCGTCCTTTTGATCGGGGGCTGATCGCTGCACCGGCTGCTGCCGTGCCCATGACGCAAGATCTGAGGCCTCTTCAAGCGGTTTAAGTGCGAGGGCTCAGAGATCTGGGCTGCTAAAATACCCAACACCGCGTCGCTCGCGGTTCAAGGGTCTGGATTGCACCGACGCCTGTGTGCTTCGCCCTAGAGAGCATGGGCCATGCATCCTTGATCCGTAACCCTACACCCTGAACTCTTAACGTTCTTGCCCTGACACCCCGATCATCACTATAGGTCTTTGGAAGCTTGGAGCCAAAATATCAGGCGAGATGTCAGGCAGGCTGTGAAGATTTTGGCTTGCCTCCGGCAGGGAGGGGTTGGGGCTCACTGTTTAGGGTTCCCGGTGTGTGAAAATCACCGGTGGGATTCAGGGTTGTGGGGTTGAGGAATGCTTCGGGCTTTAGGGTTTATCATCTCGGGTTTGGGGCGCAGGGTCTTGAAATCTCTTTCAAGGTGAAGTCTGTTGCAAGACCCCAAACCCTGGAGCCGCAAGAAGGTGGGATTCCGGATCCCCTATCAACCCTAAACCCTAAGTCCCAAACTCCCGAATCCACGGTAGGGCACGGGGTCTGGGAGTTAGGGTAGTGTAGGGGCCTGTATAATTCGCAACACCCCCAAAACCCCATTCCAAGCATGAAGGCCCCAGGGTTTAAGGCTCAGCACTTTGAATCATGCGGGCATCTCGTTCTGAATCTGCGCTGCGCAGAAAAGATGCGTACAAGCCTGGCGCGTGGAATCTCACCATCCTTTAACATGCGGGGAGTGACCTTTACAAATACACTGATTACAGTGATTGCCGCCTGGAGCCCTGAAGCCTGAAACGATAAATCCTGAAATGCGAAACCCTTACGACCTAAATCCTTAACCTCCCAACCCTGAAACCGTAAGCCCCAAACCTCCCATTCCAAACCCTTTCAAGCCTTCCTCCAATCGCTGGATCCTAGCTAAAGCCCTGAGGACGTACGTAAGGTAGAAGCCAGAAAGTTGCAACCTCGACAGTATAACCTCAAAGCCTCTATCAGTTGATAAGTAGCATCATGTAGTACTGCAATAGAGGACTTGATAACTAAGATAGGGCTTTAAGGCATCTGACAGTATAGCTATATAATATAGGACTACAAGGGAATACTTACTAGCAAGCATTCAGGCCCCTACCGTACCTCCCCCTCATGTATGTTGAAGGATAACGGAATCTCCTGTCAAGCAACGCTAATTAAAACCTTATGGAACCATGTAAACCCTATAAACAGCTGTACAAACCCGAGCCTACAACACCTTGATCAACCCAAAAAACCCTACAAGAAACAGCAAAACGTCGTCATCGAATCAAATACCATAAAAAAAGGCTCTGAACCAAACCCAAAGCCTGACCTCCGAAACCCTAAACCCCAAACCCCAAGCCCTAAACCCAAAGCTCTAAACTAAACCCAAAGCCTTAACTCCTAAACCCGAACGTCCGGGAGATGAGATGTCTCAGGCATCCTTTTGTCCCACCTGAGCACCTGCCTTACTGGTGCTTGGACGTTTAGGGTTAAAGGATTTTGGGTTTTTGGGGTTTCAGGCTGTAAAGCCCCAAACACTTCCAAAAGGGTTTTGGGGTGTAGTATATTGGAGGAGCAAACCTAGCGTCTGCTGTAAAGGATTGTGTGGGGACCGTTGTACATATCCCTAAACCCCGAAGCCACTGAAGCCCCAGTAAGCCACATGAGCTCGAGAGTTTTGTGTTGCAGGGTTTCGGGATTAGGGATTAGGCTTTTAGGGTCTACAGTCTAGGGTTCAGGGTTTTGTTTGTAGAGAGTTTTGGGCTCAGGTCTTCGGGTTTGGTGCTTGGTTTTAGGGGCTTGTCGATTTAGTACTACCCTAAGGGTCCAAAGGACCCAATTATCGGGTACTCGGGTTTATGATAGTAGTTTTGTAGGTTACTGCTTTGGAGAGTATATGATAATTAGGTACTTAGACCCTTAGGGCTAAGGCTATACGCCGCAGAACAGTTATGAGATTCAAGGTTTAGGGATGTGTTGCTTAGTTCGTGGTCCAGGGGCTTACGGATTAGATCAGCGCATCGGGATTCAGAGTGAGTTCGCGGTTCGGAGATTTATAAAGGGTTGTCTGGATTTGTGCACGGGTCGCGATATCCGTCTGATGAAGCTGGAACCATAAACCCTATAGGAACGCTCCTCAAAGACGCGAGCAGGTGCAAGGTGGCAAAGGTAAGGTGCAAGTGCATCAGCAATGCGGTTGTGAACATTAGCTGCAAAAGAGGTCTGGAGGTGCGGAAGAGATTTGCATGCAACCTTGGTATGATGTATGGGATTCACTGTGGCCCTCATACTTGCAATGAGGCTTCGGGGTATCCTGTACGGTATTTGCAAGCAAGCAATAAGGGGGTGCTATGACAAACTAGATATTCCGACTCCAACAAGTAGAATGTAGGCAATCTCGGGACCTCTGGGCTGCTGTGAGAACCATCTCGGTGCTGCGGCAGCCCTAACCCTTATCCAGAGCCTCCAAAACCCCTTAATTGAGGAATATACCTTAAATCATATTGGGGATCTTATTATAATTTAAGGTATATTCCTTAATTAAGGTGTTTTGGAGGCTCTGGGTACCTGTCCTTTAACCCTAGACCCTATACAAACCATAAGGATGATTAAGGATGGGTTGGGTTTAGGGGACACCATCACCTCCAGGCCCACTGATCAAGCAAATCTACGAGCTGCTGCAAGCTGGCCATGGCTTCCGGGGTCGCTATTGTCTCTGCATTTGATACTAACACTATATTGTTTTGCTCCTGCTGCCGCTGAAACTGCTGCTGCTGCTGCTTGTGCTGGCGGTCACGACCATGGGACCGATGGGAATGACAACACGTATGGTACTAGCGATGCAGAGCAGAAGCTCTGGAACCTGCGGCTCTTGCACATCCGTCGCCGCAGTCACGACTATTGCTTCGGGGCTTGAGCTAGTGTTTTCTGGTGTTGACATGGCCGTACGGCAGCTCGCAGCTGCTGCCGGTGTGAGACGGCTTAAGCACAGCTATCTAGCTTATCCAAGTCGTCCTTCCAGGTGCGCATGTGTGACTTTTTGCGATTGTAGGAATAATGATGCATCAGAGCCTAGAGGTACCTCCAACGCAACGTCGGGGTTTAAAATGACTTTGGGAAAGCTCAACAATTCGCAGGTGGGATCCCTGAACCTTGGGGAATCTCCTGGCATCGCGAGGAGCGATCGGGGTTGCCGATATTTTGGGCAAACCATTGGACTGGGAGAGTCCGTTGCAGTTATTCTCGCCCTCTGTCTGTTGCCGGTGTGGAACCGATTCGAACCTCTGGTATAGGGGCGGTCTCAGGCAATTTAGCCGACCTGAACCAACCAACAAAATCTTATCCCTAAACCCTAAACTTCAAACCCTAATCCCTAAATATGTTTCTGCCAAATGATTTGACCGTGGTGTTTCGTCAGTATTTACCACCCGGATAGCATGCCGAGGCACCTGCAGCTTTCATCCGTCAGCTTGAGAAAAAGTGGAGGAATTTGTTGCCAGGTTTCTTCCCACATACATTACACAAAGGCAGATGATGATGCTGTGGTCTTTGTCTTCTAGTTCACTAGAGCGTTCGCGTATGAATCTACATTTCAGATAGGCTTCACGCGGGATAACGAGCTCTCAGTGCATCATTCACCTGAGCTTTGCAGTAACCCCGGAGCTCGTGGCACACCCCCGCAGATCCGAACTTAAACCCTAAACACTGGAACCCAAACCCCCAAAACCAAACCCATCCGGAACTTATCTTGGTAGACGCCTGTCGGGATCGTGATCAGCATCAGGATCATAGTTCAAATCGGCATGAATGGCACTGCGCCCCTTGAGCGTCACATGTCTGTGTTCCACATATGTCATATGACTAGCACTACGAGCATTGCAGTCTTCCACACTTCCTTTCAAAGTCGCTCGGCTTTATTGGGATACCATAGTGAAACGAACTTTCCTGATGTCAGACAATCTTTTGAAACGTGGTTGGATGTCGGGATGGCTTGTCAGAAGTCGGTGATAGACATACATTACCAGCGTGGGAAGGGTTCTAGACCAACAGGCGGGAGTACGACGAACTTTCGTCCTGTAGCGGTAATGGTGATAATGTGGTAGCAGTACATATTGGTACGAAGAGCGATAGCAAAGGTCATGCTCACCAGTTTTATTGCACGTAGTGATACAACGAATGCCGGCGATGAGGTCTTCACGGAACTAAAGACCGACTTAAAGCCTAAACCCTAAACTCCAAACCCCCTAAACCCTAAACCCTGAAACTGCCAACAGCCTCATCATGACCACTACTTGAAGGGGCAGGGGACTTAGTAAGGGTTATAAGTAGGGTTAGAATTGGGGGAACTCCATATAGGGTACTTATAACTCTACTTACTTGTAGCTACTTTGTTCGTCCCCTGACCCTCCAAGTAAACCCTAAGCCCTAAACCCTAAAAAAATCCCTTTAAGGAACCCTATAGATCCCTCTAAAGAGCCCTTTAAGAACCCCTACGAGTACCCGAGCCCACGACCCATGAAAGACTCGTCGGCTCTGGGGCTTTTGGGGAACGAGACTCAAGAGCAGGCAATGAAGATTAAAACAGGGGCCTTAATGATTAGCATAGGGTTTGGGGACCCGTTATACTATAGTTATAAGGAGCCCCCCCAAAAAAATAGTATAGGTAATCATTAACACCTCTATATTATTAGCATTAGGGTTTTGGGTATATGTATATTCTACTATGATAATGAACCCACGATACAGTATTGGTCATTATGACCACTACTGTTTTGGGATTATTTTTGAGGCCTATAGAAATCATAGTCGGCCAAGGTTAGAGCCGTAGATGCAGCACTTCGACCCCTAGCATCTTGGACTCTACACCCTAAACCCTACCCCTTGCAAGGCCGATGCGGTCGTCGTCGCTCGCCACCTTCATGCGACCGTAAGCCGCGTTGATGGCCTGCAACACTTATCACGGGTCATATACGGTTGATGATATAAACCCTGCATTACCTTAAGGACCCTAAACTATGGGAATTTTGGTATATTTCTCATCATGGGTAGTGCAGGATTTGTATCATCAAAAGTATTAAGGGCTAGATCTGAATATATTACAAATATCATGTGACTGCTGCGGAATGCGAGCGGTACCCAACTTATCGCTTTCGTGGTGGTTAGAGCATCGCAGGTGCTACTGCTACAAGCATCGGACGGTCAGAAATTAGGGTATGACGGAGCCTGCTGCGTCCGAGCTCGGACGACGCGGACACCGAAACAGAGCCCAAAGACGCTCTCTCTGAAACCCCAGCATCAGAGCTCTCTCTCTCTCTCCCTCTCTCTCCCCCTATATACGTATATAGTATTATATATATATATATGTGTATATTTTTACACACATAATAGCGAGATACAGACATACATATACATATATATATATACAAACACCTCGGTGCACACAGGTTCAACCAAGCAATTGCGACACCTGCAACATACGTCCGACAAGGAACGAGGGCGCTAGCAAGACCGGCATTGCTTTCTTGAGGGGGCGGGGGAATCAGTGGTACTGAATGACATTGGTGTTTGCAGGACTGTAGCGGTAGTGGTCGTAGTGATAAAACAGTGGATGCTGGCTTAAAGCTGCCAGCCCCAGGTCTGTCCCCTAAGCCCTAAATGCTGAAACCTAAACCCTAAAAACCCTAAAACCCTTAAGCCCTGAACTTTAAACGGCCACGGGTCTATGCTCGTGTGCGCCTGAAAATCGACAGTGCTGCCGCCTTTGTCCGGATGGTGCGCTAGCACCTGTTTCCGGAAGGCCTGACAACTCATGGAAGAGTTATGAGATAATGTAGGGGCCAATATTATTCCTGGGGTTCCCATTACAGGTATTGTATAATGTGTCACAAAACCCTATTCTAACTATTCAGGCCCCTATATTAAAGATGCTTGGGCAGTCAGGGTCGTGCAAAGCACAGTGCTTGTCTGAACTAGTTGGCTCTGGCATTGAAAGCTGGAGACCCGTGACGAATCTCGGGTACAGGACATTCCTGAGCAAACAGCGTTTGACGAGTGCTCTGATCGATAATCACTCAAGCTGGCTGCACGATCCGTTTCCAAAGCGATGTTGCTAATCGCGAATAGATGCAACCAGAATCGTAGTGATAGTAGCAGAGCTTACAGCAGTAGAGCTAGTCGTCGAAGTAGTGGCATTTTTCATCGGTACTGGTGGTAGCGATAGTTAGTAGCAGTGGCAGTAGCAGTAGCATCAGCAGCAGCAACAGCAGCAGGAGGAGGAGCAGTAGTAGGAGCAGTAGTAGTAGTAGTAGTAGTAGTAGTAGTAGTACTAGTAGTAGTAGTAGTAGTAGTAGTAGCAGACGTAGTAGTAGTAGCAGCAGTAGTAGTCGTCGTCGTGGTGGCGGTGGTGATGGTGGTTGTAAAGTAGTAGGAGTAGTACTAGTAGTAGCAGTAGTAGCAGTAGTAGTAGTAGTAGTAGTAGCAGTAGTAGTAGCGGCAGAAGTCGTAGTAGTAGTAGTAGGAGGAGGAGGAGTAGGAGTAGGAGTAGGAGTACAAGTAAGAGTAGAACAAGACGTAGCAGCAGCAGCAGCGTAGCAGCAGCAGCAGCAGTAGTAGTAGTTGACGTCGCCGTCGTAGTCGTAGTCGTAGTCGTGGCCGTGGCCGTGGCCGTGGCAGTGGCAGTGGCAGTGGCAGTAGCCAGTAGGAGTACTAGTAGTAGTAGTAGTAGTAGTAGTAGTTGTAGTAGCAGTAGTAGTAGGGAATTATGGTATATTCCTTATTATGGGTAATACAGGATGTATATTATCAACCGTAGTAGTAGTTGTTGTGGTAGTAGTAGTAGTAGCAGTAGTAGTAGTTGCAGCAGCAGCAGCAGCAGTGGCAGTAGTAGTAGTAGTAGTAGTAGTAGTGAGTAGTAGTGAGTAGTAGTGAGTAGTAGGAGTAGTAGGAGTAGTAGTAGTAGTCGTAGTCGGAGTGGGAGTAGGAGTAGAAGTAGAAGTAGAAGTAGGAGTAGCAGTAGCAGTAGCAGTAGCAGTAGCAGTAGCAGGCAGTAGCAGGAGCAGTCGTCTGAACCGAATGGCGGGTAGGTGGGGCTTTTACAATTTTGGGATTTCGGGATTTCTATAGGGTGTTTTTGGATCATGCAGGGTTTAGGGTCTGCATGCGAAGCAGCTAAGTCGACAAGGGGAAGGACACGATAGATTGCCTCTATCGATGTGGATTTTGATTCAAAAATCCTAACCGCGCAACAATGAACCACAGGATGTAGACTCTTGCTACTTGTCAGTCTGTTTCTACCAAAAAACAGTTGAGGTTACATAGTTGATCCTAAACGACACACTGCTAACTGCTAAACTCAACTCCACAGCCCTGAATGCCTCATGCCGATTCTGCCTGGGTCACCGTCTTGCGCCCGGCAGTCTTCCTCACACCCAGCGCCTCTGAAATTCGCAGAATGTCGAAAATGCAAGGGCTGAACCCACTGACTTCGACATGTACTCAGGTGAGGGGGTATTTGCACCAACGGACAAAGGCTATGATATGAATTTACTTTACTGAAGCGAGTATGTTTCTTGGGCGCCTTGCCTGACCTGTTTTCCACCTAAAGCTCATGTACTCGTTTCTGCGCAATTTGCTCCACGGCCGCGTTGAGCCTTCGCCGTTACTGTAAGCAAATCATCCGCATTTGCACCCCGAAGACTGAAGAAGGACAAATTCGTGGAACAACTCCCCGATGTCGATCTCCTACGGCTGCCAAACCAACAAAATGCTAAACTGAGCCTCTCAGTTGTCCTTTAGCGTTTCAGTCTTTGCACTGCTGCCGACAATTTGTTCTGTCTACAACAACCATTGCTATACACCTGCTGCCACCTGGGTCAATTACTGCTATCACAAGCCGCGGCTGCGTTTACACGGTCGCGCGATAGTGAACTGACCTTAGCCGACAATCGCGACATTCAGCCATCCACTCATGCCGTGATGCCGCAGACCTGCTGGGATCAATGAGGTAGTGTTCGGCCACAAAAGTTTCGGTTCCGTGTCTGTTGACAGAACGCAGCTATACTTTGAGGAGCAATAACCACACTTCTTAGGTTCTGTTGATGCACGGAAGAACCCTATGCTTCCAAGGACCGTATAGTCACGGCGGCGCTAGACCCCCTAAAGGACCCAAGAAGCGTCGGGGAAGATAAAGAACTGTGTCAAAACTAAACTTGCCGGCGAGAGCGGAACCATGGCTTATGATGCGACGGGGGTTGTCTGGGTTCTGATTCAAGAACTTAGATAAAATTACCGGTATAGGGATCTTTATTATTGTAGCTTGAATTAAGTTCCTCAGCAAGAGCCCAGTTTTTGCTTCAATTGGGAAAGGCCGATGCATCCCAGCAGTGCTGGAAGATGCTGCATTTAGTTGCTTTAATTGCGCTGGGCCTTTCTTCAGGGTTTTCAGGGGATTGCAAGAAAGTTTAGTAAAGGTTTTGGGATTCAAAGTTAGACCTTGGAGTAGCGCTTCATGTTTTAGGGATTTCGGCATCCGCACCTCGGCAGCGACTGTCTTGCGCCTGGCAGCCTCACATGTTGGAGCTGGGAGTTGGAGGGACGGGGCTTTTGGGGGCCTGGGCTGTTGGGGGTTTAGTTTTGTTTTTTCTTACAACCTCTTTCCACCCAACATGCAAGCAGAATCCCTAACGACAAGGCGCGAGTGACATTGACCAGGGTTTAGGGTTTTGGGGGTTCGAAACACTGCGAAGAGGGCTCAAAGACTCAGAGCATCCAGTTGGCATGATCAGAGTCCGGTGATTCGCGGCTCGTGGTACAAGTAGGGAGTGACTCCAAATTCTATCCGAGCCCCCCCAAAAGCACATAAGCAAAACTTAGGATAGGGACATCCCATATAAACCCAGGGATATCACTGTAAACTGCTTGTGTTTATCTGCTTTTTGGGTCCCTAACGCCTGTAAGCCGTCGTGCCATGAAGAAACAGGCTCGACCAGACAGGGACCTTCCACTTTGGGAATATGAGGGCCTTGATAAATGGAACAGGGTTTCCGGGGTAATTACATCATTGTAAGGGGATGCCTGTAATATTGATTCCGACTCTTTTTGAAAAGACCGCCAGTTGTACCCTTGCACCTGCCGTGTGCATTCGACTCAACATCGGGGCCGTAAGGACTGATAAGGACCATGTCACGCTAAGGGCCGTGCCCTTTGGTTTAACATAGATTTCTCACCGCCGAGTCAGCTGTGCCGTCTTTTCGAAGGCTTGGAGAGTCTAGGTCGTGTCTGTAAGGGGGCGCTTAGGGTGTAATGTGTGTTCAGAGTAGCAAAAGCTGGGCTAGATTTGCCAGCACCAGCGGTGCTTCGCTTTATATAGTTCTGTGCAGGATTTAAGGCTTTGGGGACAGCGCAACAACCTCAAGAGCTGAAAAATAACATTGCAGTCTAGCACCCTACAAAATGGCAGAACGGAAAGCCTACATTCAAGTAGCTCTACCTGAGAGTTTGAGATAGCCAAGGACCCTACTGTACAAACCCTCTGTAGCACCCCGAATGCGATAGATACCCGAGATGTACGAAATCCTATGTCAACCCGAGGCCAAAGTCGTAGTGTGCCTCCAGGGGGTCGTACGAAGGCCGAAGCTTCGGACCTCGGCTACCGGAGAGCAGCGTATTAGGGTTTGGGGCAATAGCCAACGTAAGCAAAACCTGGCACCACCCCATCTTGCAAGCGTCTACTGCAAGACTGCCTGAACTGACTCGGATATGGGTCAGTATATCACTACATGTTCATATGTGAAGTGCTTGTCGTCGTCTTCTACTAGTCCCACTCCTACACCTACGTACCAATCTTGAGACCAAGGCTTATTGTCATGAGTGCCATTCATGAATCAGACTTGTGGCTACTACGTATGCCCGTTGCCACGACTTACTCTTTTCAAGCTTGACCTAGTCCCTAAGGCTCCATGTACCCATATAGTATATACTTAGGCCTTAAAGTACCTATATAGGGACCCCTTTAAGGCTTAAGTATCTACTATACAGGTACATGGAGCCTTTGGGACTGCCGTACATGCCTGAACTCGAAGCTCTAAGAAGAACACTTGGAAGGGGCCGCAGGTCGCAGGTTTGTCACAGTTCTCGTTCTCAGTTGTGGATGCTATGTCATGTTGGCGGCCTCCGAGTATAATACTGTAATAACCATACCAATATCAATAATCAGACTACATAACAAGAATGTACAAGACTGATGTTCGCAGAGCCAGGACTTCAATCTGTTACTTGTGTCATGATCTTGTGCCCAGAAGGTCTCAAGTACCGGTATTGCGGAAACTTACCCCAGACCATTATAGTAATTGCTATCATAGAACTCTTGCATTCTACTCATGTAGGTACTTAGGACCCTTAGGGCTACTTTCTCCTTATGAATGCAGGAGGTCGTCATGATTTACGGGGGCATGTCTTCGTACAGGCAAACGGGCGTGCGAACTCAAAACGACCCCCGTGTCTTGGTTGGCGAGTTTGAAGCCTCTGAAATATCCTCTATCTCCATAAGCGAAACTACACCATATTGTTAAGATCTCCTTAACCTATAATAAGGGAACATATGAAATAACCGCCAAAGGCCTACCGCCTAGGCCTCAGCCCTACACGCGCATTCTGGGACACCGACCCTGCGTCTGCACTTGCGCCACCACAGAGCCTCTTCTTACGGCAGCTAACGTACACAGAAGCATATCTAACATATATACATTCTCTGATCATGAAGCCTGATCATCTCAGCCTGACAAGGGAAGGAGATCGCTGTAAACTACTAATGCTTATGTCCTGTTTGCTGCGAGAAATGCTTCGAGGCTTCAATGGGATAAACCCTTCCTACGGTTGATGTTATAAATCCTGCATTACCTTAATGATCCTAGACTATGGGAATTACGGTATGTTCCTTATTGTGGGTAATGCAGGATTTATATCATCAACCGTAGGGACCAGAAAGCTAGCCCAAGGGATCCTGAGTACTTCATGGGGGGGAACTTACGGAAACCGTATGATGGTAACTTAAAATAATTAATATCAGTAGCAAGAACCCAGATAAGGGCAAGTCCTACCCTTCAGAAACCCCACTTTCCTGCTTACTTAGGAATCTTTGGGGAGAATGTTGTGGCATGACCGGCAGAACAAATATTCCCGTAAGGCCGCGGCCAAATCCTGAAAAGAAACAACACGACCGCAGAGCCCTGAAATGCGCGAAACTGAAACCCGTCTGGTCGACTTGCGATTAGGATGTGCGAGAGTGTAGTATTGAAGGTTCAGAAGTCCATAGGGGTTGAAGTTGAAGGTCAGATTTTAGGGTTTGGGGTTAGAGCGGGAAGCTGCGCTTCGCACATTGCCCTTGGAATGGAGAGCTTCGGCTTCAGGAATTACTGTAGGGGTTAGGACGGACTTCGGGCCCAGTGTGCTCTTGGATTCGGTGTTTGGGTTGTCAAAGTCCAAACCCTGAACCATGAACAGTGTGCTGTACTTCATAGCTTCGATCGTTGTGCAGGACCTCCGCACTGGGAAAGAGCGGGCCTGGGGGCTTAAGGTATTGTAGGGGTTTAGGGTTTAGGATTTGAGGCTTAGGGTTTAAGGTTTAGGGTTTGGGTTAAAGGTTTTGGGGTTCAAGCAGAAGAATCGCTTCTGGGTGTCCTGGTCCTGGCCCACTCAGCCCTCCGTCCATGGACCCGAATGTGGAAACGTTTGCAGGGATTACAAGGAGAGACTAAATCTCGTTACTGACTATTCAGACCCCCATGTTGAACGCCTGAGCCTGAGTGTGAACATGGAAGCCAAGCAATCAAATATGTCCTCACCCTCTCGGGTGCGGACCTCTCGAAGTACCGGCATTCGTGACGAACCTGGCGGTACACTGTAAGATTCTCCGGTTTGGCAGGTTGGAATTTTCGGGTTTGCCGGTTTTTGGTGGGTCCCTAGACCTCCAAACCCCGCTAGACCCTAAACCCTCGAGATTCTCGCCAGCTAGGGCTTGGGAAGGATTGGGCTCAAGGAATACGGTTCAGGGCGACTCAAGGCAAGGTTATTGAATGGCGCAAAGTTGAATCTGAGTGTGATAAGTAATCCCCACAGACTTAGACACTCACAAACACCTATATATATATATAGATAGATATATGTGTATGTTAACTGTATATATAATCATTACAAACACGCTGATAATGCTGCCTTTCGAAGGCTGGTTGGTCCGAAAAGTCCGTAAGCTGATCGTGTAACAGTGTACCCACAGACCAAGGAACCGGCAAGCAGGGTTTAGGGTTTAGGGTTGGCTGTTGGCTTTGCTTAGGGTCTGGTAGACCCTCTGGCGCATAAAGCAAAGGTCTGTGTGATGGGTTGAAGAGCAGTCTTGCAGGTGAAAGACCTTCTGGGAACTGAGGAAGACACCTGCGTTTGAAGTTGCCAATGGCAGAACTGCCAATGTCGAGACTACTTACTACATTGCCGGACGACTCTGTCCCAACCCCCAGTAAAACAAGGAAGCAAAGCAGCCGGCACGGCAAAGGGTACGGGATTAGGGAGCATGGGTAGATCATAAACAAGAATCGAGAGATCTTTAGAAAACAATAGTTAGTTATATACTAGATATTCATCCGGTATCGTCATCATCGCAAGCAGCAGAACAAAAACTAGGACCCTTGGCAGCAACTGTCGTCGACAATAACAGGACAATCATCATCGTGATCATCGGCATGCGAATCCCTTTCCTCATTGCGACCATGGGGGTTCTCATATTCACGGTCCAAGCCAATGCTTTCGTCGCTTCCCCTTAAAATTACTCTTGTGACGACCCTGAATACCGCTAGTGCTGCAACCACTGCAGCTACTGAAGCTATGATTGCTCTTGAAGGCAAATTGAATCTGCGAGCCGTGGTCAAGTAGGTAGGGCCCAGTGACCAGACACTCCGACGTGTTTCGAGCATACAGACGCGTACGCCGACTGTCAAGAGAAACACTCGGAATCAGAGGTAGCAACGGGCGCAGCACCAACATATTACCATCAACCCGCAACCCAGGACAGCCTGAACTTTAAGGCTCTAGACCCTATAAGCCCTATAATTAAACCATGTATAGCCTGAGCCCTGAACCCGGTAATGTAGGTGCCTTAATAATTAGAATAGGGTTTTGGGAGTTATTCCGACCCCAAACAGAGACAACGCAATGTCAGGGTAGGAACGAGAAGGAAGGGCACAAGGCAAACCAAAGGAAACCCAAACCCTGAAGTTACAACGCAACTCAGTGGCGCTCTTTTTCATCCTTGAACCAAATGTTCATGAATGGCAAGTTCAGCTACACAGTCAGACATGTTCTCTACATCAGGGAACGAAGTATTTTAACAACTTTCGAACATATTATACTATGATTATAACAAGGACCCCCCCCCCAAAAAAAAAAAAAAAAAAAAAAAAAAAANACCCCCCCCCCAAAAAAAAAAAAAAAAAAAAAAAGTATAGGTAATCATCAACGCCACTATATTACATAATTGAGAAACGAGAGCAGAAGGAAAATCTAAAACCCCAACCCCTAAACCCTCAAACCCTAAACCCAACTCGTGCACCCAGGCACGTCTCGCTAGCCGTCTCCTCCGACTCTTCCTAGCGGCACACGGGCTGTTCAAACACATTTAGGGTTTAGGATTTGGGTGTAGGGTGTACCTAGAGGCTCCATAGTAGTTCCTGTTTGTGGTTTATATTTAGGATCCTATAATGTAATCCCAACAAGGAACTACAATGGAGCCTGTGGGTAGGTGTTAGGACCTGTCAGAATTTAATGTAGCAAACAAAAACACACCCTGGTCAGAACCCTCAACCATCGGAGAACGGCTCGGAATTGCGCATGTGTCGAGGGATACGAAGTGAAGAGTGACGAAGTCAGCGTGTGGGCCGCTACCCGGCAAGCCCATACCCTCTACTGTAGGGGCCGTAATAATTAGAATAGAGTGTTGGGGTATATTATGCTATAATTATGAAAAGGAACCCCAAAATAGTATCCTAAACACTGTGATTTCAATGTGGCCCGTGCGACTCAGGGTTTGCGGAGCAAGCGAGGGGCCCGCGAGAAGAAGATGATATTTGCCGAGTGAAATCTCGAGATTTGTTAGCACATTTGGGTAGTTGTCAAAATTAGGGTCCCTTTTTGGGTACCCTAAATAATAGGTGCCGTATTATAATAGGGACCCAAAAAGGGACCATAATTTTGACAACCACCCATTCAAGGGCCTGCGAAGAATGTGTTCAAGTGCCTGGCCCAGTCCGACGTCGCCTAGCGCTTTTAACCGCCAGCCTTGGTCAAGACGGGCAGAAAGGACATAGCCCCTTAAACAAAGATAACATGGGGCCTTACTAATTAGAATAGGGTTTTGGGGGGCCAGTATAGTATAGCTATAATAAGGCACCCACCAAAACAGAGTTGCTAATTATTTAGGCCCCTATATTGGAAGATCTAAGAAGGTATGTATCGCACGAAGAATGAATGGACAAGGGTCGCAGCGGCGACGGACAACCCTTACATGCCAAATCCCCATCCACTGGACTGCGAGCCCATCCACCCCCAAAACGCAAATCCAGGGACTCCTGTCCTGAACTCATTAGTACTGATGAACCGAGCTAATTAAACTGTTTCTCATAAAGCCTTGAACCCAAAACCCTAACCCCAAAATCATAAGCACTGATCATAAGCCGTGCGAAACATCAAAGCCCTTAAACCTAAAACCTGAAACCCTCAAACCAAAACACTAAACCCTTACGCCGGAACCCAAGCTGAAGTCCCCTAAGGGCTCCTCTGCATATCGGTGGACCTCACCGTTCGCCTAAGACGTCTGGAGGATTAGGGACCCGAGAAACCCACTAATCTAGGGTTTAGGGTTTCGGGTTTAGGGGCCTTGATAATTGGAACAGTGTTCCTTTCAGGGATTTGGAGACTATGCAGCACTTAGTTCCGTGAAGACTTCACACACACACACACTCTACCTAGAGTCTCCATTGTAGTTCCTTTTTTGGGTTAACCAGTTTTAGGGTTAGGATCCTATAATAGAGATTTTGGTTACCCAAAGAAAGGAACTACAATGGAGGCTCGAGGTAGGGGTTCGATACCGGGAAGTAGACACCCTGAAGATCAAGACCTCCAAGGTCGGCAGCTTGCAGCCATCATCGCCATCCAGAGGAGCCTAAATGATCCTGAACCCACGCGGAGTGTGTATATTTCTGCATAACTACTATTGGATCTCCCTCTCCTCCCCCTCTCTCTCGCTCGCTCTCTCTCTCTCTCTCTCTCTCCCCCTCTCGCTCGCTCGCTCGCTCGCTCTCGCTCTCTCTCTCTCTCTCTCTCTGTCTCTCTCTCTCTCTCTCCCCCTCTCGCTCTCTCTCTCTCTCTCTCCCTCCCTCGCGCGATTATACCACTACTATGGTTACTAGATAGTGGTATTGGTCATGGCTCATGCACTGTTGATGAAGCAATGCGGGAATTGTGTTCTATCCTCTGGGCAACCCTCAAGCCGTGAAACCCTGAAGCCAGTAAGCCAAAAACGGCACTAAACCCCCCCCCAACCAACCAACCNCCCCCCCCCCCCCAAACCAAAAACCTGAAACTCCTCTGAACCAGCCCATCCAACTTCACTCTCGTCCAAGATGCCCAAGTAGGCGGACATTCCTGATGGAGCCAGTAGGGGCTTAGGGTTTAGGATTTAGGGTGCAGGGTTCAGGGTTATGAACCCTGAAACCAGGGCGGCGGACAAGAGTAGGGTTTAGGAATGTTTAGGAGTTTAGGGCTTCATGTTGATAGGGCTTGAAGGCACCATGAGGGTTTAGGGTTTTGGGGGGCTGGTAGGGTTTAGGGTTTAGGGCTGCCACGTAATATCACAGAATGTGCGTTGTGAATCAATCTTAGACTCAGCAATGATGAGCGAGTACTCGGCGTAGGTACTCCTTGCTTCATACATCCTGCAGTACTTGCCATTCTGTAGCAGCGGAGTCAGCCGTGGAGGGTACAGTAGTGGAAAGGCGAACATCGATAACAACACGTCTCCTCTCGCTGCTAAGGCAACTGCTGTAGATACAGCACTGCTTGTCTCGACGGGCCGATACTTCTGCTTGCAGTTGCTATAAGGGAGTTTCCGAAAATAGGGGACCCTAATAGAGCACCTTACATAGTAGGATCCTTATTGTCGGACCCCCAAATAAGGTACCCCTAATTTTCGGAAACTCCCATAACACCGAAGGCAGCACAAGGTTCAAGCACATATCCTCCCAAGCAACTGCCTGTTCAAGTGTCCATCCGCTGACTCGCAACAGATGTTGCACAAGACACTCGGCTGCAGTTCCAAAATTCTTGGGAGTTTCAGAAGACAGTGGACCCTAATAGCTTCAGATCTTACATGTTACAGGATCCCGTAAACTGCAAAGGCCTTAACAGTTGGACAGGTGTTCTAGGGTTACATAGTACAACCACTAGAATCCCGAGTGCCGGTAACCTGGGAGTAAAATGCCTCTTGGGAGTTGGGTAGTTGTATAAGGAACCTATGACCACAAGAAGAGAAAAGGTTCCCACCAGGAGACCGAAACATAATAAACCCTAAACCCTGACCCCTACAACCTGAATCCTGAACCCGACACCCTAAAACCTAGCTAGCATGATTCCCACCCCTGCAGTAGATGAGGAAACCCGGAGTATCTAATAAACTCCCCTTTCGGGAGGGCCGAGCCATGGGGCTCAGGTCTAGGGTGTAGGGTTTAGTAGGGTTTAGGGTCTGGGGCGCAGGGCCTTTTGGGAGAGGGTCTAGGGTTTAGTACGGTTTACGGTCTAGCGCTCAGGGCCTCTGGATAGGGTCTAGGGTTCAGGCTCCAGGGTTTAGGGCTTAGGGCTTCGGAGTTAGGTTCTACGGCTTGGTCAACATTAAGAAGGGCGTTTAACGGGACCCTCGTTGTCATTAGTAATGCCCAGAAAAAGCTGGGCTGATTATATTCGGGACCCCAAATCCCTAAACTCTAAACACCGAACTAAGAGTCTACATCTCTGGAATCGTGGGTGGGCTCTCTTGCGAATCACTGAGCCCCCGAGCCAGTGCAAGCCATGCCTGAGTACGCGTGGTTAGGGCTTAGGGCGTCTAGGGACTCTCAGGGGCGGATGCAGGATTTCAGCGGTTTAGGGACTTGAGGCGTAGGCTTCGGACTCGCTTTTTCAAAAAAAGTGCCATATAATTAATGACTAGAATGGCGTTTTGAGATCATCAGTAGTAACTTTTTGCTGTGACTATGCTGTGTACTTGTTTAATGACCATAATGGAATACCCTAAACCCTAAACCCTGAACCCTAAACCCTGAACCCTAAACCCCAAACCCTAAACCCTGATCCTAAGTACCGATTAGGTCTTCGGCTTTGAGCTCAAAAGCTTGCAGCTCAATTGACTGGCAGATGAGGAGCTGCTCGTGGTTCAGGCCAGCTCTTTAGGGTTTAGGGTTTAGGGTTAGGGTTTAGGGTTTAGGGTTTGATCAAGGGTTTAACAGGGCTTGGGGCTTGGGGGGGCTTAGGGTTCAAGTGTTTCGGGGGAGGGGGGGTTTAGGGAGTTCAGGGCTTCGGGGCGTAAGTGGACCGTTGCCACACGCACATATATGTCTGTGAAGAGAATCCATACCGCGACAACTGATGCGGTGCTAGAAAGCTGCTGCAAAGGCGGTCGCTGCCGGTCTTCGTTTTGCTGACACCCTAGACCTCAACTCGATTTGCTGAGTGAAAGGTCAGGCAAATCTCACTCTCTACACCCACACCCTCAGGAAGGCATCTGCATTCAGGTTGTCCGAGCAGCTCGAACCCACATAAGCCCTGCAAAGCCCTGCTACCAAACCTCAAGCTCAAGCCCTGCAGCGCCTCACACCCAAAGCATCCAATGGTCCAAGCATTATCCTAAGAGCCCAATCAATCAAGCACTCAACTATTGAATGGGCACGCCTCCATGCGGAGCAGGTTTAGGGACTTGATGCTTAGGGGCCCTGTATAAATCCAAATAACCCAGCAGGATTTAAGGCTTTCCTCACATTATGATAAACCCTTGCCTGCCTTTCCTCGCGAAGGGCGAGATGATGTTGCTGCTGACGTTCCCACGGGTACTGCCACTGGGCCCTGGAAGTGGGCAATTCCCACTGTAGGGCTGCCGGGGTTTAGGATTTAGGCTTCTGGTTTTCCTAAACCCGTATAGAACCCTTATAAAGAGCCCACTCGAGGCCGAGTCAGCAACTCTATCATCTGTCTACATGTGTCCATCCATCCGTCTATCACCCTTAAGATAATTAAGTACATAAATAGAATAAATAAATAAATAAATAAATATATATATATATGTATCATCACTTGACAAGCTGGACCGGCAGGGTTCAATGTCCCAGACCGTGCCTGGGGCCCTCCTCGTTATCCGTAAAAGGGGTCTTGGGGTGCACACAGGCCAAAATTTGGTCTAAGGGCGCCAGAACCGCACAAGGTTCGAAAGTAAGACGTCCCCTTGTGAGGAGGGTTTAGGAACTTAACTTTAACTTTAAGCTTACCATCATAGGGAATAGTAATACATCATGATACATAAGCTACCATAAGCTATGGGTTCCTGAACAAGAACCCAGACGTAGGCTTAGTAGCCTGACCAGCAGATTGGGTTGAGGGTTGTTGGGCCTTTCAGTGTTCAGGGTTTGGGGTGTAGGAAGGGTGTAGGTCTTTTCGGGCTTAGGCGCAGGGCTCCGAGATAAGAATCTTCGGGCACTCTGGTTGGTTGTAGGCACAATCAAGAATGGTCTCAAAGCCGCTTTCGAAGCCGATTAATTGGTGTGTCAGGGTTTATGTTTGTGTTGTTTGAAGGGTACGGTACAAGCGTTTGGAATGCATCTAAAAAACGCACTTCGAATGCAGAAAGTTCAGACATTGTCGAGCGAGTTTGCCAGAGCACCTCCTAGATGCAGGCAGAACTAGCAGTTTTCGGCCAGAACGGCCACAAAGGGCACCCCAATGAAAAAATGACTCTGTCTGCCACTGCTCTGCACTAACCTATGACGACCCGCTCTCACTCCTTTTCAACGTGCTTAAAATCAAGGGTTCTGGCTCATTACTCCAAACGCAGGCCCATGAGACCTGAAACCGAAAGCCTACACTTTACCTTAGCATACGACACCTCGAGCTTAACGGTAATCTTTCACTCACGCAGGGCATGGCCCCACCTCAGCTGAAGTGGAGGGCCTGGCAACACCGAAATCAAGTTGTTCCAAGTGCTACAGACACAGCGGCCGAACTACCTGTATTCTAAACTTAGCTAGAATATACCATAATGTACGATCGTGTGCTCTAATTTACGATGATGTATCACGATGTGCTACAGCATCGAACTACTATACAAAAATACACCATAAGCAGTATAACAGCTATATAGTTACAGCTGTTTGGCTTTGGGCTGCAGCATACAGTTTGCAACAAGTATGTGAAGATGCGGATCAGGCTTTTGGATTGGGGTTAGGGGGCGGGTTATGTCCGAACCATTAGAGGGGCTGCAACAACTGAACAGCTGCATTCAGTGCTCCTGCTTTTCTCACAGGCAACATGATCCCATCTGAGCAGGACGTGGATCGGTTGAAACACGTCTACAATGGACCCGACAATGCGGTCCTTGCGTTTATTATAGTAGTAGTATGTAGCAGCTATGTAGGTGAATATTTGGGAGAATGTATGATTATTAACTACTTCGACCCTTGGGGTGTTGAAGCCCTAGAAAGACTCCAGCCAAGAGCAGATTCTTGCGCCTGCAACTCCGGGGGCAAGCCCTGAACCTAAACATGTGGTTCAGGATTCGGGGTTGAGGGCTTACTTGGAGGGGCAGGGGACTTAGTAAGTAGGCTTAGGTTATAAGTAGAGTTATAAGTACCCTAAATGGAGTTGTCCCAATTATAACCCTACTTATTACCTTACTTACTAAGTCCCCTGCCCCTCCAAGTAGGGTTTGAGGTCTGAGACCCTCAAAAGAGCCCTGAACCTCGGGTTTAGGGTTTAGGGAATAGTTCAATTCCCGAGCCAGAGCCCACACCCCCGCCGAAGCGGAATGCAAGACTCACAGACAGAAAAACACCCCCAAGACCTTACCTGAACCCCCAAAATAGGGCAATAATTGAGGCGCCTACAGTAGGGGTGTTTAGGGGACTAGGGGTTCAGGGGAGGTCAACACCAAAACGTGCCAAATTATATTGTCCGCATCAAGCGGCCGGCCGCCACGGCACTTCCAGCACTTCCCAGACGTCTAGGGCTTAGAGTAGAAACCTAAAGCCCAAAACCATAAATCCGAAATATCCTCTCCTAAACCCTTAAATTGCCTACACCCTACACCCCAAAACCCTAAACCGTTTTCATCCTAAAGCCTGGACGTCACTGACTCCCCTTAAGCGCCCGTAGAATCATACTAAAAGCGAGTTTTAATACTCCATCAGAATTTCTCATAATAAAAGGTATTTGAACAATTTCTTTTTCAAAGTATTACTAGAATTTTCTTATAATAAGACTTAAGAATGATTCCTAAGATTCCTGACGTCCCAGCCTGTAGGAGTGGGGAGCCGAAATCGGCCTAAGGGATGTGGCTCCGCCCAGAAGGAGCCCGGAGGCTTGCCGTAGGGCTTAGGGCGGGATTTGAGTTTAGGTTTTATACGGTTAGGCTTTGTAGTCAGTTTCGAGTGTATAGGGGCTGAGGGTTTAGAGTTTAGGGTTTCGGGCTTAGGGTTTAGAGAGCTTAGAGTTTAGGGTTGAGGTCTTGGAGTTGTGGGTGTCGGGTTTAGGATTTGCTGTGGAATAGCCTAGCGCATAAGCGACAGTACGTGCATCTTGCGACAAAAAGCTGAATCGAGTGCATCGTGCTGCTGAATCAGGAAACTTAACTAAACCCTAGCGATGAGAAAACAGGGGGCTTCAGGTGATGAAGTAACACTAGAATGTAAGTATGCCGAGAAGGACAACACCACCAGTTCCACTGCCGCCGTCTGAAAGAAAACACCGGTACCAAAAGGATTCAAACACAGCACGCACACACACAGGGAGACACAGAGACATATAATTTAATCATACAAATACAAACACACACACACAGAGGCCCACACAGAGACGAAGAGGTACGCGCACATGCTTAGACAGACAGGCAGACAGACAGACAGACCGCAAGGCAGAAAGACAAAGAGACAGACAGACAGACAGACAGAGACCGACCGACTGACCGACCGATAGGCAGGCGCATCGTGATGTTGATGACCAACCTTGCTCATCCAGTTGTCATTGTCGATATCACCACTACCACTGCACGCAGTCACAGATGAAGTGCTCGGTCCACAGGTACAGACAAGAAGGCAACACTGCAAAAAGGATTACTCGGGCAAGCCCTGAGACGAAACCCTCGCGCCCGTGTCAAACACCGTGACAACATTGTCAAGCAGACCAACATCGTCACCACCACCATCGCTGCCATGAGCAGCAGCATAAGAAAAACATAGCATCACAACCATCATTCCTTCATCATCATCATCATCATCACCCCCGTCAACAACAACATCACAATCATCATCAACAACAGCATCATCGTCATCGTCATCAACATCAGTCTTTCCAGCATCATCATCATCACCATGATCATATCACCATCATCATCAGTCATCACCACTCGGCATCAATCACCTTCAGCCATTATCAATCATCCTCATCATCATGATCATCAGCATGACCCTCATCACAGTCATGATCATAATATGCATGTTTATACACACACACAGAGCAAATTATCGTGAGCATCATCCTCGCCATCGCCCACATCATCGTCGTCCTCATCATCATCGTCATCACCTTCACATTGACAGCAACAGCAAACCATCAGCACAGGATGGCAAAAGCCATCCTGACTGCTGATCTCTACCATTGCAGCAATACGAAGAATAGCTTGTGAGTTGTGCGCCCTTGAGAATGTGCTGCGCAGCGCTCAGGGCGGCACGTTGACCTCGGACCACGTTCAGGGCTTAGAGTGTCAGGGTGTAAGGCTTAGGGTTAAGGCTTTAGAGTTCAGGGCTTAGGGCTAGGCTTTTAGCGTCTTTCTGAAGGGCCTTAGGGTCTGTCTGAAGCCTGCGAAGTTTGCATTTCAAGGTTTAGGACCTGTCAGTTCTCGGTGCCAGATACTCTGGCATCATGGAACAGAAATGAATACGACAGAACAGAATAGTAGGAACTGGAACAGAACAGAAGAAAACAATAGACTCGAGTATAGTGTACTTAGTGTACCATACGACATACTATAGTACAACAGAATAAGATACAAGATCATATTGCATAGTATACATTGTTTGTTAGTACAATACAATACAATTGAAAGCAACTAGCAGCTAACTGTTAACTAAATCCTGACCCCTGAGATGGAGATGGAGCTCCCATCCCAGCTTCAAGGCACCGTCACGCGTAAGCGGAACCATGGCGTGTTTGAACAAGCTCCACTACGGAGGTTTAGGGCTTAGGGTTTGCATAAAAACCGTGGGTGCTCCGATGACTTGATTATACTTGATTTGCGGTTTGGGTCTTGCTGTCGAGTACCTGCGCAGGTAGCCCTCCTACGGAGCTTGTGCTGGCAGCAGAGGGACTACTGCTGCTGCTACTCTACTACTACTACTGCTACTACTACCGCTACTACGACAACCACTACCACTACCACTACCACTACCACTACCACTGCCACTACCACTACCACTACCACTACCACTACTACTACTACTACTACTACTGCTACTACTACTACCACTACTAGTACTGCTACTCCTACTCCTACTACTACTACTACCACTACTACTACTACCACCACTACTACTACTACTACTATGTCGCGTCGGTGATGCTGACGATCGTGACAACGATGATGCTGCGGGTGGTGAAAGTGCTCCAGATGAACATGGCGACGATCAGGTCAATATGTATGTACAACTGACATTCAGAAGCACAGACATATGCATACGCATATCATAGTGAATGTACACGTATATATTTTCTGCGTTAATATGACTATCAGAAAGCGGATGACGAAAATGAACGTAGAGGTGGTGATGGTGAGCAGATCGTTCTGGCCCTCGAACCATAAAGTCATGTGCATATATGCAAATGTCCATATATACAGGTAAACAGGAATGATCTATATATATGTGTGTATGCACAGAGTCTGTAGCAGTATATACCCACATCCCATCATATGATAGTCTGATATTGTATTCAGTTTCAGAGTATTGGCCTTGAGTCCCATGCTGGCGGCTCTAAGCTCGAGGGATAAACCCTAAACCCCTGAGTGGCCAGCCAGTCGGGAGAGAGCTCGGTCTCGTCTTCGCCATAGTAATCTGGCGGTACTTAAAGGGTTCTTTAGGGTTTAGGGTTTAGGGACAGGGGTGAATTAGGGCTTTGAGGATCATGGGACTTAGTAACTAGGGGTGCCAAGTGGGGAACCATAACTACTTAAAGTTACTTATAACCCCAAATATAGTACTTATAACTTGACGTACGATCCTCCAACCACTGGACCACAGGTCGTACTTAATGCTTCGAGGACTCCTGGGGTGTAATAGTAGCTCCTACTACAGAAGCCCTACATTCTACTATATAGGTTAATACTTAGGGCCGTTCGGGTTCTGCTCTTTAGGCTACCGTACCTTCGCAAGCAACTACTCAGCCCGTGCTGCCTTCTTGGAAACATGACACAGCATGCATAATCTCAGTTCGATACCATTGTGTTGCGACGCCGTCTTGTACTGTTGTCCTACATTCTTTGATGAAAACCATGATACTCAGAACTAAGCTTTTGCTGATGATTCTGCTGATGCTGACCGTGGTGGCATTGTGGTGGCAATACGTTTTACGGTAAGGCCAAACATACCACGGATGTCATCAACATCCGACTATTCTCGTCGAGTTCTGAATTGCTACTGCTGCCTGCAAGTATGAAAGTCATATATGAAGATTGCAAGGCCTGACATTGCATCTATGTGCTGCGAACCTTTTTCACAACCCCACAATCGTACTTAAACGTAGAGGTTACGGTAGAAAGAATCGTGGCAATACTGAGATTTCAGGAACGATATGGACTGGTCAGGGACTTTCGGACATTGTTGCGGTCTTGCCAGTGTCTCGTGTCTCAGGGTTTCCGCTCAGGGTAGTTGTATTGTGTACTCTGCGGCAATCAGGCCGCTTCTTCTCGAAGAGCGCTCCTCTCTCGTAGTTGAGAGGCTCGACCCTCCACCCGTCAAGTTCTTCAGCTGCTGGTTTAGAGTTTAAGGTTTAGGGTTGGGAACAAAGTTCTCCAGCCCAACCTTACAAGTAAACCCCGTGAGGCCCGAAAACTGAAAAGCAGGAAAACTGTGTTTTACCCTCAATTCCCCAGACCCCAAGCCTCAAATGTCAAAATCCTAACTAAGCCCTACACACATCCCTAAACCCCCAACCCCCTAACAAGCCTACTTCCCCAAACCCGAAACCCCAAACTCTAAAGCCCTAAATCATAGTTTCTCTCCATGAAACGGAAGCCCGCCGTTTGACCAAGCTCGTATGAAGCATCCCTACGATAACGCATTATTCCGGGGTTTAGGGTCAATCTATAGTGAACCCCAGAAAGTTGGAACATTGATTTAGGATGATTCTTGCTGGGATTCCCTATACTTTACTTTAAGGGCACGAGGATAATGACGTTCCAACTTTCTGGCTTCTACTGTAGAGTCTAGAGTTTAGGGCTTAGATCCGGTCTAGGGCTGAGAGGTAAACGAGCCCCTGCTGCTCGGTTGTAGAAACCGAAAGGTTTAGCGTTCAGGAATCGGCATCCAGGCAGGGCTTCTAGGCCATCCTACATGGTTGAGGAAAGGCTTTCGGGGAATCGACCGTGGACAACGGGATTGTATGGGAGACTGCAGGCTCAACAAGGTTCAGGGTTTAGCGGCTTGCACGCTGACATACGTCATACTTCAGCCACGCCTCACAAGCCCCGGGAACAAAGCCAGAACCCTAAACCCCAAACCCTAAACACCAGACCCAGACTTGAGAGAGTCGAAAATACAGGGATCCTTCTAATATGGGACCTCGCGTTCCCATATACTTAGTATAACGGTCTTTTACAGTTAGAGTTTCAGTTGGCCTTTTCGGAACTCCTAGATACTTCGTTCATCAATACGCTGATGCTGCCACATACCATTGGGAATCCTCTCGCCTCTCATCTTCCGTGTAAAGGTTTTGGAGTTTAGGACTTTCCTTTTTGGGGTCTCGGCTGTTGCTCCTGTAGGAGTTAGGATTTAGGATTGTCTATATCGCTGTTAGCGATATAGACCCTCTCAATAAGGTCCCTTTTAAGAGAGCTAGAAGTAGCGTTCAGGAGGGTCCCCTTAGTAAGAGTCTCTATAATACCACCTAGGAACTGTACGCCTGCGGGTTGAAGCACGCGAGAGCTTGAGTTGACAGGCGGAGCACATCGACGGGAGTTGAAACGGAAAGATGCGTGCCTCCACACACACATCCAGGATTCAGGAAGCCTGTCGAAGGGAAAACAAATGCGATGAAGTTGAAAACCACAAAAGCCTGAAACCCCAAACCCTCGACCTCAAGCCCTAAATTAAACTCTATAAGCGCTGCAACCTAAGCCCTCAACGCAAATCAAACCCTAAACCCAACCTAAAGAGAGTAACCCAATCTACAGCGAGGTATCTTAAACCAACCCAGGCTTCCACGAGTTGCAGATATACCAGGGCTGTCGGCTTGCAGCGTTGGTGGCAAACCCAAATCTCGCAACATCCGATCGCCCTTACAAGGGCATGGGTTTAGGCTTTAGGGTTTAGGGTGACTCCAACCCAGTGAATGGTCTGCTCGCCGCGCCCGGCACTCCTCTCTGTGAGAGCAGGGCACTCGACAACCTACTCCGGGTGCTATCGAAGCCACTTCTTTGCTCTTGGAGAGAACGAGAGCTATGTCTAAGCACTACTATACAGGCCAACGAGAACGGTGTTCTGGGGTATATTCTAGTAAATTCTACAGGAACTATCAGGCGATACCATTATCACGACAACTGAGTTCCAAATCACTGAAACATTGCTCTTTGCGTTGCTCCGATGCCCACCAATCTGCTCACAGGAAAATGCAAATTGGAGTTTCCGAAAAAAAGGGACCCAAATCGTACGCTAAATAGTAGGATGCTTATTAAAAGGACCCAGAATAAAGTACCCCCTATTTTTCGGAAACTCTCAAATGAATATCGTGCCCACAGAGAATCAGTCGGATATGAATTGTGCTTGCCAGGAGTCCACGAAAAGGATCTTGATGGAGGCTGAGGTCTTTCATAGTTTCCTTGTTATAGTGTTGCAGAAGTATCAGAAGGAGGCCCAAGCAACACTAGTGGTAATTGAACTGGCGGAGGTCTCTGTAGTAGTCGGTAGGGTTCACAGTCTATGCTTTTGGCGAGGGGGCAAGGATTTTGAGGGTCGGTGCCAAGGGAGCAGAATCGGATTTCGGGTTACAAGGGCTGCGGCATCTGCGCGTCAGTGTCTCAATGGTGCAGAGGGTTTCAGGTTTCCGGAATTCAAGCAAAAGAAGGATGTAGAGTTTAGATTTCGAGTGGTGGAGAGGATCGCTGGCATCAGGATGTGTGCGTTTGGAATCCCAATGCCATGAAAAACCTGGCAAACACCGACTGGCAGGCAGCGTCTCTCTGCGACGCCACGGAGCTTCGCAATGCCCTCTACATGAGGCACCCACGACGTCGATATATTCATATAGATACTAAACTCCAAAGAACAGCCCTTTGCCTATAGACTCTTCAACCTTGGGTCCCATAGGAGTTCCACTGAGGTAACTTGTGGGTGTCTGCTCTGTACAGGTCGAGAAGCAACAACACCTGGAGATCTCATCCCTAGCTCCAGGACAGATAGGCACACCTTGAAACCACATCTTACTACTGCTGCTACTGCTACTAAGCCTACTCCTACTGCTGCTGCTACTATGTCTACTCCTACTTCCACTTCCACTTGGACTCACATTCCTACTCCTACTCTTACTGCTACTTCTACATCTTCTTCTACTTCTACCTCTAATTCTACATCTACATCTACGACTACTACTACTACTACTACTACTGCCACTGCCACTGCCACTGCCACTGCCACTGCCACTACTGCTACTACTACTACTACTACTACTACTGCTAATACTACTACTACTACTACTACTACTACTACTACTACTACTTACTGCTGCTCCTGCTGCTGCTAGTACCGGTACTTACTAGTACTAGTAATAGCAGTAGCAAAAGCACTCGCACTAACACTGGTACTAATACTAGCACTGGTGCTAGACATGGTGATAGTAATAGCAACAGCAATAGTAATAGTTAGTAGTGGAAATGGTAATAGTAATATTATTAGTAATCGTAATTGTAATAATAGTAGTAATGGTAATGGTAATGGTAATATTGCTAATAGTAATAGTAATAGTAATAGTAATGGTACTGGTACTGGTATTGGTAATGGTAATAACAATAGTAAAAGTAATAGTAATACTCATAGTAATGGTATTAGTAATAGCAATAGTAATAGTGATAGTGATAGTGATAGTAAGAGTAATAGTAATAGCAATAGCAATGGTAATGGTACTAGTACTAGTACTAGTACTAGTACTAGTACTAGTACTAGTACTAGTACTAGTAGAAGTAATGGTAATGGCAGCAGTAAAAGTAGGAGTAATCGTAATAGTAACAGTAAGAGTAACAGCTCGAGAAATGGTACTAGTAATAGGTAAGAGTGAGGGTAAGACGAACTTGGCATGTATGAGTATCCCTGCCATCAAGGCCGGGAAGAATGTCTGCAATTTCGGAAGCCCTGCTTCCCCGACAAATGGGTCGGGACAAGTTTTGCTTTATAGGGTCCCCCGCGAAAGAAATTGACGGGTCTCAACAAACTTCTCTAGCTTCTCTCTAGGGGTCCCCTGTATTAACCATCGCTTCACATGATCACCAGTATGTGATGGTGTCTGATAGTGTATTCTCGGCTTACCGTGCGGATATATGGTGATCTTCCGATACCACTTTCCGTTCGACTCTTCCGGTACTTCGTTTCGCCATGTTGTGGCAGCAGCAAATGTTTCGCGCCGAGGTTTCAGCAGCAGGGGCTTCTATCAACACTAAACCAAAAACCACAAACACCCAGAAAGGAAGGCAGGCGTTTCGCAAACATCGCACGGCGATTGGTTGAAATCATGGATGCCTCACCACATCCAGCCCAAAGCCTAGGGCAAAAGTGTAGCCCTGAGGGCAGAAGGCTCGAGGATCTGCAGCAGACCCAAAGGGTTTCGAGACCCCTGCATTTCGACCCCTCTGCATGGACAGCAGTAATCATAGCCATAGTGTTAGTAACTTACTATAGGGGCCTAAATAAATACCCATACTATTTGGGGGGGCTCCTTATCATAACTATAGTATAGCGGGTACCGAAGCCCTATTCTAATTATTGAGGCCCCCTATATTAGGAGCCCAAGAGCCTGCGTCTAAGCCACTGGAGGTCGAAGACATGAATGCCTGGGAGGCCGAAGAGGCCCCAAGAGTCGGGTGGAGTTGAGTCGGGGACTGTTGGGGATGCGATGCTGGGCCGGTTTGGGGTTTGGGGTTCAGGGTTTAGGGTTTAGGGTTTGGGGTTTAGGGCCAGAGATACCAAAGGCCATGAGCGGTAAGTGCCCAAACCAACAACGCCACTCCGGCTCTCAACCCCTTCCATGGCTTCTTTGGAGAGGCATCGTGTCTGTTTTGCCAAAGCCAAGACGCCTCTTCGCTTGGAAAGCAAGGAAGGTGGAATAATTGTGGGGTAGAGGTATCGGGAGGATGTATGGCTTTGACAACGGAACGTGGCCATGGATGGCAATTGTTCGACATGTCCGCCGAGTACATCCGGTGTCTGCAGTCTCTGCAAGTCTGTGTCGACGAGCAGGCGCTGGACAACGCTGACGACGACATACCTAACATTGACCTCGACTCGCACGAGCAGGCGACGTGGGAGTAATGGGTTCGGAGTTTCAGACATGTTCAGCTGACATTGGCAAAGGAAGAGAACTGAAAACTGAGTCACTGAGTCAACTTGCGTGCACGTTTTTTTGTGCCCGGTGCGGCCGCAGAGATGCGACCGCTCAGGTGCCCGACGATGGGGCTTTTCCAGATGAGGGCTTTGCAGAGGTCACCGAGGGCGCCGAGGGCGTGGAGGAGGCTGACGAGATCGAGTTGATTCAAGAGGTGCCCATGGCTTCTATCAGTCTGATGAAGATGGGACTTGCAACAGGTCGAGTTGTCCCCCATCAGTACTGCTCTGGGATTCTCTGGGGTTGCAGCAGCAAAGATCAGGGGTGAACTTGCGACTGTCGAGTTGAGGTGTAGTTGGGCATCTACGATCGGAGGCGGAGCCTCATTGTTGTTACGGGCATGCAGATTCAGAAGTCATGGAGCCGTCTATCCCACCTTGCCTGCACGGACTTGATGCCTGCTCCGTCAGGGTCCAAATGACTTCAAAATCTTTAAAACTCCAAGCCTTAAGCCCTAAAGCCCTAAACCTTCAGCCCTCAACCGGAGCCATGTCACTGGCCTACCCCATACGGGTTGGGGATGCTCTGCAGACACCAAAAAGGCCCTCAACAAAAACAAATCCGGAGCCAAGACCCTAAACTCCCTAAACCCACGCTCCAGGATGACAACCTTTGGGCCGCGGCAGCAGACTCGAAGGCTGAGGCAAAAGCTCTCCAATGGACGTGGATAGGGTTTGGGGTTCTGGGTTTCGGGTTTGGGGTTTAGGTTTGGGAAGTTCAGATAAAGGGTTTAGGGATGCTTCTGGAGTCCTTGAGCAATGGATCTGGAATCTAGGTGAAAGTTCTGCCAATTTCTTATGATGCTGTACGTGTTTTATCCCAGTAGCCAGCGAAGTCATTATTTCTTCCGGTCCTCCACACCATGCCGGGATAACCCCTTTGCATATAGCCTTCTCAGCCTGTAAGCGATATGGGCAGCAGGCTCGGTTGCTCAATGCATCATGAACTTCAACACTGTGGATTGCAAGCTAGTGTTGCTGATGATCACCGAGATCAATCCGTGTCAGTGTGGCATGTTGGCAGCATGGTTGTGCAGAGTCGAAGCTGTGCCCATACTGACTATACCTACATCTAAATTAGCACGCCAGCAGCCGTGCTATACAAGAACATTCTCTGTGAGACAAAATAAGGCGAGTGCGCTCACGATCCGACGGCACATCCCTTTGCTGATACTCTGTCGTAGAGGTAGCACCGACTGTCCTGCACATTGTACACAGCTACATTGTGCACCAGATGGTATCTTCATGCAGCCGTCCGCTCCAAGATAGAGCCGTAACAGCACATTTACGACACGGTCAGTACTTGCAGCATTCAACCAGTGTTGAGCCCCAACGCCCAAACATCCCGACGAAAGCGGGACAGCTTTGTCAGCTCCGGCGAGTGTCCGAGAAGCTTCGCGAGACGGAGGCCGCGGTCCTTCTAGCCTGCAGGTGTTTTTTTGCAGGCTCCTTTCCAGGATTTCTTGAAGCTTTGCAGGCGTGGGGTCGAAGTTTGAGAGTCCAGGTCGGAGTTCTGAGACGGGGATCCGTGGTTCTGCGGCTTGCAGACGTCCTGAGTGTGACCTTCAGAACCTTCCACACTTTCCGTTTAGTTCCGTACTTGAATCCGTGAAACTTGGCGGCTGTGCACGTTGGAACACGAGACCCATCGTTGAGTTCAGCATTCACGGTTCCTCGAAGCCAGCCTCAACCCTGAACCCTACTGTAGGGGCCTAGAGTCTGTGTATCTAAAGCAAAAACTCCTCATGCTTCTAGTTATTAGTTATTCAAGCTCTACATCGATCACATTCCACAGCCGCAGTTTAAGCTCACCTCGCCTTTCAAGGGCTCCATGGGCTGCCTCTCCTGAACCTCGAGCATAGTACTAGTATGTACTAGTACTATTACTTCTTACGAATCTTTTACTATTACTATATCTAACTCTGTAATGCCGTTCAGGGTTTAAGGTTTGCAGTCACCGCTAGGTCCTAGGTTTCACGATCATCATGCCCATCTGCAAGAAGCAGACAGTACTAATGATGAGAGTTCAGCTATCTTCCTCATCATTATAGCGACGCAGGGATAGCCAGGTCGATGATGATGCTTGCATAAAGTTAGGCCCTGAAGCGTCTCAGGCCGCCTTAGCTGCCCTGGAGGAGGTCCTTCGATTGAAGGGGCTTTAGGGTCTGGAGCTTTCGAGTTTAGGCTTTTGGGCTTGTGTCACCTTACGTCATCAATTCTTGATAGCCTTGCAAAGTCTGACGCGTGCAAGTCCTGCATTGTATGAGCTTCGAAACATCTACAGCAGATGGAGACCATGGAGGGATGGGCTCTCCGGTCGCCTGTCTGTCGAAGCAGTTTTGCCGAACCATCATTGGGACCTGTGCGCAGTTTGGGCATCGTCGTTGAGCTTCCAGTGTTCCTTGCACTGTTGCAATCAATAAAGGGGCCTTAATTGTTGCCTGTACTCTTGTAGGGCTTCCTGTTTGTAACCATAGTATAAGAATCGCCCCCAGACGCTATGCCGAACTCTCAGCATTTCTCGCGACAAAGGGCACATGCATCCAGTCTGTTGCTTCGGACTTGAGGATTGCACTCAGATGTCCCCCGAGAACGAGGAGGAGGTTGAAGAGGTGCCACCGCGGAAGCAATACAGGGCCACCGCGGAAGATAAGGGCTTCAGTGGATGAGTCCTACTGTGTTACTATGTTTGTTTCACTGATTGGATGCTCCATTGTTTAACTTTCTAACGTTGGCAGTTTCATGGGTGTGGAACCTGCCGCATACGCCTGAGGTGGTTGTGGATGCTGCAGACCAGGCCACCCGGCACTTTCGAGCACTCAGTCTCTTTGGGTAAACACGCAGATGGGTTTAATAGAATCCCTCCGGAGTTGAATTCTCCAGTAACAGCAGATCTTTGAAAAAGCTTCGCAGGAAGCCACTCTTGATGCTGCGCAGGCCAGGGTTCAGGGTGGAAAGGTGCTGGAATTGCTAGACACTGCAAGCGAAGATAGCCAAACATCCTTCAAAGAGACTCTTCCTCCAAAAGATGTGAGTGAACGAAACAGTCGGCGGTAGAACGAGCCAAGTCTCTGTTTTTCAAAATTTGTTCGGCCTCCCTTCGAAGTCGCGCGTTGGTGTTTATGTGCGAACTCTGCGCAGACCCATGAGCGCACAATGTCGATGAAAAGCATCAAGCATAACCATCAGCAGATACGAACGGGTAGCAGATCAGGTCCCTGTCTTCCTTTTTCCCGTATTGCTGTCGGAATTAGCCGTCTTGCGACAATCCCCTGAACACCCCCGCGCTCCCACTCCCACTCCCGGTCCCACTCCCACATCCACACCTACACCTCGTACCAGGTAGTACCGGTACCAGGACCCGAACAAGTAGCACTGCCACTAAGCGAGTTGTACCATCATCGCAGTCTCTTTGAGACTGTTCTCAGTGTTATGCAGTCACCATAGCCATTGTCATTAGTCGAGTGTTTCTGTTGTTGTTGTTGTGCAGTGTACGGGTGTACCTTGTTGTTGTTGTTGGTTACAATAACTTCTGCAACTACTTGTGGGTTTCTCTGGGTTCCAAATCTAACGCAGGGGCCTTAATAATTAGAGTAGGGTTTGGGGGTGTATTGTACTATAATTAGAAAAGGAATCCCCAAAATAGTGTAGGAAATCATTTAGGCCCCTATATTACCTCACTATCCGTGTGCAGCCATAGATCGGCGCGCCGACCTCGGCTTCGCCCCCGGCGCCGACGATTGACTGGCCACCCCTGGGTGAGGCTATGCAGCAGAGTGGTTTTAAAGGGGCGCGACCATGGGCGACCACCACTTCTACCCTTCCTGGAACTTCAGCCTAAGGTTGAAAATTCGCTCGTGCCATTCCAGAGCATTGACTGATGCCGAATTCATTCTCAGCGATGTCGACACGGTCATCATCAGGGAATGAGTTATAGTAGATCTAAATGTGGGTTTTGGTGAACACAGAGAGATCTGTAGGATTATTGGTCCTCTCGGGATAACAACACAAGACTCAACTTCATGTTACTATCATCATCAGCAAGCATCATCATCAGCCATCAGCCATCATCATAATTCATCATCATCATCATCGTCATCATCATCATCATCATCATCTCTCTGTGGGCTGTTGACATCTTTCGCAGCACGGCCCATTTATCAAATTAGAAAAAGCCTCGACGGCACTCGCCACAGGCCTGGCCCCTGCAGCGCAGCGCCAGCAGCCTCTCACCTTCAGTGCTCCGCCAGCTGCCCATAGCCACCAGGTTAGTTGCCTCCCCGTCGCAGATTGGTTGAAGAGCTTGGTGCCTAGGACTTTAGTGCAACTCGTACTCCCGGGTGTGGGAACTCCTCCGACCTTTGAAAGCGAAGGAAAGAGCCCCAGGCATTCAACAGAGAAGGCCACCTCACAGGTCTGTATTTGTTTCGCTTTGGGAAGAGCCGCCTGCCCTCTTTGCTCCCACGGACAGCTTCTCCAAGCCAGTGGGCGCTAGCAAGCCACACCCAAAGTATGGTTTTAACATATGTTGTGGAAGATTACCGACACGGCAACGCCGGGCCGGTACCTCAAGCCCTTCATCCCACATCCCAGAGAAGCGAGTAGACAGAACCGCTTCAAAGAACAGCTTGATGCTCTGGCTTCCCGGACAAGAGAAATCCCGGCGCTTTGCTGAACCCTCAAGCTTCAATTGTCGAGACTTCGGCCTAACTGGAAGTCAGATAGCCACAGAGAGAAAGAGAGATCCGGTCATTATCTAATCTACGTATCCTTTGTTTCTATGTCTCTCTCTCTCTCTCCCGTCCGTCTCTAGGTTCTATAGACGATAGATAGCAAGACGAGGGTACGCACCTCCATCGCGCTCTTTTCGCAATGGACCGCGCTCGGCGGCTTATTGAGGCCTCCTGAGAGCACTTTCGACAGGGATTGCAGGGCGAGGGACGAGGTCCTGGGCGGTGGCCTGGCTCTCGTGGGATTCTTTTATGGCATGTTAAGCTTCGCCAAGGCTGGGCATATGTGGGTGAATGGGGGCAGAGTGAGCCCCAGCTCGAAAGCTTGAGCTCTAGAACCTGCGGGCTCCAAATCCCCCACATCCAACAATATCATATGGTGTCATGTTCTGTCATAGCCGTTAATACTACTAATACTATCAATATTATGAATATTGTCATTATTACTGCCATTACCATTGCTGGTATTGTTATTATTGTTCTTCTTCTTATTGCTTTTGTTAGTAACTGTTAGTATTATGCAGGCATTATTGCACAGCCCCAAACCCTAAACCCCTAAACCCTAAGTCCCTAAACAGTAAACCGAGGAAGAAGCCTCCAGCCAGGCCTTACCAGCGGTTCCTCGAGCTCTGGCTTCGGCGAAGGCTTACAAGTGGTTTAGGGTTTTCGTCTTAGGGTTGAGAGTTTAGGGTTTAGGGTTTGGGGTTTTGGGGTGTAGCGTTTAGAGTTTAGATGGGTCTAGGGTTTAGTGGTGAGGTTTCAGGGACGAGGGTTGAGGACTTCGAGCTCGTTGAGGAGTTCGGGCCTTTCGGGTTTAAAGTCTTAGATTAGGGATTTTGGATGTAATAACCCTAAGCCCTGAACCCCTAAACCCTAAACCCTAATGTAGCCATAGTATGTTCCAGAACATGCCGTTAGTCCATTAGTCGAATCGGCGCCGACCTCAGGACTGACCAAGGATGTACGTAGTCTTGAGTGTTCAGCCTCCCGCAAGCCCTGGAGCCATCTGAAACCAAGCCTCGAAATGACCTTGGGCAAAAGCTCGATGGAGACTCAGGGCACATACTGACAGAAGAGAGGAACAAGCAGAACTTGCAGCCACGCGGGTAAACCCCTTTGGCCGCGATGCTAACCTGCTTGGTACACTTGCTTACGATCTCCCAGCTGGCGGTCAGCACAGAGGCGCTTCCAGATCCACGCAGCGAGAGCTGCAATGTGAGTCGCCCAGATGGGGGTGACACTGCCTTGCTGCAGACAGTGAAAGCTTCTGGTGAGCCCATCTCAGCGAAAGAGTTCGCGGAAAAGATGCAGTGCCATCCACAGGCGAATTCCTTCTTCATCAACGGAGGCGACTTGGTATGGGTCATGAACCCAAATCCCGGCGTCCTTTTGGGGGGACCTTCTGGTGAGTTGGGAGCGAGGCGGTCCTCAGAACAAGCCGTACGTTGGCGTCGATTACACGTTCATGTCGAAGAGTTGCCAATTCACGGAGTACCTGACTCTCGCCACAGATGTGGGCGTGACGGTTTTGCCTATGATGCTTTGGATCCAGCAACTCTGACCTTGCCCATTCCCACGGGTTGCAACGATTTCTGGAAAAAGGGCTGAGGCGGCCTCTACATCTTCCCGCCATGGGAGCTGGAGGCATTGAAGAGCCCAGGCTTTGACGACGCAGGTTGGCCGAAATCCCTGGATGCCAGGGACCTCATTGTTGACAGCTTGGCTTTTCGCATCCGCTTCAAGCCAAAGCTGAAGATTATCCCAGGCGAGCCGCCAGTTTGGATAGGTTCGTTTTTTTTTCGGAGTTTGGCTTGCAAAGCCTAAAGCCCTTTTGGTTCGGTATAGTAATGTGGCGGGCTTCGGGTTTCGGAGGAATGCTCAGAGCTGGGCTCAGGGAGTCAGGTTAGGTTTACAGGGCTACTCCCTACGGGCGACTATGATCCGATTTCGAACTATTCCACAGCCAACACGAAGCCCCAGACTGGAGCGGACCTACACAAAGACAGCGAGACCTGCGCAGGTGCTAATCCGGACGCCCCGCCGATCATGGAGGTGCGGCTCTCCTTCTACCTGGAGTTCCGGCCCATCTTCCACAACCCCGGGCCTCAGCCAACCACGGTAACCACCACCGCAAAACCATATGACCGCCGACGTAGGGGCCAATTCCCTCCGGGACCGGTGCCACACGAGGTCCAGGAGTGGTGCGCGACATTTGTTCGACAATGCTGCATCGCGGTCAGGGTCCTCATCAACACCTTGTGGACCTGTACGAGATGCTGTCCGCTAGTGCCTCGCTGCGGACCACAGTGCCCTTGCCAGTGTCCTCCCGGTTTGCGCCACGTCTCCAACAGCTCCCTAGCAGCTGAGTGGGTACACGGTACACTTTACACTTGTCCGGATAGTATTTTCCCCCATAGTACTATTTTACTATAGTACTATTTTACTATAGTACTATTTTACTATAGACTATAGAGCTGAAAGTTTACTCATTTTGGGGCTTCTGAACTCAGCAGCTAAGGCTCCGAAGGCTCCGATGGCACCCCGAGCATCAGTTTCCAACTGAGCCGGATTGGGGAGGTGTGAGTTTGTTAGACTGAAGGGGTCGCCTTTTTTGGGGGGATCCTTAGCCTTTCAAATCCCTATAGATCCTAGGATCTTTTAGGGGGTCATTGTTAAGGCTCTTGTTTCCGAAGCTGCCAGGTTCCAGCTGCGCTGAGCCAGCGGGAGTGGTTTGCGGAGTCGGTTGAGTGGCCCGAGAAGTTGACCATTCCTGCCGGAGTTCTTTTCGACACCCCTGACGTGCGCACATTGCTCTCCCCAAACGAGATGCAGAGAGTGCAAGACTTCAAGGACACCGTGGATGAGCAGACTGTGCCACCAGAAAACGTGTCGGTGACCGACGGTGACTGCGCCGAGCCTTTCGCGATCGGCGGCGGCTGCAAATGCACATGGGGCTGCTCCCCCTTGCCCTACCTGAACTCAGATTTTGCATCGAACAAAGGCCTTTCCTGCGACGGGCCATGGCCTCCGGCCCGCCAATTGGTGGCACTTCGCAAGACGATATGTGGGCCTCGGAAGGTTCACAAGGCTTCCAAGCTGGGAAAGACAGCACAGCCCGACGGCATCGTGGCGAAGTGCACGGTGGGAACGTTGATTGGTGGCGCTTGCAGCAAACTCCTTCCATACGATGGGGCAGAGATCCTCGCTGCCTTTCCTGAAGATCAGAGCAGGTTCCGATGCCTCGGCGGTGGCGAGTGGAATGAAAAGCCGGTCCATGAGACGGTGGCCCGTGGATGGTGTTTGGAGCTTGAGGGCAACGAGAAGGTCATCATGGTAAGGAGAGAAGGTCGTGACAATGCTTCTGCCAAATGTCCTGAAGGTTACCAGATTGTGGGAGGGGGCTGCACCTTCATTGAGGGCCTGCAGTTCGCACTTCGTGAGTCCTACCCGACGTCGCAGAACACATGGGAATGCATCTTTAACTCGACACAGTCCTGTGGCGAAGGCAGCCCGCTGTGCCTTCGCAGCGAGGCTCGCGCTATGTGCTTCGGCATTGCAAGTGCACAGTAATTAGCTCCAAGTTTCCACGACATGCCGAACAGTCTAAGCTGTAGCATGTGTGGTCAACTGCCTCCTTCAGTGCAGGTCTACTGTACAGAGAATCCTGAAATCTGCTCAGGCGCGGCAGAAGCGCGGCAGAAAAGAGTCACCTCACTGCCTGATTCGCCTCGAACCTTAGAGGTAGCCCTTTCAATGTCATCATCGCATACAGTATAGTTAGTATAGTAGGTAGAGTATTTTTAGAGTATAGTGTAGTGTGGTGTACAGCATATTGTATAGTGTAGTTCATACCATAGTCAATGATATCAGAATCGTATTTCCAGGAGGCTTGGCGCTTGGACTCCCTGCTCACGAGAAGCCCTTCCGAACCTTGAAGCCCTCAACCGCATAGGAGAAAAGTTGAGAATACGAATGACAATTCACAAACATGGCACCGCCAAATCCACCCCCCACCACCACCTCCGCCGCCACCACCAGCGCTGCCACCACCGCCGCCGCCACCGCCACAGCCACCCCCACCACCACCATAACGATGGGGGACCACTACTAGTGCCACAACTGCCACACAACGACGATGACTACTATTGCTATTCTTCCTCCTCTACTACTACGACGACTACTACGATGACGACGACGACGACTACTAGTACTACTGCCCTCGCAGCGAGAGTTGGCGCAGCATCCCGTGATGCAGCGGCGATCCTCGCCGGCGCTAGAGCGCATTCTGAGATTCTCAGAACCTGGAGTGGAATGTGCCGGCACTAATTCCAGCAGCCACGTCTTGCCAAAGCGAGCTCAAGGGAGCTTCGGACAAAGTCTGACTGAAAGCATTTGAATCCTGTACTTCACTCCCTAAACTTGAAGCTCAACCCTCAACTACATCCCTAAACCCTAAACCCTCAACCACATGTTGCTCTATTTTGGAGCCTTCTTGAGCCTTCCGCTTCCGGAGGTCTTCCGGGATGAAGCCGGCAACACCTGGAACGCCTTGCGGCGGGGTCTGACGGATCTCAAGAAGGCCTCCTGTGCAGGTTCGGATCACCTCTTTGTGGAGCTGTATAGGGGGATACTTGCGTAATCTATTTTGAGACCTCACCTTGTATCCCAGTAGACCTTGCCTACGTTACGTACAATCAGATTCTGTGGCTGTGCGACGGTGTTGTCCACTGGCAGTGTTTCTACCACCAATTTCAGCTCTGGTTTTCAAATCTCCAGCCCATCGGAGCGAGACTTGCTCCTATGGATGTCTGTGAGTCTTAGTTTCTTCGTGCCGCCGGGGGTGGATACGTTGTCAGGCCCATTCTTAACGAGCGCGTGTCTTCAGGTTTTGGCTCCTTTGGTACCGTGAGTTTTGTGTTGGTGACCTAAACCCTAAATTTTAAACCCATAAACCCTAAACCCTAAAGCCTCAAACTTCCCTCCTCCGTTCCTTCCCTGCGAGGAGCCTGAGAAGCTGAGTAGCATCGAGCTGCTGGGGCCTTGGACGTTCTGAGAGCTGGGTCGTTGATGGGTTCCTTTCAAGGGGTCCATAAGGGCTACTATAGGTGATCTATAAGGGTGCTATGATATAGGGGCCTTAAGAATTAGAATAGGGTTTTTTGGGGGATATTATACTATACTTATAATCAGGAACCCCCAAAATGGTATAGGCAATGAGAGCTCTTTCAAGAAGCAAGCAGCCTGACCGGAGCTTCGTTGCTTCTTTTCTCGTCTCGAGGATGTTCGATCCTGTTTCTCAGAGGCCTGTTGTGGTAGCCCTTGCACGGCAAGCGATACAGCGATGCCCTCGAAGTTCCGAAGTACCCAGGCCTGCGGATGACACCATAGCCTCCGTGTGGGACCTGCCTGCATGTTGCAGTCAAAGCTCTGAGTCTCAGGACATGATCGGAGAAGTTTGCAGAGAATAGCAGTAGTATCCTTGAAAAGACCTCATCATCTCGGTTGAAGTGCCGCGTGGCATAAACAGGGAAAGTATGGCTCATGCCTGAAGTTTCAGCAATTTTTGCGGCTGTCTGAGGCATTTTGATTCTGAATTTAATTTCTCAAGTGTGTCGCTTTGTCGTCTGGCCTGCTCATGGTCGCACTTCGGTCTTGATATTCAGGACGCTGACAATATTGGCATATATCTGTAATATGAAAGCCAACGGTATCGCTACTAGCACGAACTTGCCGATGCCAGGAGTTCATGCTCAAGTTGATGGTCGAGTCTCCCAAGTACGCTCGTCAAATCCTGGACGGGCTTTTGGTTTGTGCAGAGTTGTCGTGGCAAGGCCACAGTCTATCGGAGCTTGGGGTGTAAGTCGAAAATTTAGGAGATAAGGCGCGAAGCTTCGGGTAATAGCATCCAGCAGCCCGCTGTACACGTATGGTCCCAGCAACTCCTAAAGTGTTCTATCCCACTGCAAGCCGCCTGAGCTGAAACCTTCTCGCCTTGAGACATATGAGAGAGACAGAGAGAGAGAGGGATAATATATATATATATATAACTATATAACTAACTATCAAGGGTCTGGGATCGAGCTGTCCGCGAAGGGCGGTATTGCCTAGGGCCCCAGTGCACAAAGTGCACGCAGCTCCACCTGCAAGTCATTCCTGGATCGGCGCCCCGCTCGCCCCGGTGGCACCGACGTCTTCGCGCTGCGCGCTCGAAGGCCAGGCACCGCATCGGCTGTGCTCGCCGTCTTGGACGGCCTCCACTTCTTCGTGACCTCCTTCGGCTGGAACGTCACCACTCGATACCGAGGTATCGCGAGACCGCCACCTTGATGGGCAGGAACAACCCCGCGGCACAAACATGGGCCAAGCAGGAATGGCAGGACTCTGCCTATGGGCAATCGTGGCAGTAAGATGGAGACCGTGGCTATCGCAAGGGCAAGGGCAAGGATGCTGGCAAGAAGGCCCAGAATGCCTTCCCGAGCTACAGCACCATGATGGTCCCGTCTGCAAAAGATGCTGCCCGCAAGCCCAAACCGGGAGGTGGCGACCTTGCTCCACTGGCACAGGCCGGGGGGTTCGCCAAGGCGGTCCAGAAGGTGGTGAACGGCATCCGCCGCTGCGAAAACAGGCTGCGCAAGATCGAGGAGGAGTCGGAAGCAGCTGGGGCAAAATGGGAAGCCTTCAAAGACAAGATGAAGAAGAGCTTCGTGGCGGAGCGGGCGAAGTACTACGAAGACGTGGGCAGATTGAAAGCCGAGAAGGAGGAGCAGACGGCCTTGCAGGAGGAGACCATGGCCCACCTCTACGCGAT
This sequence comes from Symbiodinium sp. clade A Y106, assembly GCA_003297005.1. Taxonomy (NCBI): domain Eukaryota; class Dinophyceae; order Suessiales; family Symbiodiniaceae; genus Symbiodinium; species Symbiodinium sp. clade A. The sequence goes on along the minus strand of BGNK01000050.1, from coordinate 253,225 downwards.
CCTCATGGGCAACGAGGACAGCGGGACGACCACGCCGACCGACAAGACGGTGGAGGCGGACAAAGCGTGGGACGAGCTGATGGTGGAGGCAGATCAGAACGAGGATATGTCTTCGTTGTTGAATCACGCCCTCTTGGGCGGCCCGGGCCAAAGCGGCGATGCCAGGCAGAACTTGCTGGAGATCCTCACCAGGAGACAGGCTGCGAAGGCGACGGCGTCAGAGGCGGCGACCACCGCCGCAGCGCCGGACCCGAACATCAGCAGAGACATCGCCGCCCCCCGGCGACTATACCTGTCGAAGACCGCGACCCTGTCCAGCTCGTGTGCAAGGCCAAGCGACTATGCTCTGTCGCCATCACCACGCTTGAGGAGTTTGGGCTTTGCCCCAACCTTAAGAAAGGTAAGACTACGGTCGTCCTCCACCTTGCAGGCAAAGGCCTCCAGCGGGCTCGCCAAGCTGCTTCACACCGTGGCCGCGCGGTGCTCTACCTGGCGGATCTGGATGTTGAGGTACCGGTTGCGCCCCAGTATACCCATCTTGGTGGGGTTTTGGACAGCAAGATGTCCCTCAAGGCTGAGGGGCGAAGACGACTGGCTTTGTTGGGCGCTGCCTTCGACCAGGGGCGACGACTCCTCTTTCAAAATCGCGCCATCCCCCGCGAGGTGAGGGCAAGCCTGTTCGAGGTAGCGGTCAGATCCACCCTCTTTAACCTCTCGCTTTGGATGCCTGACGGGGATGTCTGGGAGAAGCTCAGTGGCGGCTATACCCGGTGCCTTAGGAGACTCCTGGCGACTGAGTTCAAGGGCGATAAGCTCTACAAGCTACCACCCCCGTTGGTCCACCTCTTGACGGGCAGCTGGAGGTTGGAACTTGTGGCAAGCGGCAGCGTATGAGCTTGCTCAGTGCCCTTATCTGCAACGGCCCGAGGATCCTATGGGCTGTCCTTCAGAGAGAGGGCCAATGGTGCCAGTGGATCGAAAGAGATCTGGATGACCTCGCCAGATTTGATTCCAGCTGGCCTGCGGCGGGAAGCCGCAATTGGGAGAGGTGGAGTGCCCAGGTACAGGCCTCCCCGGCCACCTTCAAGCGGCGGGTCAAGGCCATGCTCCGACACCAGCACAGCGTCGACATCGCGCACCAGAAAACCGTCCTTGCGCTGTGGGCGATGCACCGTCTTGTCGTCCAGGGCAGCACGGTGCGGGCCGGCAATGACGACAGGTGGAAGTGTCGTATGTGCAAGAAGGCTTTCCGCTCCAAAGGCGGCCTGGGAGCCCACATGTTCAAGACACATGGCCGCGCCGCGGCCTACAGGGCGGTCGTCCAGGGTACTCGATGCCCGGCTTGCGGTGTGGAATACTGGTCCCACCCCCGGCTGTCGGTGCATCTCCGGGACACCCCGTGGTGTACTAATACGCTCCGTACTAGGAGATGGCGAGCCCCTCAGATGCTGCCTGGGTTCGGCAGCAAAGGGTGGCATGCCAAAGAAGTGGACCAGTTTACCCCGGCCCCGCCAACAAGGGTGGCGGAGCCAACCTGGATCGACGGCGAGGTCATGTGGAGCGATGAGGCTAACCGGGCCTACAAGGACCTATGCTTTGTGCTCTTCGATGTCAGTGAGTGGCGCAGCCGGGATCAGGTCATCGCCGCCATCACGGCGGTTCTCGAGCTGTACCCCCTGTACGAGGTCGAGGAGATTGACGTCCTGGACTATGTGCGGGGCGAGGTGCGAAGCCTACGGGACGAGAATCCTGAATTGATCTGGGACGACCAGGCTACGGCGATTGTGCTTGACGCCCTGTGCTTCGAGCATGTTGCCTTCGAGGTCGATGGCGGAGACCGCGGTCGGCCCTCTGACCTCACGCTCAAGGCCTTTGAGAAGACTGTGCAGGACATCAATTGGCCGGCAGCCATTGAGACAGGCCGTCAAAGCCGCGGGACCCTGAACCCGCAGTCGTGCACGCTGCACATAGAGTGGGAAGCAAATGGCTCTTTGTGTAGGGACGGCGGTAAGACACCTGCCGCGGCGAGCGAGCCTGCTGACTACATCCCGGAAAGACTCCGGAAGGCATGGGAGCACATATTGCTCGGTACAGCAAATGCCATTTCCGCGCCGAGTCGGTTCTGGGACACGCCCTTTGCGGCACCTTTTGCCGCGCTGCGGGCGCCTGCAAGTAATTAGAGCTGCGTGCTCCTCTGAATGCTGTGAAATGAAAATATAACTATCTCTGTGTATATATACATATAGATATACATGCATGCATACATACATGCCTACATACATATGTAGTCCTTAATACAAGGAGAGTCAAGAACCCCCTACCCCCTACCTTAGACCTGAACTGCTACAGCCACGCAGGACGCAGTGGACTTCTTGCTCAGCTCCGAGCGCTGGGCCCGCGACTTGAGATCATGCTGCCAACACTCGGCATGGACATGACCTGAGGGTGTTCGGTTTAGGGCGGGACGCCTTTGATGCTCATGATGTCGGCTCTTATGGGGTCGGGCCTGAGGCTAGCAGCTGTTTTTCACAGAAGAAAAGGACCTCGCAGGACCACAAAACCCCAGTAAACCTGTTGAGCCCAGTAAACCCTGAACTCTCTGAACCCCCGAGGCAAAGGGCTTCCTAGACACGAAGGGCCTCCATCGGCTCTCGCTCTGGCGTGGGGCTCAGCGCATTTTGAGGGAGGGGGCAACGTTGGGTTCGCGTGTTTGTCAATCATTGCTGCTTGCGCGTGGAAGCGCCAGGGTCGATTGGCGATCCTAGGGGAGGGAGAGATTTGGTAGACTTCAACTGTTGAGCAGAGTGCCTTCAGGGTAGGGCTGCGTACCACATGCTTTTCAGTCGAGTCGGTGCCTCTGGAGATGACTTTGAAAGGTGAAGGCCGCAAGACGAATTGCCAGTAGCAGTGGCAGTGGTAGTGGGCGGCACAGTTTCAGCGTGAATTCTTCTCAGCTGCTGTGGCCTTCGGGTGCCTAAACTTCTCCCACAGCTCAGCGATGCCGAGGAAGCTCAAAGCTTCAGCTAACTCGGAGCCATCGCCGGTGCGCCCGCGTTGAGACAGCCAGCAACGTGAAATCAGAGCCTTCAAGAGGTGTGTGCATGCCTCCCACAACATGACTTCTGCTCCTGCAGTTCTCGGAGAGGCGGAGGCTGAGGTTGAAGTTGGATCGCGCCTTCGAGCACAGGTATCCCTGGCCGTGCGAATCATCGACATGGGTGTAGATGTCGACGATCTACTACCTGTGGCGGTGCTCTGGGAAGCAGTTTAAACCGTTCGGCTTGAGTGTAAAGTGTTCGCATGTTACATCTGATCTCAACGCTTTGGGACAGTAATGGTGACCACAGTTTCTGAGTCTAAGTCACACTCAGCATGAACGGCACGCTTGGCAAGCGAATTTGGGGTCTTGGTTCGATTGCCTGACTTTACGATCAGAGTCTGTGTGGTTTACCGGCGTAGCACTGATCTGAGCTTCATCCAGGTTTCGTGGCAGAGCACAGCCGTGCCATAATTTGCACATTTGCTGATGCTGGCAGTGTTCCGCTGCGACGTTTGCCGCTTGCCGCTTGCCTTCCGCCCTAAAACCCGAAACCCTAAACCCTAAACCCCAAGCCCTAAGCCCTAAAACCTGAAAGGCCCACAAGCTAAAGCTCCTCTCCCGAGGCGCTGGAGAGCGGGATCGACTTCGTGGAGGCTTCTTTGAGCCGAAATTCTTAAGGCTTCTGGAAAGAAAGTAATGGGGTTTATCTGAGGGTTCTCTACCGTCATTTCAAATTTGAGAAGGGTTGCGGCATTAGGGCGTTAGAGTTCAGGTTCTGAGTTCACTAAATTAGGGATGGGCGAATCATCACGGCCAGCAGCTGTGTCAGTTTTTGCTGTGGTAGTCACCATTGAATGTTGCATTCTTGCTCCGGTAGTGACTCCAATAGCCAGTGCAGAAATCTGCCTTGGATGCCAATTCGATACGTAGTATACTTAGTATAATACCGTGAATGATTTGCAGCATCATTACTTAGTATGATCGTTCCAAATTCGACTCTAGCCCTCCTCGCTATTCAACTGTGTATACGGTTACAAGTGGATACGGTCTACAAATCCCTTGCCAGGATCTCTCCAAAGCGCTGAAGGCTCCGCATCGAGCAAGTCCGGGGAGGATTAGTGAGTTCTTCTTCGAGTCTGAGTCTAGGAATCTGCGAGTCTCCTCCTCCTGACCACAGCGGCCGTCGATGCAGAACCTCCGAGTCCAAAGTGCGGGGCAAGTCCTAAGATGGCAAATATTGGCAAAGCAGCGAAACCGAAACCCACTAAACCCTAAACTCTAAACCCTGAACCCCAAACCCTAAACCCTAAACCCACAACCCCAAACCGTTCCGCTGGCAAGGGCCGAGCTGGGTCTGACTTCCATTCATCTCAGCTCGGTGGGAAGCTCAGAACCCTCTTTAGAAACTTTAGAGGTTCGAAGACTTTCTAACACACAAGAATATCCTACATACAGAGATGTGTGTGTGTGTATTCTTACAGGATCAGTTGATGTGCGAGCTTCCTCTTTTCACTGTCCTTGGGGGTTCACTGAGGCCGTGCATGGAAGGAAGCCCGGCAGGCTCCTGAAGGGCGTTTAGGGCTTACTTGGTACGTAGAAACTAGGGTTACAATTAAGGTAACTATAGTTATAATATAGCTACCTCTAACATCTTATGACCCCAAATTAGGGTACTTATAACCGTACTTCCTAAGTCTCTTGATCCTCCAAGTAGGGCTTAGGCTTTAGGATACCGATATCTTACCTCCTCGCATATACACACGGAATCATACCCGTGTACATCTGCTTGGATGGGATGGAAACGTGGACTCAGACGTGTGTGTCCAACGCAAAATCACGGCCACGGTCTCGGTTTACCGGTTATGGGTTAGCAGGTGCCCGCTTCCTGTGCGCAGAGTTGTTGAAATCAAGAGCACTAAGTTTTTGCCCGATCGAGATGCATGTCACCTGTCATCACCTGCGCTGGCTGCGGCCGTAACCCTGAAGAGGCAAAGGAGCTGGAGCTCCCGACGGGCAGCTCTCTGGAGGAAGCATGAGAATGTCTGGCTTGGGCAATGCGGCTCTCGGTATTGCCGTGCATATCGACACAATCGCGTGTTTCAACGAATGTAGATGTCTGCATGTCTATCTGTCTGTATGTGTCGCCCTGAAGCCTTATGGCTCGAGCCAAGCGTAGTTGCCTTGGGCTGGCCACCCAACCTCACGCTGCAATCGATGGCACTTCCTCGTCCCATTTACTGAGCATGAAGCCAAAGACCTGCATGCAGCTACTTCGCCACCCTCGTGGTTACACGCATAGCTACCAAATGCCATGCATCGCAACAACAGAGACCTCGAGGAAGCGAGTTTTTTTCGTTACAGACGTCTGCAAGCAACGTGGGAGGGGCTCAGACCTGCACAGGGTCGGAGGGATAGTTGTTAGATCTGCATGCAAAGTGGGAGGGGCTCAGGGCTTTGGGGGTTAGATGGTTGCCGGCTCATGAAGCCGGATGCCCCGGACGCCTCTGGCTCGCCGCGAGGACCGCACAGCCACGGCCACTGTCTCAGCCTCAAGTGCACGAGGAGCACGTTGTCTTTAAGCCTCGAAAGCTCTGAGGTCGAGGCTTGGCCACGGTGAGAGAGGCCTGATCTGCAGATTAAGGGCCCAATCTTGGATCGGCTGGGTGTCAGAGGATTTCTGCTGGTGTGGGAGTGTCGCTAGCAGTTGAAGCTCGCACGGTTGTGACTCGCAGGACGCAGCAGGCATTGGGCTTGAGCCCGGATCACATACAGCCAGAAGACTCCCCATGATCATGCCGCGGAGCGCTGACTTTACATGAGTTTACATAGTCAGAATAATTAAGAATATCCATGGACTACCGAAAAGCTCCGTCATGCCGTCAAGTAGCTCATGCAGCCAAGCTTCGAAAGATCTTCCGTGGATATTGGAGTAGAGTTCAGGCCTAGTATCCGTGGATGCTGGATTTAGAGTTCAGGCCTAGTATCTGTGCTAACAGCCCTCGGAAACCTTACACGGCCCTGAAGGCTGTAGATGACAAGTTCTCGACCCTTATGCGCTGAAGGCTCTGAGCTAGATATCCGCAGATCCGACCCGAGCTTCCCTGAAATTCCACCGAAATGGCGGCCCCCGTGACTCCCTTGCGCGACAGTGAACTCCAGGCTCTCGCCGGTTCGAGGAACGATGATCTCAGGTCGGCAAGGGTCGGGCTCGGTTCTTCGCCAAGCAAACGGCCTTCTATTCTTCAGTCTTGGCAGGGTTCTCAGCTGCCTTAGCTCATGAAGTAACCAAATGCATCCTCCGTCTATAACTGTAGACGGCTTCTCTGATGAAGCACCTTCTGTAACAAGATGTGAGGGTGCATGGCGAAAGGAGGCTCTGAAGTCGGTCCACCTGTGTGTCCGACCCTCGTAGAGGTTTCCAACTGAGATTAGTCGACCAGGGACCAGCTGTTTGCAGCGCCGACTGTTCATCTTGGCTGTTCGGGCGCATCACCCAGCTTTGGCAAAATCGGGAGCCACCAAAATCCCAACGATAAGCAAGGCCACTCCAGCAACATATCAGTAGGATTCGGCTCCACAGTTTTGCAGGGCATTGCATGGCTTGGGCAGCCCTTGATTGCAACAGGCTGAAACCTGACATTTCGAAGCGGTTGGCGTGAAAGAGTGGCAGCATTTCTCGTAATCTGGCGGAGCCAGAAGATGGTGGTAGCGGACGAAATCAGAATGATAGTGATGTTGAACGATGGGTAAAACAGACACTATCATGCTTACCGGCACCAGCACCTTCATCACCACGTTCGTCGTGACAATCACGATCGCAATCATCATCATCATCACCATCATCACCATCATCATCATCACCATCGGCATCACAGTCGGGCTGCATCACAAGGAGGGAGGCATTTTGCAGCATTTGCAGTTTGCAGTCGGGGTACATCGGAAGGAACAGCTTTTGCAGCAGTTGCGCGATGGCAGGATTTGGCTGGAGATGTCTCTGCAGGCTGCGTGTGTCTACCCTTGTCTTGAGATTGTCGCTTGTGTTGTCAGGTTTTTCGCGGTGTGGGTATGTAGTGTGAACGTTCTGTCCACTTGCTTGAGGCCTCTTCTCATGCGTTTCATCTTGACAGTGGCAAGCATCTACCCATAGCGCTCCCACGGCCCAGGTTGAAGAAAGTCTCAACACGAACCCTTGACGACATGGCCATACGAGTACAGGTGCAGAGGCGACAAGTTCTTCATCTCCTCGAGCAGCATCACGAGGCGGAGACCGAGTTTCGCCGAACGAAGTATTCGCGCGCGGTTTTGAGGCGGTGTGTAAGAGTCCAGTGGAATCGAAAAAAAGTAGGAGTAAAGAGCTGCTGCGATGGCTGAGCTCAGTTTCGCCTGAGCTAAGCAAGTCCTAAGCCCTAAGCTCAACCACACAACTCTGAAGCCTTAATCGTCCCTTCCGCAGGGAGTCCTCGCAGAGCTCAGCAACAAGCTCGGGGCGCCATGGCAGAGTGGTGACGAGGATCCCTGCTTGCCGAAGCACATCAAGCCAGATTCGGCTCCAACTGGACACAACATGCCAGCAGAGGGTCAGCTTCAGATCGTGCAGAGAAAATCATTAATTCACAGTCCTTGCTTGCTAAGTCGCTTTCGATTCCAGTGAAGCCGTATGCGACGAAAGGATTCGTTGAAGAAGATGCAGCCATCGTCTGACCCCGTTCGGCACCAAGCGAGGAGGGTCGTAAACATGAAAAGTAGTAGTAGTCGTCGTCGTGATAGTCCTGGTCCCCCTCCTAGTCCTAGTCCTCGTCGTCGTCGTAGTAGTAGTAGTAGTCGTAGTAGTCGTAGTAGCAGTAGTAGTAGTAGTAGTAGTAGTAGTGGTAGTGGTAGTGGTAGTGGTAGTGGTAGTAGTAGTAGTAGTAGAAGTAGTAGTAGCAGTAGTCAGTAGTAGTAGTAGTAGTAGTCGTAGCAGCAGCAGCAGGAGTAGTAGTAGTAGTAGGAGTAGTAGTACTAGTAGTAGTACTAGTGCTAGTACTAGTACTAGTACTAGTACTAGTACTAGTACTAGTACTAGTACTAGTACTAGTACTAGTGGTAGTAGTAGTAGTAGTAGTAGTCGTAGTGGTAGTAGTAGTAGCTAACTGCGCCTCCAGGCGCCTGGTGTTAACCTCTGTTTTTCTGCGTTTTTGGGCGTTTTGGGCGTTTTGCTGTTGTGCCGGGGGGTGGGGGNCTGCGCCTCCAGGCGCCTGGTGTTAACCTCTGTTTTTCTGCGTTTTTGGGCGTTTTGGGCGTTTTGCTGTTGTGCCGGGGGGTGGGGGGTGGGGGGTAATAACGATATGGCTGACCGCAAGCTGTTGTACAAAGAGCAAAAAATGCTGTAAATGCCAGTGTTTTGGGCATGATCGCCAAAGGCAGTGACATGAACGTTAACCTGACCATCTTCTTCATCATCCTCATAATCATCATCCTTATCATCATCATCANAGTGACATGAACGTTAACCTGACCATCTTCTTCATCATCCTCATAATCATCATCCTTATCATCATCATCATCATAAGCCCGAGCAATTAGTTCGTTTGAAGTTGGCTTAACTACAATTTGTAAAAAGTACTAAAAACCCAGCATTTTACACACTCGACCACTCAAAACTACCAGGCGCCAGGAGGCGCGGAACCCCAGTAGTAGTAGTAGTAGCAGTAGTAGTAGTAGTAGCAGGAGTAGTAGTAGTAGTAGTAGTAGTAGTAGTATGTCGTCGTCGTCGTTGTCGTCGCCGGAGTCGCCGTCACCGTCGTGGTCGTCGCAACAGCAGCAGCAGCGGCGATAGTGGTCGTGACTGGTATCATTGAAGTGGTAGTGCCAGTCTTCAGTAGCAGCCACTTACGCGCACAATCACAGCCGCGTGCAACTGTGGTCTGCATGCTAGTGAAGCAACATCGACAAGGCCACTGCCAATAACACCGACTGCTAATGGCTGCTAATGCTGTTTGCAATCATACAGTAGTGCAGGCCATTCTACAAACATCAAGGCGAACACTGATTTCAGCTGCCTTGGAGGAGCAGCCGAAACTGACTTGGTGAGGAAGCATGGGTGGGGTTGCCTTCTCCACCTATTTCCCGGCAATCCAGGTTCTGATGGCAGAGCTTGACAGCCTGGTGACGTTGTCTTCAGCCACAGCCACGGGGACCGCTGTGGAGGACTTGCTCTCAGCAGCTGCTGGCGAATGAAACCCACAGGTCATAAGTCATACCAAGGTTAAGGGTAGTCAAGAAGGGAGTGGTGTTGTTGCAGTCGACACCTCAAACCGTACGTTAGTTCCAGGAGTGGCTTCAAGTTCATCCGTGGGCAAGTCGTCCAGGAATGTCTTTGGGTAGTGACGATTCGGCTCCGGGGAAAGTGGCTTTTTGCGTTTGTGTCACAGGACTCCAGAGAGAAGCTTCCGATTGGGCTTGACAAAGCCCGGCGCACAGCATGTCTTGGCATTTAGACCGAATCTCTGTGATTCCGAACAGTCTTACGGACCCTTGCACCGACGATGGTCACTTGCTAGCCCGTGATGTTAGGATTGCCTTGGGATGGGGTCAAAATAGATATGAGGGAAGACATCCGTTCAGTTTGCTCAGGACATGCATCGGTTGTCGATTTCTACGGCGGGCACAGGAGCCGTGCTCTTAGCTGCGGTTCGCGCCAGTGTGCTGCCTGAGCCGCTCCGAAGAGTTCAGCCATGCTTACAAAAACACCCATCCCTGCAGACATGCGCTGAGGCCGAGTCTGTCGCGGTGTCCCGTCGCTGGAGCCGAAAGACGAACCTGGGACGCCGTCGGTTTTTCAAAATCGTTCCTCAATGCCCTAAACCCGAAATGCAAGAAGCTTGAAAGTCAATGAATGAGTCCTGGCAGGAGTGGCGTTTGAAGTCAGGAGAAGTTAGTATTGGTATGCTTCGTAGAACAGACAAAGTCCTATGAGCCCTCCAGTCTTGTCTCACATTTCGATGCTCCTGCGACTTCTATAGCCCATGCCGTACTCACAAGCCTCCCAGTGGCGGAGCGCTTTGGGACCCGGTTTTGCTTCTCAGGACCACTACAGCGCACCTCATCAACGAGGAGGATTCGGTCCATACCCTGGAATCCACACCTTGGGCGGTGTGGGTAGGGTTACTGATTTCACTTTCTGACCACATTTCTGGAAGGGGTCCATGATGGACTGACTCCAGTGACATGTAGAGATCCATGATGTTGTACAGCTGCCAGGGACCTAATCTTGAGTCTCTGAGGCTTTCGAAGGAAGTCGCCTACCTCTCCATGATAAAGCGGTAATGACTCAGACTTTGCTGCATTGCATGGTTTTGGGGACTGAGGGCTTCAAGGCAAATGAGAGAACCAGAGAGGACGCCACAGCTAGAACATGTCCAGGAGCACGAGCATTTCTCCTTAAGCCCGAGGAGGCAAGAGAGAGAGAGAGAGTGCACTCTCTGGTATGGATAATGGATGGGGCAGCGCGCCCGCGCGGGGTGGGGAGGACTGCTCCCGCCCCAAGCACCTAGCAAAGCAAATGTGTGAGAGTGCGAGTGAGAGTGAGAGCGGGTGAAAGATGCAAGAAAGAAGTCGTGAGATCGCGTGAGTTCTAGCCTTCCAAGCATCAGGGGTCCCTGCTTTTGGTGTCGCTAATCGGCTGGAATTCCGATAGCGACAGCCACAACCCGGAACCCATTGCAGTCACTACAGGTCAAACCGCTGAGCCCGGCCCCAAGGACCTAGGGTTCTTCATCGAGTGGGCATCTTCCCGGGAGCTGTCTTCGGGACTTCCTTGTGTGCAGCAGTATTGGTGGTAAGATAGCAATGAGTGTGTCGATTTAGAGTTGGCATCAGCTTCAGAGTCTGCGTCATCATGGCCCGACGTGGTAATCAAGCCTGGCAACATGTTTCCAACAAGCACTCTAGTCCAAGCTTTTTCAGAGCCGCGAGAGCCCTCAAAGCCAGCAGCATCAGACATGTTTGACTGGATATCATATCCCCCTGCTCTCGCAGCCGCAGTGGCCCCACTGTAAGCTTCTATTGCAGCTTGTGTCTACTGTCAGTGTTGTTGCTATCGTAAAGACATGCCTTGGTGCCTGTCCAGCTCTGATGCTTAGAGGAGGATTCACTGGCCCTCTGCCCCACGAAAACACCTCGAGTAGAAATTGCGCCCAGCCTGTACTGGATGCTAGTCGCTGGAGCTGGTTCAGGCATGTAGTGCGTTAGGTGTAGCATTCAGGTGAACTGAGTCTCGACTTCGGGAAAAGTCGTCAAGCGTGGGATGTTCAGGGGTTCAACTCTTTACGCCCCAACCTATTGAACCCTCTACAAAGGCTTCCAGCAGCCGTCTACCTGGGTGCGGCACCCACTCTTCGAAAGCTTCTTTTGCCTATTGATCGTGGGCCTCTTGGTCTGGGAATTCGCATAGCTCATAGTCTCATAGTAGTAGTGCTACCGAAAGCACTGCATCCAGCTCTAATCAGAAAGGCCGTTCACAAAAACCTGGCTCCAAAAGAGTTTACCTCGCCAATTACATTCTAATTCAGTTGCCAGCACTCTGCTAGCACACTCAGGCGTCTTTGTGGGCTTCCACGATTGTAGGGGATACCATCTGGTTGTGGCAACCCAGTCGTTGACCAGACTCTCGTTGGGCCAAGCCCAATGCCTGTGTTGCCCATCGCTGCAAATCGACAGGTCGGGCTTGATAGCAATACCCTCATAAGGGTCGCTTCTTAATCTAGTTTGCTGGTCGCGTTCCTGCTGTCGCTACTTGTGTGCACTGCCTGGGGACTTCCCGTGCTTTGCATGTTGATATTTGACTATTCCGACTAGGCTGGTGCTGAAGCGTGTGAAGCCCTTCAACATTTTGCCCCAAACTTCGGCTTTGAATCAGGTAACACGCTGGTCATGGCGCTGGAGATTCAGTACATTGGATTGCAGCAGGCGGCCGCAGCCTAACAGGCAGTCGATGTTAGAACTTTGTTGCTAATCTAGCAAGGGATCGACGGTTTTTCCGATCAACACTCCAGTCCAGTCCTTTGCTTGTTCGATCAGTTCGTGCGCTTCTCTAACTCAAGTTGGCCTGTGGGAGCAACTACCTTAACCGGAGGTTTTTGTGTTTGGTGTGACGGCATTGTCCGTCACGCACGGTAGTACTGCTGTTGTAGAGGAGCTCATGCCGTTCATGCAATTAAACTCCCATCTTTCGACCATCCCTGCCGACAAGGCAATCCTGAACCATTGAACTCACAGGGGCCTGAGTAGTGATGCCGCATGTGCCGTCAATGCCAGGGCTACGAACTGCGCTATCCAAAGTTCACGCAGCCAGCTGAGGCGCCAGCGCTATCCTTGCTCTAGCTGCTGTCAGCTACAGAAGATTAGGCTGTCAGGTCGTGATTAGCGCGTAGCCCTGGAAAGACATCCTGTTCTATTGATTCAGAAAGTCCAACGTGCCAGCGAAGCTTCAGCTTTTGAGGCAAGCAGGTGTTGGAATGCATTCCATTGGTACGTGCTGCAATTCTGCGCCCTTGAGCGGCTACTATAGGGGCCCAAAAATTGCCTTTGGAGGTTCCTTATAGTTTTTATAGTTTAATAGGCCCTAAAACCCTATTCTAATCATTAAGGCCCCTATATTACGGGGGGGTGATTTTTTTTGGCCTTTTTTTTTTTTTTGGCCTTTTTTTTTTTTTTTGGGCCCTTGCTTCTCTTCTTTCTTAGGAACGGGGAGCATGGACATGGGGCTGGGACTGCGCCCAAGGGCGCGGGGGGGAGACCGGCTGGGATCCCAACCCGCATCTATACATCTGTACATCTACAACTACTCTGTATATACATATATATATATA
>BGNK01000050.1:206587-234983 GCA_003297005.1 Symbiodinium sp. clade A Y106 | reverse complement strand
TCAGTTGAGGGTTGCAGTCCAGTGACTAATTGGAAACGAAAATTGTTCCGGGCCTTGCGTTCGGCAGATTTTGACTTTACCGGAAGGGGAAGCATGGTTTCGGGACTTGTTTTGTCAAAAATTTAGGTTTCACACTGAAGTCTCTTGGCTGTTCATTTTTCATATTTGGAAAACGGGTGAACTCACTAGATTTTCTTGTGCTTTTCGTTGTGGTTCAGATTGTGGTCACTGTTACTGGGCGGGGGAAGTACCCAAATTATAAGTATAGTATGTTGGGCCGCGAAAGCCTATTCGAATTAGCGAGGCCCCTATAGTAGCTGAGTGTAGGTTCTTGGGCTTGTATATTCAATCCTGCCGTTGGGAGGCGCCAGGTTGGGAGAAGGGGGTTTAGGGTTAAGGGTTTAGGGTCCTGATGAGGTTATAAGTATCCTAATTGGGGTTTTAAGTAATTATACGTATAGCTATCGTACTTATAGCCCCTAGTTACTAAGTCCCATGATCCTCCTAGTTCTTAGGGCCCGATGATTGGGTCCATGTTTGGATCCTCTTAAAGAGTGCGGACCTCTCACAATGAGGAGCCACATGTAAAGCGCTCTTCATATCCTTTCTGTGGCATAGGCTATCCCTGGTGCGGACACCAGCGCGGATAGCCCTTGAAGAACGGCGCTTTCGGCTCGTGTTTGCTGAATCAGAAAGGAATTTTGCCTTCCATCGTTTGTGGGTGCAAGATGCAGGTACCCTGCTCGGCCACGTCCCCGGTATACTTCCATTCGTGAGCTCAGGGAATCAAAAGACCCTACCTGCACGCAGTAAACTAAGTCTACTTTGCGAGCTCTTCTTCCTCAACCTAGATGGAAGCACCCGATGATAGCTTTTCCCGTGGAGTCTAGGCTACATCTACCGGCTTTTCGCAACTGGCACCATCGATGAGAAGGTTTACCAGCGGCAGATTTGCAAGGCACGGAGGGATTTGGAGACTGCCGAAGGGGACGAGTTTGGTATCCCAAAGGGTCCTATGTGCTGTTCTGGACAATACTTCCCTAAGTCATAATAGTAATTCTTAATATGGAAACCCTACATTCTACCACATCGGTTCATAGGACCCTTTGGATATTTAAACTCTCTAAGCTTTGGAACTCCAAACCCTGTACTACCCTTAAACGAAAAACCTTAACCTCATCTGGGCCTGGAGCCAAGGAATAGGAGGCAGTACATACGGATTCGAGATTCAGTGCCCCAGTGCATCGTAACATGCTTTAAAGTTTAGGGGTCTGAATAACTTTTGCTGTCCTGCTATACCTATAACTACATATGCATATATATATATGTATTAATATTTGTCCATACATATGTTGTGCGGTCACAGATGCTCTATCCTTTGCAACCTCTGCAACCTCATTGCACTAGATTTTTGCCTGACGGTTCGGTATGGAACAGGGCCGTACGCAAGACTGACTGGGATCGTGTTTACATCAGACAAATGCCATAGCTAAAGAGCGCGGGGGAGAGAGACGGATAGAAAGGAGCAGAATAATTAGCTTAGCTTAGATTTAGATTCAACCTGCATCTATTTTTGAGTACCTTAGATTTGAGCAGGTGTGATTAGAATACAGCAATCCCATGCATTACATTAGGTTCGATTAGGCAGATACTAGTAGGGTTAGACCGGACTGGATCAGATTTGAATAAACCAGATGAGGTTAAACGAGACTAGATTACATTTGAACAGATCGATAAAGACTAGTTTGTAGGAACTGGTGCTACATTGTTACCTTGGCTTATATCCAAATACAGACACACCAGCGACACACATACATACAGATATGACGACAGACGAAACGAACCAAGCAGACACAAACGTACATAAAGACCTAGGTAAGCACAAATAATGTCACAGAGACAGAGACAGCAGAATCGACATCAAGCAAACGATGTCAATTCTATGCTATTATGTTCTATTCGATGTCATTCTATTCTATTCTGTTATATGCACATATTCCCTGAAACCATCTCATAAACCAAATCAAGAAGCATCGCATCCAAGAGCAGGTCACGATCGGTAAGACTACTGTTGCTGCCATGGTTGCCGTTGTCTCCATTCATGTTCATCCCGCTGGCATTCTTCAGGTGTAGTCGTTGTTCCTGCCATCGCGAGACCCAAGTGCTTAACATAGCAGGGCTTGAATAAGTCTCAACAAGCGCCCGACTCAGGGTATGTAGTGTAGGGGCCTTAGCAATCAGTCGCATTATTCCGCAGTAAAAAGATGCCCCCAAACCGAATTCTATTTATTGAGGTCTCTACATCAAGTGGACCCTGATCCCCGCAGTCGACAAGAAGAGGCTCTTGTATGGTACAACTTGCACAGACCCGGCCCGGTTTAAATGGCTTATACACTAAAGATACTAACCGAGCGGATAGGGCAGGTCTTGTGATCCTTCAAGTAATTACCCGAAACCATAATTTGTAAACTTTAAACCGTATTACCTAGTCACGTTTGCATGAAGAGCAAGCTGGTCGTCAATGACCCAAAAGCTCTAAACCCTAAACTGAACGCAGGATGGCCTCTCCACCATGATGGTGACCGAGACAGGCGCCGAGCCCCCAATCCGCGCAATCCTAAGCCTTCACTGGCCTTAAACTTAATTAGCACACGATAAATCCGAAAGCATACATGCGGATTTAGGGGTTTAGCGTTTAGGGTGTACGCAAAACCCTGAACCCTAAGCCACCTGTGCCGGTGAAACGGCGGTGCTTGCCATCCATCTGTGTGATGGCCGCATACGGAATGTACACTCTTGGCTGTCCATCCTGACTGTGCGCATGTGAGCTTTAGGGAATCAGAAAGTCCTTGCGAAGACACCCGCCAGGCTCCGACATACTTGCCGAAAATACACTGCTGAAGCTGAGAGGACGCTTCGGCAAAACTCCGAAGCCTAGGCTCCTTCTTGGGCTACGAGAATGGACAGTCCACAAGGCATCTGCACCCTGCCGTAGCCAGTAGCGGACGATTTGCTGTGGTTGCCGCTGGAACAAGTTGCGGATTTCATCCACTTCTATGGCCACAGCCGGGGTGCCACCCTCGACGACTCTTTGAGTGAAGCACGCACTGGTGAGAACGTGCAGGTATGTCGCACCTACGAGAACCGTCAAAGTAAAGGACGTCACCAGCTTCGGGGCTTGTGTCATAGGATCTGAAAGCAGTATTATTGGGATTCAGGTCTGGGGTTTCGGGTGGGAGCTTCAACTTTAGCGCTGCCGGTCTGGTTTCCCGGCTCCTAAACCCCAGCACTCAGCACCGCAACCGCTACTGGCTTCAGGCCAACATACTTGCCTAAACACCCTGCGGCACACCCCACTCCCTCAACCCTACACCCTAAACCCAAACACAAAATCATCTAAACCCCTTTTGCAGGACTTCCCAGCCAGCCAGTCTCATGAAGTACGGAGTCAACTTTGCAGGTGTCTATAGGGTATGTTAATCTATGGGTTGCCATACCCCTGGAAGGTTTGGTTTATAGAACCCCGAATTTGGGACCCTATACTACCAGAGGGTACGATCTGCTTTTTGGATCCCCCAAGGTGTCTGGGTTGCGAGTGCTTCTTTCTGCTGCCAGAGGCTCTACCTAATCTAGCCTTCAGGGAATAGGGTTTCCGAAAGTCCCAAGCCCTAAACACCCAAAAGACTCCCTGAATCAACCATACACGGTACCCTGCGAGGTTTGAAGGACCCCTTGAAGCCCAAAGAGACTTATAAGTACCTAATACGGCGGATACTTGCCCAAACCATAATTGCCATTACTACTATAGAAGCCATAGTAACTCCTATGCAGGTACTGAGGCCCATCTGTGAAGGAGCCCTCGCAGAAACCCGTAAAGCAAACCTTGAAGAAAACGTTTCGGAAGGCCGTCCAGGACTTCTTTAGGGTTTAGGGTTTAGTGTTTAGGGTTTAGGGTTAAGGGGAAGGACTCCTTAAACCAAGCCCTACAACTCGGCCTGTAAGCCTCCGTCCTTGTAGGATCATGGGACTTAGTAACTAAGGCCATAAGTACCTCTAGTTGCTAAGTGCCATGATCCTACAAGTGCAAGAGCCCTCAGCCTTAAACCCAAAGCTCTAAACCCCTGAACCCTAAACCCCTAAACCCTAAACCCCTAAACCCCTAAACCCTAAACCCTCCTTAAGACACAGGGGAGGACGAGGCGCAGATGACCGAGAGCCTGGCGTCGGACGTCGTCAAGGCCGGGGCTTTTGCAGGTCTTTAGAGTTATACGGGCTCCAACCCTAGGGCCAGATGAGCCCTAAAAGGACTTAAGGTTCAAAGAAGGATTCATAGTAAGTATATTTCGTCCTGAAAGAGCAGGTTTCTACCGGGAATTGTGGCATGTATGAGGCTTTGGGGTTTGAGCATAGGAACTTTTATGCTTACAGTGTATAGAACCTAGTTGCTACCTCCTTGTAGTGACTAGACGGGGTAGCTTGCTTGAGTCTTCGTGTGCGTGGTTGTTTTTGTGTGGTGGCAGTTCAGTTGGTGGCTTTCCCCAGGGCTCCAGTCACTTACAAGCCAAATCATACATAGCCCAGTAGCCTAAGGCTCATACCCTACCCCTTTTTAGGGCGCCTACTTTTTCAGATAACAGATCCTAACCATAAAACTAGGTATCCTAAACAATGGGTAGGGTATGAGCCTCTAGGTATTTAAGTAACTGGAGCCCCGCGGTCTTTCCAACTCCGGAACATCAAAATCTCCACCCCTGTGCCCTTCAAAGCATCGTCGGTCCCAATTTGTGTACCCTAGGGTTGGGGTTGGGGATTTTGGGTTTAGGCGGTGCCGAGGTAGACCTTGAGGTGTTGCTCACCTAACTCCCGCGCCCCAGAAGCCCAAACCTACACACCTCCAAACCCTGAGCTCGGATCGCGTCGGTTCACGCAAACCTTGAGCCCAAACTTGTAGACTCGGATTGCGGGTTTCGTGTTCAGGGTTTAGGGTTCCAGAAGTGCATACTGTGTGGAGGGCAAGGATATGAGAAATAAGTAGCTGGAGCTCGAAGTAGGATACCCCAATCAAGGTCCGGTCCCTGTTGGAACACTTGTAACTCCAACTTTTGCCTACTCCAAAAGTATTCCAAAGCCCTATGAGCCCGGTTTACCTTGTAGATCCCTGATACTTGGAGGATCATGGGAACTTAGTAAGTAGCTAAGTTTATAAGTTGGGGTTATCGGTAATTGCAAGATATTAGCACTTCGTTTTTAACACTAGAGCCCTTGAAGACTCTTTCTAAGCCGTCCTAAGCCCTCAAACACAATTTAGAGGATCATGGGACTTAGCATTTGAAGTTGTAAGGGCCCCTTTGAGGGATCTAGGTTTAAGGTTTAGGATACTTGAAGGATCATGGGACCTAGTAAGTAAGGTTGTAACTACTTGAATTTAAATTGTAGTTAATGCGTAATGATGACGAAAGTTGCTGAATTTTTAACCCGGGACCCTAGTTTCTACTTCTCCAAGTACCCAGGCTCATGCAAGAATTCGAAGACGTCAAGCGCCAACCAGGGATCCTGTTATAGTGCAATGTGTTTTGTTTGAGGTGTTCTTTTCTTTCAGATCCTTTAACCAGGTTGTTCGGTGGCATATGTCTTTAAATCTTTTGTTCTTGGATTCTTGTAACAATACAGCCAACCAGTGGATTTTATTGTCCCAGTGGGTCACTGAGTTCTGAGCACTAGTTAAGGAATGCGGGTAGTCGTTTGCGACAAATGCCAAGCTTAGGGTTTAGGGTTTAGGGCCATGCGGAGGACCTCTTTACCTTCTCCGAGAATACGACTTGCTCCCGGCTTGCAACTAAAGCCTGACACGACCCTAAACCCCTATAAACCCTAAACCCTAAAGCGTTGAGCAGCATGGAGAAAGAGCCACTGCATCTTTAAACAACCTCGAAGCCCTCCAGGGTTGCAATACTGCCAGATCTGTTTCGGCGGGTCCTATGGTTCAATTGGGTTTGTGCTAATCGACCCTCTTCTCACTGTTGGTATGTTTGGGGTTGGGGGATGGGATTGAGGGGTTGCAGCGTGGGATTTCTAGTGGCTAGTTCTGATGGTTTTAAGTTCAGGCTTTGGTGTTTGTTTTAGGTACTATTTCTTCAGAACCTCCGTAAAGCTAAGCAACAACCACAAACCCTCAACGTCAAACCGCAGATTGTTTCCCACGGTGTAGGCTCGGAGTTGGGTGCAGGGCGGAGGAGTTTTTCCATTCAATCCGGCTCTGGACGAAGAACCTTTCGCTTCCTTGAGGTTATCAAGGTTTCGGCGCTACCTAGACCCTAGAAGTTGGATGACCATTTCTTGCGGTTAAGATCGTACATAGGAAACAAAGGTAACCAAAGAACGAAATTTCGGGTCTAAGTGTGCGTCTAAGTGTGCTCAAGGTTTTCTCCCCAGGCCTCATGGTTTAGCGTTTAGGACTTAGGGTTTAGAGTTTAGGTTCTAGGGCCCAGGGGTTTAATAACCTATACTATTTTGGGGGTTCCTTAACTTTTATAATTATAGTATAATGGGCCCCAAAACCCAAATCTAATTATTAAGGCCCCTATATCAGGGGTTTGGGAAGGTGCCACCCACGATATGCTGAACTGCCAGCGCTGCGGCCGGGCACGATCCATCCCGCAGGAAGGGCTCGGAACGCTCTTCTGCTTGGGCTGTAATATAGGGGCCTAAATAATTACCAATATCCGTATTATAACTATAGTATACTGGGCCCCAAACCCCTATTCTAATTATAAGGCCCCCTATAGTATGGCGTGTGGACTAAACCCCTTAACCGCTGGAAAGGCTTTCGCGGATATGGTCCGCTTGTTTTCATGGTTTAGGGTTTAGTGTTCGTGCTCTGTGCCTTGACGCGCCTACTTCTGACTTGCTGGTGCCCACTATCCCTGGGCATCAAAATAGCTCAAAAGCCTTGTATAGTATGGTCTCTGGGCCCAGAAGCCTTAAAATATGAGTCCTTAGAGCCCTAGGGTATGTTTTCCCGAGCTCTCACTCTGCCAGCAATGAAAATCCTGAACCCAAGCCCTGGGAAATACTCTCAAAGCCGAAATCCCCTAGCCCTGAATCTTCTGATCGTTTTAACCCCTGCGGTCCCAATCGCCCCTGCGGCCCCAAGCCATGATTCCTGTCAACAGATCGTGAAGCTTCGAACATGTCGTCGGTGTCTCCTGACTCTTCCGATTGCAGCCTCGGGTCCAGTGGCAGGAGGAGCCTAAACCCTAAAACCCTAAAACCCTGAACCCTAAACCCTAAACCCAGCGGCAGGAGGAGACTGTCAACGAGGACGACCTATGCACATGGTCCCATCACTCAGGCAGTTTTTGTTGTTCAGCTCGCTCCTTCGGTTTTACCTTTTTAGGGTTTAGGGATTATAGGGTTTAGGGGTTTAGGGTTTAAGGTATACCTAGAGTCTCCATCGTAGTTTCTTTTTAGGTTAACTGGTTTTATGGTTAGGATCCTATAATAGAGATTTTGGTTAACCAAAACAAGGAACGACAATGGAGACTATAGGTAATCCTGAAAAGCGTAGGGCTAAGATTTTTCGGCACATAGAACTGCAAGGCTCAAATGTCGGCGCCAGGCCCAACTCCCAGAGCGTAAACCTTGAAGGCTCTGACTGTATTTTGTCCTCGGAAGCGTTTCTAGGTAGGCCTTTGGGATATTTTATATTTTTCCTTATTGGGCTTAATAGGACCCTATTTACGAACATTTGTCAGAGGCTTTAAAGGGCCAACCTAGGTTTTGGTTAAACCTCATACACGAAAAATCGTGATGTAAGGCCTGAATGTTCGTGATTTACAAGATTCGCCTTTCGGTCCTCATTTGATCATTCCAGGACCCGCAACCCCATTGAACATTCTTTCGGCCCCGGAAGTACGGCCGCAGAAGGTCAAGTTCTGTTCGGGATTCAGGGTCTTGTGCATACCTAGAGGCTTCATAGTAGTTCCTATTTAATGGTTTATATTTAGTATCCTACGAGGTAACCTCAAAAAGGAGCTACCATGGAGCCTATGGGTACAGAGCACTTTGCAAGAGAGGGGCAGCTGTGCTGAAGGGAGGATATCGGAGCCGCATTGCCATTTAGGGCTTAATTAGGGTTTCGAGGTTCAGGGTTTCGGGTTTAGGGCCTGGTTCTTTTTGTTTGTGTAATTGCGGAGAAAACAGATCACCAGAACATCCAATGGAGTTTATCGGACCTGTAGACTGTGGGAACCACCCGGACCTTCTGAAGCGAACCTCAGTACCTGCAGAAACATCACAGCCCTTCTCCGAAAGCATTGTGATGTTTAGGGCCACATGCACCGCGCCGCAGGCACAGATGGCATTCAGGACGGGGTTCGGGCTCAACCTATAGATCTTGCAGAATCAAAGGTGTCTATCCAATCGGTATTGAGGCAATTGAGGCTTTATGGTTATCCCTAAGCTTCCCTCTACGCCTATGGGAGCTATAGCAACAAACGGTCTTACATCGGTTAAGGGTTAGCGTCTCATTTACGGCTGATGGCTGGCCCGCTGTGGTTAAGGATAAAGGGTTGCCTATAGTCTCCATTGTAGTTCCTTTTTTTGGTTCACCATGTTTATGGTTAGGATCCTATAACGTAGTTTTTGGTTAACCAAGAAAAGGAACTACAATAATGGAGACTATAGCTAGAACCGAAGTACGAATCTTCGGTCCGCCCGTAAAAACTTGGAGTTTCCGAAACTTAGGGGTACCTTATTTTGGGGTCCTTATAAGAAGGACCCTGCTATTTATGGTACTATATTAGGGTCTCGGAAATCCCCAAATCTGTTCTGAATATGGCAGCTATTGTATCAGGGTCTCGAGCGAAACCCTGGGCCGCGAGCCCCCAATTCTTAACCTCCCAAGTCTACCTTTGTAAGGAGCAATTTTAAAGAACTTTATGAGGAAATCACCATAAAAGGACCCTAGAAAAGTAAAATTATCTTGGTTTGGGAGGGTGCGAAATGGCGAGCCTCTCTTGTATATGTTTTGGTATATGCTTGCAAAAAAGGTGTATACATATATATATATATATGTGCAGTCGGAAGCCTAAGGAATAGTTCTGGTAAGTACAATGATTGCCTCTATATATGACTACATTTGGTTCTGATTGTGTCGTCGTAGATCTTTTTGGTTTGTAAAACAGTTTTGTTTTTTTTTTGTTGGGGGGAGGGGGGGCCGGTTGCTTATTGGCTATGCCAGAACACAGGCCCGCCCATGTCTGTATTGCTTTTCGCATACAAGGGTTTAAGCGCCATAAGCGACGTAAGCGCAAGGGTTCGCAATTTATGTCGTACAAGATTACTACAAGTATCTACAAGTCACAGCCTGCGCCGACAACCGCATGGAACGGCACAGGGAATCACAAAGCAATCTCAAAGCCATGCTCTCGGGAGTTTCCTGGACCCTGTATAACCTACCCTCTAGGGGTTCCTGTTTATGATTTCCTTGCATAAGTCCTTACCCACAGACACGACTGCTTAGCGAGGACGGCGTTCTGGTTCAGGCAGCTAAACAATTGGCTGCTATGCCCGGCTGGACGCAAGGAGCGGACGGTTTTTCAGGCTTTCGAGGTTTGCCCAGCTATTGAAACTTACACGACCGAATTACTGCATAGACCGCAAATGAGTTTTTCAAGCCACATTTGATTTCTTTGCGACGTCAAATGCATGTGTAGCAACACAGAGGCCAATCCTTAGAAGTGTACTACAGAAAATCGTGCACTACTACTTACATGATGCTTGCCGCTCCTTATTATACATCCAGATACATGTGCCCCCAAAACCTGTTACTTCTAATTACTAAGACCCCCCAAAGTATGGCGGAGCTCCAGGTTTTCAGCGATCATATCAGTCTACCAGGAAGTTTGTTTTTGAATTTACATATTATATATGTATATGTAAGGTTCTGAATATGCATGTATGTACAAACGTATACACATATACTCTCAGGGTCAAGCTGCTAACAGAAATCAGTTTCAGACTAGAGCACCTGGGATGTTCTTTGTAATAGGAGAGCTTTTGAGGATGAAGTGGTAAAGCCCATTGGGTTAGTCAGAAGGACCTTCAGGGGCTTAAGGGGGAGAGGGGTACGGGACTATGCTTCAATGTATTAAACAGGCCTCATTCGGCTCTCATTAGGTACGCATTGTGGGTGTTGAGGCCTCCTGCGCCTTCTGACTTAGTGGGTGCCGATGTTAGGGCGCTGGACTGGTAGCTAAGCCCTATACACCTCGAACCCTAGACTGCTTTTGGGGTCGCTTTCGGTTTTACGTGAAAGCTATTAGGGTTCAAACTTTATAAACCCTAAATCCTAAGCAGGTGGCTTTAAGCGAAAGCTCAGGCTCAACAGGAAATGTAGTTAAGAAAGACTTTACAAATGACTACGCCTGGAACTCCCATGAACCATGACATTCTCAATTCAGTTCTCAATTCTTTCTTCACTCGAGCCGAAGTCGTAAATGCCAGGGCCTTGGACGCAAGTTCTTTAAGGCCGTACTCAAGTAATCTCTCTCTATATATATATGTATAGATATGTATACACAAAACGCGCACACGCATACATACATACATACATACATATGTGTACATACATATTCACAGAGACAGACAAAGACAGACAGGCAGACAGACAGCCAAGCAGACAGACAGGCAGGCAGACAGACAGAGAGACAGACAGACAGACAGACAGCACGACATGCAGACATGCAGACATGCAAACAGACAGACATACATGCATACATACATGTACTGAAAGTTGTAGAAAGATGAATCCAGATGAAACTTCAAGTTTACATAAGACAAACTTTGGCCTTAAAGACATTTTCAACTCTTACATCATTAGGGTCTCAGACTATTCTACTCAACCACCTGGCCCTCGGCAGGGATTCGGGGTTCACATGCCAGCACCAAAACATCTGGTGATGCAGCAGTCGTCGAGTGAAGCACCGGCACTAAAACAACAGCTCGGCCCCAACCCGAAAGCCCGCACCCTACGCCTAAGCCCGATCAGGCCGCGCCACGCATGGCATTCCTCTGGCAGGTGCTAGTCCATGTATTTTGGGGGTGAGCTTTTGGAGATGGAAACTGTTCGGTTTTAGATTGAGGGCCTGGAGATCCAAGTAGGCGATGTTGTAGAAGGATCTCGTATGTAGGGACTCGTATATGCCATTTCCGAAGCATGGGTTTCATCTCCCGTTCAGATCCATGCCACCCATAGTACGTAGTTCTGCTGAAGTTCGTTTTTGCTGTACTGCTCCAACAACGCGTGAAGACAATGTCTTGTCAAGGTGCTAGAAGGGCATATAGCTAGGTTCCTGAGTGGTACCCTTTTGCCCTCTCTACTTTGAGATATCCTTATTAAAACTGAATATTCGGAAAAAGGGCACCCTTACTTTTTGGGGGTAACAAAGGAACCTAGATAGTGTCTAGGAGCGGTGTTCCAGATTGTTTTGGTTTTGAAGGAGGGGCCATTGGGAGTAACTTTCCCTATACGTAGATTCAATAAGGCAGTCCAGGTAGATTGTACAAAGCAGAGAGCCTTTCAGAGCATTTTATGATCCTCATGAAGGGTATGGTTTACCTGGATCACCCAAAGTATGAGCAATTATTGGCCCTTTGGGAAAGGGGCGTAAATGTCGTATCCCGGAAAGGAAGGGCGTAATTAGCGTAATTGTGCCAAGGCCCATAGGGTTTAGGGGTTAGGGTTCATGATTTAGGGTATTGTGGTGCCCTCTATATAGGGAGGGTGTTGGTTGCGCAGGGCTTTTGCTGTGTCGCAGGTGTCTCCTTCGTGATGGGCTGCCACATCGAGTACACGACGCTCGCCACAATTGACGCTCATGTGGGAACCTGATTAAGAGACCCTGGCCCTATAACCCCCAAGATATTAGGATTCATATAAGGAACCCTAATAAAGGCCCAAGGTTTCTTAATCAGGCTCCTACATTAACCCCATCGTCCCAAGCCGCTCCAATACCCCTTAGTGAAGGAACCTTCCAAAGTGGTGTAAGCGTCTTAATCCCTAGCGGTTGAGTTGCAATAGCCCGGGCCCTATACTGCAGGAGGATTCCTCAGAATCCCAGCGTGACACTATGCAAATGTAATTATATATTGCTCTAGATTTGTTGAGTGTCTCTTCTGTCTTCGCCCTAAACCCTAAACCCTAATCCGTGGCTCATGCTCGGAACGTAAACCGCTGTCCCTTCTGATGACAAAGTGGTGTCTGTGTTACAGTTGGTGGGCCTCTTACTGGTTTTGGGTTTAGGGTTTAGGGGTTTAGAGTTTAGGGGTTTAAGGGGGTACGGTTTAGGGGTTTAGGGTTTTAGGGTTTAGGGTTAAGGGTTTAGGGATAATGCGGGTCCTACTTCTCGCCATGTTGTGTCTTCATGCGCTGCATGGGCATGCTTATTTGAGGTACTAGGGTAGACAGCACATTCGCAACCAGGCCAGCCAGCCACTGTTTGGATATGTTTGGATTCAAGGACACCCTGAACCCTACAGTACTCAGCAATCTACGGAACCACCGAAATTGCTTCTGCGGGAAACCTAAAACTCCAACCCCGAACTCCTAAACCGTCTACTATAGCCCCAGGCCCTACTCCACCCCTAAACCCATAAACCCTCATATCAAGTACTGAGAGCGAGCTTTGGGTCATCGTCCTTCCCTAAGTAAGCATCCGGGCTCAGGTTCTAGCAGGTCTACACTTTCTCAGAATACTGATCCACAACACTGCCAGCCTTACCTCAAGCACCCAATCATTGGGTACTTTGGACCCTGTAAACTCTTGTAAAGGCCAGTTTAACTCCATAATTTTATAGCCGATGAAACTCTACAGCAAATTCACAAACCCTGTCCTGACATTCTCCATAAGCCTTACTTAACTAAGCCCTGCTTTGCCAAGGAAGGAGCAAATCGCCAAGCTTGAGGACTTCGTTTCGCTTCTTTGCCCCCCCAGAAACCCTGCAACACCTGTGAGGGTTTAGGTCTTGGGGTTTGGGGTTTAAGGTTAATGGGTTTAGGGTTTAAGCTTTAGGGTTGCAGGGCTTAATGTTTAGGGTTCAGCATTTAGTGCTGAGGGGAGAAACTCCACATCAAAGCCCGAAACCCGCTACCAAATCCTTCAAGCCCTTCATAACAGCTTATAAGCCACCTATGCACGTCTATAAAACCCCCCAAGCCCTAAGCCTCAAAAGGTGAAACCCCGAAGCCCTAAACCCTAAAGCCCTAAACCCGTAAGCGGTTTAGATAGATGTCAGTTCTTCGAGTTGGGGGGCTTCGGTGTGGAGGCGGGGACCTTTGAGTTGGGACGTGGTGGAGCTGAGGGTCTAGAGTTTGGGGTTTAAGTCTTCAGGGTAGGGTATGGAATAGCAACACAACTATTCGTAATGCTTCACATGGTGACGATGATGATGATGGTGATGGTGACGGTAAAGCTGCTCGTTATTACTGCTATGATGCTTCTTCTCGTCAATAGTTCTTTCCAGCCCAAAGGGTTCAACGTACTTAGATAACAGAATGTTGAGTTTCTATGATAGGGAATACCATCATGATGTGGTGAAGTATCTCCACAACAGTACCCATCGGAAGCGAAGAACTCCCAAGCCGCAAACTCTAAACTCTAAACCCTTAGTCTCATAACCCTTCAACCCCAAACCCTAAACCCTAAACTCTAAACCCTTAATGTCTTAACCCTTAAACCCAAACCCTAAACCCTTAAAAATGGGATCTCTCAGCTGCTTTGTGCAAACCTGGGAAAAGAGGAGTAGTAGTAGTAGTAGTAGTAGTATAGTAGTAGTAGTAGTAGTAGCAGCAGTTAGTAGCAGTTAGTAGCAGTTAGTAGCAGTTAGTAGCAGTAGAAGTAGTAGTAGAAGTAGTAGTAGTAGCAGTAGCAGTAGCAGTAGCAGTAGTAGTAGTAGTAGTCGTAGTCGTAGTCGTAGTAGTTAGTAGTAGTTAGTAGTAGTTAGTAGTAGCAGTAGCGCTCAAAAAGAACCATAAAACCCTTAAGCGCAGGAGGAGGAGCGCGCCGAACAGGAGCGGCGCAGGGAGGCCACGAAGCCGAGGCCCAGGGAGCGTAGGCGCTTTAGGGTGCAGGGTTTAGGGCTTTGTAAGGGTTTAGGGGGGCTTAGGGTTTAGGGTTTAGGAGGGCTTAGGATGGTTTAGGGTTCCGGTTTAGGAGGGTTTAGGACGGTTTAGGGTTTAGGGTTCCGGTTTAGGAGGGTTTAGGAGGGTTTAGGAGGGGATGGTTTAGGGTTTAGGGTTCCGGTTTAGGAGGGTTTAAGAGGGTTTAGGGTTTAGGAGGGTTTAGGGCTTATAGGGTTCAGGATTTAGGGCTAAGAGGCGGTTTAGGAATTTGGGGTTTAGAGGCGGTTTCGGGTTTGGCATTTAGGGCTTCAGAATTAGGGTTTTAGGGCTGGTTTGAGAGTTTTGTGCTTCTTCGCAATTTCTGAGGGCTTCAAGTTTCAGGGAGGGGTTTTGCAGCATTGTGGGGTCTAGGGTTTGCAGGTTCATGCTGATGCTTGGTGCTGGTTTGGATCCATAAGAGTTGAGGGTCGCCGCCTTTTGAGAAAATGTTTATCTATATAAACCCTATAAATACCCTGAAGCATCCCTAAAACCCTAAACCCTATAGTTAGACCCTCTACAAGCCCTGAACCCTAAATCTTCGCCGAATCGACAGCCTGCTTATACAGCCGCCCGATCCTTGCAGTAAGGCCGGGGCTCTGCGCCTTAGGGTTTCGAGTTTGGAGCTTTTCAGGTTCATAGCCCCCTATAGTGGTCCAAGTACTCAGACAGTAGGCCTTCCAGTTCCACGGACTATTGTACCTATAGTCTCCATTGTAGTTCCTTCTTTTGGCTAACCAAAAACTATGTTATAGGAGTTATAGGATCCTAACCATAAATTGGTTGACCAAAAAGGGAACTACAATGGAGACTCTAGGTATACCTTAAACCCTAAACCTTAAACCCTAAACCCTAAACCCCTAAACCCTAATCCCTAAACCCTAAAAAAAAGAACTACAATGGAGACTATAGGTATAATCCTCCGTCAACCCTAAGGCGCTAAATCCTGAAACCCTAAAAAGCCCGCAGCCCTGAACCCCCAACACCCTCAACTTCAGACCCTGGTACCCGAAACAAATCCTTAAGCCCCAAGCCCCTGAAAGACAAACTTCGGACCTTGAGCCTGAAAACCCCACAGCCCCTAATATAGGGGCTTAAATTTGTACCAATACTACTCTGGGGGGGGGTTCCTTATTACAGTTATACTAGTTATATTTAGTATAATCTGCCCCCAAAGTCTATTCGAATTATTGAAGCCCCCATACTAAGCCCTACAAACCCCAAGCCCCTCTCTCAGGCCGGAGCCCTCTCAACCAGGAGAGGCCCGCGGGAGCTTGAGAAAAGCAGGCTTTGGGGGTGTAGGGGTTTAGGGTTTAGGGTTTTGTAATATAGGGGCCTAAAGAATTACCAATACTATGGTGGGGGTTCCTTCTTATAATTATGGTATAATGGGCCCCAAAAACCTATTCTAACTATTGAGGCCCCTACATTAGGGGTTTAGGGCTTCGTGTTTGTGGTTTAGGGAATCGTCAGTTGGGCTGGCGGGCTTATGGATAATGTAGTGAGTATTCGAACCCTACTATGGGGGCATGAACCGTTAGGGATACATACCTCAAACCCACAAGCTACCATCGGAATCCCCAGCCTGATCCACTGCACTCTCGCGAGAAGAACCATATCATTCCGAATCTCGTCTCGCGACCAATCCTTCTCCCGAGTGCGCGGCATGTTCTCCTGTGGAACCACCCGTCCACAGCCGCAACACCAGCAGCATTGGAACGGGTCAGACGTGTTGCCCTGGGCAACTGCGTGAGGAAATCGGGAGCCAAACCAAGGACATGCCTAGGCCCTCAAGTTGGACTTTGTGTTCTATTTGCATTTTGGGATTCCCCTGTAAAACTGAGCAGGGTGAAATTTCTGAAAGGCTGCGTCGGAACCAGCCTCAGGCCCCTTTTAGTAACCCTAAACCCCTAAACCCTAAACGCTGAACCCTGAACCCGAACCTTTTAGAAGCCCTATGGACTTATAGAACCCGTATAGGACTCTTATGGTCTTATGGCACCCTGAATGGGCTCTTCCGGGGCCCTTAGAAGACCCTGAACCAAAACCCCAAATCCTAAACCCTAAACCAAAAACCCTAAACCCTAAATCCTAAACGAAGAACCCTAAATCCTAAACCCTAAATCCTAAACGAAGAACCCTAAACCCTAAATCCTAAATCCTAAACGAAGAACCCTAAACCCTAAATCCTAAACCCTAAACCCTAAATTCTAAACCGAAAACCCTAAACCCTAAACCCTGGTAGAAAGAGCTAAGAGCCTCGGAGTCCCTGAGTCTTGCGACGGCAGCTGCTTCTTCCACTAGTCTCCATTCCCCAAGGGTCCTATGTACCTTTAAAGGTTTAGGGTTTAGGGTTCCTTTAGGGGTTTCTTTAAGGGTTCCTTTAAGGGTTTAGGGTTCCTTTAAGGGTTCCGAAGTACCGATATAGTAGAATGTAGGGTTGCCATATTAGGAATTACTATTATGACTTAGGGAAGTATCCCCCATAACAGTACATAGGACCCTTTGGGATTGTAGTTCCTTTTTTTGGTTAGCCAAAAACTACGTTATAGGATCCTAGCCATTTTTTAGGGTTTCAGGGTTTAGGGCTTTAGGGTTGACAGAGTATGATGGTGCCTATAGTCTCCATTGTAGTTCCTTTTTTTGGTTAGCCCAAAACTATGTTATAGGATCCTAGCCATTTTTTAGGGTTTCAGGGTTTAGGGCTTTAGGGTTGACAGAGTATAATGGTGCCTATAGTCTCCATTGTAGTTCCTTTTTTTGGTTACCTGGACCCCAAAAGTGCCGTTTATAGGTTTTGGGCCATTATTTTACCTAGGTAACCAAAAAGGTTAGCCAGTTATATGGTTAGGATCCATGGAATAGGGTTCCTTAAAGGGGTCTATAAGGGATCTATAGTAGGGTTACCTAAAGTCTCCATTGTAGTTCCTTTCTTTGGTTAGCCAAAAACTATGTTATAGGATCCTAACCATAAAGCAAGTTTATGGTTAGGATCCTATAATAGAGATTTTGGTTAACCAAAAAAGGAACTACAATGGAGACAGACTAGTGATATGGGAGTTTCCGAAAGCAAGGGGTACCTTATTTTGGGGTCGTTATAATAAGGATCCTACTGTTTAGGGTACTATATTAGGGTCCCCTATTTTCGGAAACTCCCATATCTAAAGCGGCTAGTATTCAGGAGGTCGAGTTTGAGTTTAGGTTTAGGGCTTAAGGTTTGGGGCCTGAGCGGTGCATCTCAAACCCTATCCCGAAATCATCTTCGTTCCTGTGCTCCAAAATCCAGGCCAAATTCCCTGGTCTCCGATGTGTCACCCCTAACACTGCCAAAAGCCAGTTGATGCAACGTTTGTTGTTAGCTGCTTTGGCACTCAGATATCAGCAAGTGAAACGTTTTTTTCAATGACCTTGAACCCTAAACCCTCAACCCTACACGGGTGAAGGCTTCGCGGCCGTCGTCGGGGCAAGACCAACCAGCCACTGCATCGAAAGCAAAGGCCTTCACTAGCTCGATTTGGGTTGCGGTTCAGGATTTCTGGGCAGGAGGGGTTCAGGTTTAGTTAGAGTTTAGGGGTTTGGGGAACAGGGACCCGCAGACGCCAATTCCAGTAGTTCTGAAACAACAAGCGATCCTTGATTTGAGCCTCCTGCTGAAGGTTTATTTAGGGCTCAGGGCTGGGGTTCTTACCTAGAGTCTCCATTGTAGTTCCTTTTTTGGTTAACCAGTTTGATGGTTAGGATCCTATAATAGCGATTTTGGTTCACCAAAAAAAGGAACTACAATGGAGACTCTAGGTAGTTTTTAGGGACGCAGGCTTGAGAAAGGCCATCTGAATCTGGCCCAAGGATAAGGATTCCGGCTTTCGGAGAGTAGCGCTGGAGGGTGGAGTTTACCTTCCAAGCCACGAACTCACCTTCAGCCCCTAATCCCAGATGCCAACCGCTTAAATAGAATTATTCTTGGTGTAGACCCAGACCTTTACGGCCACTATTTGCTACCTTTTTGCGAATTACCTCCGTTTCCAGGGCTGGCCTCCACGCATGTCGTCAGTGTTTGAGGATGTCTGCTCCCAAAATCCACAACCCGAGACACCCTACTTAGCAGATCAGGATCTCAGAAAGTTTCCGCGTGCTTTAGGGTTTAGGGTTGAGGGATTAGGGTTTTAAACCCTAAACCCTAAACTTTAGGGGTTTAGGGTTTAGGGGTTTAGGGTTTAGGGTTCTCGAATCTTCCCCCGCCGCTAGGCATCCGTGGGGCCCGCCGTGGCCAAGCCGCCGGGGACACCAGCAAGCGAGGCAGGCTTCCCTGTTGTTCTTCTTGGCTGTAAACTCCACTTTTCAACTTTTGGGCTTCTTATAAGGTAGTCGATATGGGATATCCCTATCCTAATTTCTTTACTATAGGAGCCTTACAATACTTCCTTTAAGGGTTCCCTTTTAAGGGGTGTATAAGGATACTATAAGGGGTATTATGGGGGGTTTGGTATACTATACTGAGCTTTGGAGTACCATACTGTAATACCTTTCTTAAAGGAACCATTATGAAATACAAGTTTATACTTTTTTCGCCCTGGTTACTTCAAAGCCCAGTATAGGGGCCTTAATAGCTTCCTTTAAGGGTTCCTGTTAAAGGGGTCTATAATAGGATACTATAAGGCGTATTATGGGGGGGGGTTAGTAAAGGGGCCTTATAATTATACTACTACCTATGCTATTTTTGGGGGGGGGTTCCTCATAATAATTGCTAATCATATATGTTGGGGCTTCCATATTATTATAAGCATAGTACAGGCTCTCGGTTTAGGGTTTAGGGTTGGGTTTACTTTAGGGGCCTTATAATAGTTAGGCTATTTCGGGGGTCCTGATTATACTTACAGTACACTGGGCCTCAAAACCCTATTTTAAATGTTAAGACCTCTATAGTATAGGCTCTTTCAGGGTGCTGTTTTAGGTGCCAAAAGTCGGTTCAGGAACCCTGTGGCTTTATTCGGGTTCTGTATATGGGAGTTTCCAAAAATGGGGGACCCTAATATAGCACCCTAAAGAATAGGATCCTTATTATAAGGACCCCAAAATAAGGTACCCCTAGTTTCGGAAACTCCCATATGGATCCTGCTATTTTGGGAGTCTTCCAGGACCAGGGTTTCTTCATCAGGTTCCTACATTACCAAAAGTCAGTGAAGGCCCTGAACCCGACCTGGACCCCAAATGTATGTCGGTTTAGGGTTTAGGGTTTAGGGTTTAGTATGTGTAATAATCGCCTCTCCTGGGTGTATTGGCCTTTACTTTGTTTACTTTTGGGGTTTAGCCAAACCCTACAACCCTAAAGGCTAGCCCTAAACCCTAGACCCTAGCCCTAAAACCTAAACCCCAAAAACCCTATAGCCCTTGAGCCTCCGAGTGCTTTGGAGGCGTCGGCAGCGGGTCGCAGCACTGGCAAAGCAGCAGGGAAATCGCCGCCAACGGAGGCGGGCGCAGACAGGATGATGAGGTGGAGGATTGGGGATTCATAGTTTCTTTTGGGTTGAGGGCTGTGGGGCTTTAGGGTTTAGGGCAAGGTTTAATGTTTTGTGGTTACATTGTAACATAGACCGGGGTTACTGGAGGTATTATTGGTTGCATCGTCTGCACAGCGTGACTCACGTTGGACCTGACATCCTAAACCGCATTCAAGCTTCAACGAAGGAAGCCGTATCTGATGGATCTTGGGGACTTGGTATTTGTAAGAAGAGTAATATAGGAACCTGATTAAGAAGCCTTGGTCCTTGATTAGGGTTCCTCATATGAATCCTACTGTCTTTTGGGGTTATAGGGCCAGGGTTTCTTAATCAGGTTCCTACATTACAGTATGTTCAGTCACAGTGGAGCCTAAAGTTGCCCCTACTAGTTTCAAGTCTACTTGGTACCTACCCATAGGCTCCATAGTGGTTGCTTTTTGGGGGGTTCATATTTAGAATCCTATAAAGTAATCCCGAGAAGGAACTACTATGGAGCCTTTGGGTACGTACTAAACCACTTGATCCTCCATGTAAAGCCATAGCCTCGAAATCTGAGGTTCCCATACCGGATGCACAGACGGCGTTGATTCCCACTTCAGGGTGTGTCTGTGTGTTCCTAAGGACCTTGGGGGGGTAGGGGTGAGGGCGGTACGGGGCCCTAATACCAATAATAAGGACTTAATAAGGCCTATTTAAGGAAGCATAGTCCCCTACCCCCCCTAAGGGTCCCTATGATGTGTCTGTGTGTGTGTGTGTTTGTATCCCAAGGCCGTACTTCCCTAGCTGATCCTGAAAATCTAAAGGCCCCAGCAGGCCTTAAAGTTTACAGCCTAGAGGCCCAAAGCCTGACAAATACCTGATCTTCCCGGCTCCCAGCATGCTGGGGTCTTTCTACGGATTTTAAGTCAAGTTACCATAGTTATTCGCGAAACTTTTATGTACCATAGATCCCTATTATGGTAACCTGAGCTCAATTCCTTGAGAATAACCAAGCAAAACAGGCTTCCGCAGCACCAGAAGAGCCACCGGTGAAGAGGCTAAAGCGGGCAGCGAAGGCCAGCGAAGATCCGGTAGGTAAGTAAGAATTTGGGGTGTAAGGGTGTGGGGTTTATGGCTTAGGGGGTGTAGGAGGGTTCATCAGTGCTAGTTCGGATAAGACCCTGAAGCCAAAAGCCCGAAAGCACTCAAACCCCGGCTGCAATATGGACGTCAAACAATTTGTATAAGTTAAGTACCCAAAGGGTCCTATGTACCGATATAGTAGAATGTAGGGTTTCCATTTTCGGAATTGCTATTATGACTTAGGGAAGTATCCCCCATAACAGTACATAGGACCCTTTGGGGTATACCCTGATAACCGCAAAGTCATTGCTTTTTCGAATTCTGTCGTTTCGAACTAGCGAGGTCCCTCTATTGTGTGGATTGAAACTCCAGGTGCAAGCCCCCGCCAGCCCTAAAGCGGTTCATTTCCTCGCAGACCCCCGGCAGCACATACCTGCCTTAGCCTGTCATAGGCCTACTTTTCCGTGGCAGAGAGGTTTAAGGTTGTTTTTTGGAAGATGCTTTAAGCAACCAAAGCACAAGCGTTGAATTAAAGTTTCTGAGGCCCTTGAAAAAGTATATGTTAAAGGTAGATTTAGACTATCGAACCCTGAACAAATATCATCATTTGCTATTGAGTTTTGGGTTTACTTGGTTTTGCCATGCGATATGACACCCTTCCAAACCCTAGTGTATCTCTCTCAAGGCCTCTTGTCCTAGCTACAAGACCCCAAAACTCCCCGAACCATCAGACCTGAATTTCCGACCACGGAAAATTCAAATCCCAAGTCATTCGAACCCCCTGAACCGCACTCTCTAGGGTTATAATACAGAATCATATGTATTCTTGTGAAGAGAAATTGTTGGGCTCTATGGGTAGACCTGCATACCCCAAAACCTAAACCTTCAGCCCCGGCACTTCTTCCTCTTCAGGCACCGGAAGGCGAAGGACTGCGCGGAAACATAGTGGAGTTGAGCAGTGGTTCCTGCAAGGCTCCTGGCTTTTTTGTTTTCGTGATTTTTCAAGCTAAGGGTTTTGCACTCAGCATGCTGGGTTTGAGATGTAATTGGTGCTTACTCAGCTGGTCCCTGTGGGTTATGGTATAGCTTGTTATGGGCCTGGTATCGTTAACACTATAGCGATGTAAGGGGCAAACTGTTTGGCAGAATGCTTGGTCTGTTGCTGGGTTGGATTTGACTCATCTTGCATGCTAGATTATTCGTACANTTGTTATGGGCCTGGTATCGTTAACACTATAGCGATGTAAGGGGCAAACTGTTTGGCAGAATGCTTGGTCTGTTGCTGGGTTGGATTTGACTCATCTTGCATGCTAGATTATTCGTACATATTATGTAAGGCAAAACTCATGGTATAATGCTTGGTTGTGTGGTGGCGTTCAATGGCAATTTGTGTATCAATATAAGACGATAAGCAAGGCAAAAGTGGTGGCATAATACTTGTAGTTATTAATTAGTTATTACTATGGGTTTTGTTGTAGCAGCCTGACAAAAGATGTGGTAAAATCCAAACTGTCAGAGTTGGTCTATGAATGAAGGTTCTAAGTTCTAAGTTCTAAGATTCAGCTGCCGAGAAGATGAAGTAGCGATGTCTTTTCACGTTTGCGGACGCGCTCAAAACTGTCTTGAGCTCCCAGAGCCGTCAGATAATCAGTTCGGCTCATCATCATCATCGGGATCCACACTCTGGGCCGAAGAAGTGCCCTCGGAGACTTCATCATTGCATATCTGATCCAATGTCGTAGCTTGGGACGTCGGGGTTGGCAATTTGCCCTGTCGGAAGTGTGCACGGCTCTTGCCGAAGTTTCCGTAAAGCAACACCTTGGCGGTAGGTTGAATTCGGAATAAGTTCAGAGCTGCGGACTCGGAAATAGAATGAAGTTTTGAACTTTTGAACCCCCACCAAAACAAAATCTCTAGATCAACTCCGAGCGACCGCCATCATTGCACTGCCAATCACCGGCATAGACATGCAGTTGCCTGTGCGAAATTTAAGAGCTGATACTGATACTGTGTTACGCAAGCTAAACGCTGGCACTACGCAGCATCTGAATCGCCAACGTTGTCGCCTGCAAGCATGGCCCAAAGGGGGCTCTTGGTCATCCCGCTAAAGTTCAACTTCTCCACGTTGAATCCCTGCCTCAAATACGAAGCGTATTGGCAGCGCTTAATGACATGAGCTTTGGAACATAGCAATACCGTATCGTATCTACGATCTAGGGATGTAATTCGCAAAGGCGCAATCCCATGAGCTCATACCCATGCAGGTACCGCTTCAGGCGGAAACTATAGATACGACTGTTTGTCGTCAACCTCAGTTCCCCCACCAAAGAAAACATCCACATCAAATGCCACGGCTTCCAATTGCAACAGCTACTGCTTCTCAGGGGCGGCGGAACAAATCCATCCGCTCTCCAAGCTGCCCGTTCAAACGACTTGGCCAAATCAACATACAGATGGTCCGTATCCAATTCATTGATCTTGGCTTGCCAATAAATCAAAACCAAACTGATCTCCTGACGGGGAGACACCAAACGCTCCCACACCTCCGTCCCCATGCATCTCTTGGCTGTGTTGATAGGCCTCGGATGGGAAATATCATGGATGCAGGGCCGGGCTACTGCTCTCAAGCGATCCCCCGCTTCATTCAGACCACATCCTATCAAGCAAAACCAGAATCATATTTGAGCGAGGTACTCCCAAATCTCAGCATCTGACAGATGCTGCAACATAGGATTCCGTTGCATCTCGACAAGCTTGCTGTGCAGAGCATGCAGCATGGAAGAGGCTCGTCGATGAGTCGACGATGGCGGCTCCTCACTGAACCACTTATCCAACCGGTAGCCCCACAGCCACATAAGTCACATAAGACACGGGACTAGCTTAACTGTGTGCCGGCATACGGCATACTACTCCAACGGAACGTCCAGACTGTCTAGACTAGACCCAGACTCAGTGATCAGACTGGACCGAAATCCTGTTTTCTCGACTCATCGCTGCACGATGTGCTGTCGCGAACGACAGCTCAGTTTCTGCCGTCATCGTGGCTTGCAGCCTGTGCTGTATGCTGCCAGCCACGAGATCTCGTGGAAAGTAATAGTAGGTACACGCACATGCAGACAGTCGAAAGGAAAGCTTAGCCACAATTACTTAATTACAGGAATCACGACAATGACTCCCGCAACTGCTGAGTTAGCAGTGAGCAGTGCACAAGGCCAAAGACACCACCAAAGCATCTGTAGAACTACACAGCATTGCGGTGGGTCGCACAAGCATGCAACCAACAGCAATATGTAACATCAGTTGCCGGCGCTGAACGAAAACAGGCTCCACACACCGTCTCGGTGAAGGAGCTTGATCCCTAGCGAGAAAAGCCCGGCACCTGTGTAGCCCTATCCTGTATGTACGTAACTATATAAGTATGTAAGTATATAAATAACCTATAGGCTTATAAACTTATAGGCNTGAAGGAGCTTGATCCCTAGCGAGAAAAGCCCGGCACCTGTGTAGCCCTATCCTGTATGTACGTAACTATATAAGTATGTAAGTATATAAATAACCTATAGGCTTATAAACTTATAGGCTTATAGGCCTATAGCCTATAGAGCTACCACAAAAGAAAATCAAGCAACTGTAGAACGTCGACGACTATCGGAATCGAAATATGACGATCAACATATCATACCATTCAGTATCAGTATCAGTGTATCATTATCAGACTATCAGACAAGTCGCAAATCGGTCTAGGCCTTCCTCGGNCGTCGACGACTATCGGAATCGAAATATGACGATCAACATATCATACCATTCAGTATCAGTATCAGTGTATCATTATCAGACTATCAGACAAGTCGCAAATCGGTCTAGGCCTTCCTCGGTGGCACAGCTGGCCAACAATCTGCCGTGGTGTGCTAGAGACTATCACACCGTGTAGAAGCGATCCTGACCATGGGAGTTTCAGCACCCCTATAGATTGGATCAGCATAGGAACCATACGAAGACTTCCAGATCCTAAATCCTAACCCAAAGCCTAAATCTCTGATCTTCTAAGTTCTAAGTTCTAAGTCTGCAAATCAATGGTCGGGATACGCGCGGCATGCCAAATCCCTAGTGCAGCCCGTTCTGGCCACCAGAAAACTACCTCTTGCTGGTGTCCGGCATAGGACGCTTCTTGCCTTGCATACGCTGAGATGACTGGGACGGTGAAGGCGGTGGCAACATCTGCACCATGTTCTTGGAATCCTTCACAGAAATGGAATGATATAGTCGGGATGGATGCACCGTAGGATGCCAGACTGATAATATTAGCCTATCACACTCACTTAACTCAACTCAACCATTAAACTAAAGTTGGGTCAGACGGTCACACAGCTAGAGGTCGGGCACACAATACAGCTCGAGGATTTTTGTACAGAGCTAAAAGTTACGTCTATAGTCTAATAGTCTATAGTCTATAGTCTATGTCAATGCGGGCCAATGCACAATGTCCACATCAAAACAAACAATATGGGAGTTGCAACTACAGTTGCTAGCAATCTTTATCCAGCTGGCTGTAATGGTATTGCCTAGGTTGGATGATGATGCATCTAGCAAAATCTCTTTATTGCACTCGACTCGATCTTTTAAGCTATTTGAGACAGCCACGATACGATCCTTCTGCATCTTGTCCAATTTCTCAACCATGAACTTGGGCAGATCCTTCTTGGCAATCTTGAGGGTTGCCTGGCAATACTGGAAATACTTGGAGATTTGCTGGTGGCTGTCCGCCTTCATAGCCTCAGGGTTAAACATCAACTCCGATCCCATGATGCACGCGACCAGCGGGCATAACGTCGCTGACGATGGATCCGCCGCACCGGAAGCCTTTAGCTTCCCAACCACTGTTGCCAGGTCCTCATTTTCAAAGACTGGTTCTTTAGCCCACGATCCCACAAGGTCAACCGTTTCCTCGAACTCGCGAAGAATCTTGGCACCTGTTCGCAATCAGCGGCGTTATCAGTTACTCTTACTCAGCTCAACTAAATATTATTGGCAAATTATTAATTATTAGTTATAGTTATAGTCGTTATAGGCTAGGCTATAGGCTATAGGGTTTACGGTTTAGGGTTTAGGGTATATAATTCTATAATTTGGTATATATATATATATATCATTGATATACAAATTAGGAATTAGGACTATGATTATGAATTATGATTCAATGGTATTCGGTATTATCAAATTATCCTTTTAAGTAGCGCTTGTCACAAACCCTCCGAAGCCAATGCGAGCCTGTCACCATTTCCTGCATCGCGGTCTGGGCTTCCTCGTCACCCCGCATAGAAAGACCTGTGAGCAGCGACCGAACTTCGGCCTCCGCCCCAGCATGCATCGCAGCCACGATGCCCTTGAGCTCATCGTAGTCCTTGCTCAGCCTCTTCTTATGAGTCTCCATAGCATCATGTAGCTTGGCTAGGGTGAGGACGCTCCGGGTGCGGGCGCCAGTCATAATCCTGTTGACATCCTTGAAGCCCAATGTTTGCATCTCCTCCTGATTGACCGAATACACCTGCACAAGATTCAACATGCGGTTCCTCACAGTGGCCTTGTCCACAAGGTTCGCATCATTCTCCTTAGCCTCGCCATCTGCCTCGGTCAAGGCCTGGACGGACCGCCAGAAGTCACCTGCCTTCTGGTCGAGAAGCGATAGCACGGACGAGTCCAGCGAGTCCAGCTCCATCTTCTTGCCCATGCGCACCATGGTCTTGAACCATCCAAGTTGCAAGCCCTTCCGGGCCTCGCCACGCACGATCTCCAACAGTTTGATGCCACCTTCAATCAGCCCGCGAAAGACGGCATCATCGCCCGAGGCATCCCGACCTCCCAATCGATCCGTCAGGGCAAGTCATAGCATGACTACAGAAT
Organism: Symbiodinium sp. clade A Y106; assembly: GCA_003297005.1. Classification (NCBI taxonomy): domain Eukaryota; class Dinophyceae; order Suessiales; family Symbiodiniaceae; genus Symbiodinium; species Symbiodinium sp. clade A. Next base: position 208,361 of record BGNK01000050.1, on the reverse strand, counting down.
ACAGAATGGAATGAATACTGAAACTAACTTGAACTTAATTTAACTTAACTATCTAAACATACGCTAGTTTCATACGTGTGTGCAATCCACTGGTCTTTGGTCCCCACCTGGGGCGCTGTAAATGTGCACCTGCTGGTCCAGGTCTCCGATCTTGGAGTTTGCTTCCAGCTTGCTGAGTGCTTTGATGCCAACGGCCAATGTGTCCGGCCCGAGCTTTCTCTCCGTCTGTACTACTTGACCCTGCACATGGCATAGATCCAAGAACATCTCCGCCACGCAGGGGAGCAAGCGGTCATGCGGGGACACCACCTGCCATAGAAATATGACTTTACCCAAATTATTAGGCTATTTAGTGACTTATATAGTTATAGTCTGTTGTAGTCATAGTTATAGTTTGATTCATAAGTTCATAAGTAAGTATAGTCTAGTAAAAATTATGCCGCACCTGCCTGGAAATTGGTCAGCCACTTCATCAGCACACCGATTTTATCGCCATGGAGGGCCGCAGCGTTCTCAGGAAGCTTCTTTGTCCAAAAGCCATCCTCCTCCAAACAGCTGCACGCCGCGAGGATCGCTTCACGTCCATCCTTCTGCACCACGGTCTCCTGAACAAGTCAACGGGTTCCCCCGCGAATCTTAGGCGGCTTTAAATGGATGCCAGTTATCAATTTAGGTTTTGCCACGGCAGTTAACAAAAGATATCATATATCGGATTCAGGTACACGAACTAAACGTTACTGACCGGTCTAGACTGACCAGACAAAGCCTAGATCATGGATTTTAGACTACACCGCTGGCCACTCTCCACAGATACTGCCGCCAAGCCACCACAGACCCCACGGCACTATTCAGCTTCTCGATCACGTCATGCCCAAGCTCAGCGGTTTGCGGCAAAGCTCTCAAAGATTCTTGCGCCCCAATGGCACGGTCCACAGCCTTGCGAACATCCTGTGCAAGGCATGGCAGCACCAGAGCAGCAGCATGAGCAATAACGGCAAACAAGCCAGGATACACTATGCTAAAGTTGCGGTGGAAAGATCAAATCACTGGCAGAAGGCAGGTGCGAGGAGTTCCAGCAGCAGGAAGCAGCAGGAGCAATGGCATTGTGCAGCAACATGCTATTTGACTCCCAATACACTTCCTGTTCCTAATCCTAATTCCTTATTTCAAACAGTGATTCGAACACTGACCCCTTCATTGCTTTGGTAATNGGAGCAATGGCATTGTGCAGCAACATGCTATTTGACTCCCAATACACTTCCTGTTCCTAATCCTAATTCCTTATTTCAAACAGTGATTCGAACACTGACCCCTTCATTGCTTTGGTAATATGAATCTGATATGATATGACTCCCACGAAATCTAAAATATATTGATCATGAATACTTAAACTGTAACCTGTAACCTAAACTTAAACCTAAACCGTACACTAACTACTAACTACTAACTCCGAACAACTAACAACTCACAGATGCGGCCTCCTTCAGAAGTGGCAGCACCGACTTAGTGTTGACGGCATTCGCGATGGCATCCTCTGGCAACGAAGTCACAGCCGCCTGCACTTCGGAGGCCACACCACCTGCTGTCACGGCTCGTTTGCTAGCTTGCTCCACTGCCGCCCACATAGTCCTCGCAAAGCAATGCATCGTACTACTACTACTACTACTACGACTACTACTACTGTACCCTACTACTACGACAACAACAACTACTACTGCTGTTCTACTAAGTTACTAGTTGCGTCTACTACTTGATAAATTGATACGATAAATCA
>BGNK01000050.1:183744-206462 GCA_003297005.1 Symbiodinium sp. clade A Y106 | reverse complement strand
GCGGCGAAGCCTGACCCGCATTTGATATTCTCACTCTGCTTCTTATCTAAACACCGACCACTTGATCTCCCAGTCTGGCAGCATACATACGATTAGGAATCACCCTGCCGCCTGCTGCCAATCCTTGGTTGCCATGATTCGTAGCGCTTGCACATCGAATCGGGCGCTGCTGGTGTAAGGCAGCGTGCCACTGCCGTTCACGTCCGAGTGGTGTGGCTTCCAATCCGCCGGAAGTCTTGACAACTCCAGTCGAGGGATTGGGCACCTCACCGGTATCAAGGCAAGATAAATTAATAGCACAAGCAACACCAGTCACCACGAAGCCACGAAGCGTCATTTGCAATGCCTAGCGAGCCAAGGCGCAAAGCAACCAATGTTCGAAACTTGTCCTGGCTCTTCAGACGCATCACCTTGTCCAGCCACAAGGCAAGCATCTGCGACTGCAGGTTCGACGCGATTCCGGCTGCCATGGCCGCTCCATCTCCAAACCGCTGCGACTGCTGCTCCACGGCAGCCGCAAAGATCATACCGACATTCAAGTAAGTCACATCCCTGTGCTGACAGCTCAGAAGTCGAAAGAACCCGGAAGAGCTCTCAGCCTCTTTGCCCTCCTGCACATGTGTCACACAAGTTCCCATAAGGCCTCCGCTTAAGTCAATAGCTTTATCTAAACTATCTAAACTTATTCAACCGTTGAAATTACATACTAGGTACTAGCTTTGGAAGTTAAAGCCGAAACCAGTTAAAAATGTAAAGCTGATGTCATTGATGACGTCATCATTGTCAGCACTCAACTCATCACTGATCACTCTTCAGACTCTTCAATGATTTTCAGTCTCATACAGTCTCAGCGACATCATTACAGACTTCGGGATATCGCCAGGAGTCTAGGAGTGACATATATTTGTAACAGTTGGCTTCAATTATGATTCTTGAAGTACCAGAATTCATAAACATAAATAATAAAGAATTATAAATTATAAATTATAAATATAAGTCACAACACTGAAACAGTCTTGGCTAAATATAAGTTCAACATAAATATACAGAAATAAAATATAATATAATATAATATAAATTAATATAAACCAACGATATAAATTTAAACCGATTTTGATTTCAACCACTTACACCGGTAACTCACACCGATTTTGATTTAAAGTAAACCGAAATCATTTAGTCTCCTGCACTCCTGGCCTTATCCATCGCTTTCAAGCACTCGCCCGCCACAAAGAGAATCACGTTGGACAGCATGGCCACCCCTAGCTCCCTCAAAGGCTGCAAGGACTCCTCGGGAACAACGTCAGCCTCAACATAGTCCAAAGTCATTGACCGCACCCTGGCCAAAGCATCGAAACGGACTTCTGCCCGATCCGCCCATTCGGTGATCTCCCGGCTAAGAGACTCCGCATTGTCGGAGTTCAGAGCAAGCAACTGATTTGCAAGGCCGGAGAGGCTTTTGATAGCAGCCTCAAGAATGCGCCTGCGGGTCCTGTTCGTCCAAATGTTGCTGTCGGCGAAGGTCTCCTTGTGCTTCGCAAAGGCATCGGTGGCCTTCTTCACGGTGTCCTGGGCCTTCTTGCTCAGCTTGGGGACTTGCAAAGACTCGGTAGGACGGTGGCTGTTCGCCGCAGCCGGATTGATGCTCTTTGGTCGCTCGCTCTCAGCAAGCGGTGTCCGAGGAACAGGATTGGAAGCCGATGATCCTGCCGGCTTGGCACTCAACCGCGTCCGCTTTGCCTTTGGGAGCCCTTTATCTGGCACGGAAGACGATCCAGGCCTGGCGTCAAAAATGCCAAACTGCATCCCAGCCTTGGCATCCATACCATCATCCACACTCGCTGCTTGGGACTCCACCTCCATCACGTCTTCCGGCTGATCATGCATCGCAGCACGGCGCCGGCTCGTCTCAATGTCCGTCACACCACGCAGCATGGCCCGATGACCATCAACCGCCTGTGCAAAGGTCTGCTCACAAAGCTTGCTGTTGCCGCGCATATCCTCATCTTCCTGCCATGCACATAAATTCACATAAAAAATACAACACAGACCACAAACACGGAACGTGAGGCATAGCTTGTCAAAGCAACCTTTTCGACGACTCAACCACTTAAACTTAAACTTACACCCCCACTCGCCACTCGCCGACAACCTCTCCTGCCGCTTCTTGCAGCCGGTCCGCACCCCAATGTGCAGCTTCTTGCGTCCATCGTTGTGCTCGTACTGCAGAACTCCAGGCTTGCCGTCGTCCCAAACGATCTTCTCCACATCGGTGGTCGAAAGCACCCAAGCGATTTTGGCGTCCTGCGACTTGAAGGACGCCGGGTTGCCACCAACCTCCTTAATGAAGGTATCCAGAGGCAACCACCATGCCTCCTCGAACTTGTTGGCGTACCTGAAATATGGTCATATGGTTGTCAGTTGTCACTTGTCTCTGTCTCTAGCCTCCTAACTTAACAGCTTGATAAAAAATTGTCTCTTAGACTTAAACTTACACTGACACTTAACTTAACTTAACTTAAATGCCTAAATTAAATTGACAACTTAAGCTCTAATTCTAAAGTCAAACTAGACTAGAACTTGACTAGAACTAGGACTAAGACTAGGACGGTCTGATTATAGTCTGATGACTCATGACTCATGACTGATGTACATTACAATTTACAACTACCTGTCGAACTACTGTTATCTCGAATCTGAGGCCTATAGGCGGATAGCAGAATATTCAGAATACTTGAGAAACTAACATCAACCAGCGGACGTGTCTTGCTCCTGGAAGCACTTCACATCGAAGCCCTCGGTCGACATTCGTGCCCCTGGAAGGGCTGCCACCGTGCGGTGCTCACAGAACTTTTCTTCGATCTCCTGTGACTCTGGATAATTGAAGTAGCAAAAACCCTGGACCCTAAATAAATACTCTGATACAGACACGGTTTCACAGACTGACTTGTTTGCAACGAGCGGCTGGGATCTCAGATCGCAGACGCTTCAACTCCTGCGACTTGATCCGCCCGAACTTCGTGCACCGCGTTTTCTGGCAGTACACAGCACACGTACACTGTCACTGTCTGTCACTTGACTGAGATGAACCAGATGACTCTTGACTCCTGATTGATCAACTCGCGTAATTTCTCATATGGGGGTTTCCGAAAATAGGGGCCCCTTATTTAGTTAATTAAGTGATACTCTAAATTCTCCAAACAGTAGCCAGTAGTAACTTAGTAGCCCAAAATTTTCGGAAAGTCGGAAACTCCCATATGCTTCCAGAAACACCCTGCAACCGTTGTAATAAACCTGCACTAATGGTAAACAAAAACACTACAGTTGTAAGTTGTAACCGTCGTACACTCATCCACAGAATTACACTTATAATAATTATTATATTATATATAGTATATAATTATATAAGTAACTATATACTTTTTTAAATTATATAACGTATTTATATAATTTATATACTTATACAATATACGCACACACACAATATGACACACGTGCAACCCCCTCTGGCCTCTGCTCTCTCTCTGTCTCCCTCTCGCTCTCTCTCTCTCTCTCTCTCCCACTTACGCATCCCGCATCCAGTTATAGTCCGGAGTCCGGAGTCCTAGTCTATAGTCATTATGTCATTCGTCGATTATTTTTTACAATTTACATTACTTTGACTCTAACCTAACTTCTACTAACTTCTTTAACTGTCCCTGTCTCTACTTTCTAACTCGACTCGACCCTACACTCACTGTAACCTTAGAGTCTCTAACCTTAGCACTTAGCCCTAACTCCCAGACTCGATGATGAAATTATGAATTATGCTTATGCATTCAATTAAATTATGCGAATATGATTTGATAATATGACTCGACTCATCCATGATCCATCCTGTTCTTTCGTTGATGCTCTCTCTCCCCATTTGTATCCCCTCCTTTTTCTGGGTATCCGGTTCTGGCCTCGCATGGGAAGCACTCGTTGCCGTCTGGCACCTTCTCGCCATTGATTTTCTTGAAGCGGCTGGGCTTCAACTCCACTTCGGCGTCGACACAGAAGCGGTCGTACTGCCCGAACATCTGCTCGCATTGATCACACTTCCCCTGATAGGCTTGGGTCGTCATCTTCTCTGCTGTTCCAGGATGAAGCCAGCGACAGATCACGGGCGCCACACTACACACAAGCTGCGCTCGAACAATCTGCACACATCAGCCAGGGTCAGAGATTTTGTCAATCATCACGGGACCGAAGCCACGGCAACGGCTACACATGCTTGGACTACATTCGGCTACATCATTTGACATTTGCGTGATGAAAGAGGGTTGGTTTTGGCTTTCACCTCATCACAAGATGAGTTCACAAGACGATCATCAAATTATGTCGGGTTCGATTTGGGTCCTCGCATAGCAAGTGCAAGTTCTCGTTCTAGTCCGAAGCTCTAAGTTCTACGGTATCAACTCTACTATGACTATACTGTCCTGGACCTAGACCTAGACTCCTAGATTATCTAGGGTCAGTCCTAGAGTCCTAGGTATACACACAATGTAAACATAACTAACATAACTAACTTTGACTTTGACTTTAACTAACATAACATAACATAACTACATAACATAACAACTTCACGTGTCTGATGATGCATGGTCCATGACAGAGTAGATGCGACAGACTGGACTCGACTGGAAAGACAAGGTTTGATATTGATATAGCCTATAGCCATAGCCACAGCCACAGCCACATGGACTGAGGCCTGAGTCATAGACGGTAATTAGATGACGACAACATTTAAACTGAACTTATGACAAGCGTATCCGGCGGCCTAACTGCCAAAAGGTGTGAGATACTGGGGGAGCAGTTCCGTTAGTCCAGCCCTGTAAATGCCGTAGTCTGCCCATGGTGATAAATTGTGAGGACGATTCGTTCATATCATATCAGTCATATGATGAATCATATGATTCTGAATTAAGAACCATATGCTACATAACTCACTTCAAACAAGTCAGTCTACTGTCTACTACGTTACATTATCTTCTATAATTTTCCAGCACTATAAGTGCAAGCTGCTCACATTGTGGTCCCTATGGTATATCACTTGAATTTTGAGATTCGAAGACTGGAAATAGTTTAAAGCTTAAACAACTCAAAGGGCACCAAAACCTAAACTGACTACTGACTACTGACTAATTATTATTTATAATATAATTTATAATGCTTTTGAAATATGCACTGCTAAACGTCAAATAAAATATTTTTGTTTGCGTGAAACTGAGTTAAATAAACTAACTAAATTAAACTGAAGTGAAGTAAACTAAACTTCAGTTTAAGTTTAAGAATTGAAGCTGAAAACTAAGTGATATTTAAATTATTTACATTGTTACATTATACATTTTGCTATTTACAAGTCATGATTAAAATAAATCAAAAAATGAATAATACTCAAACAACATGTGTTATTAAATTGGTTCTGAAAAAATAATTGAAGCTGAAAAAACTGCAATGTGACGTCCGCAGTATGCAGTTGAAATTTAATGAATTAAAGAATTGGAGCATGAAAGAAAAGAATTCATTTCATTAATCATTAATGAGTTGAATTCCGTTGTTTTACCTCGATTAGGAGGAGAGTCCTAAGGAAGTCCCAGGTTCCTGCGAGACTCCTACGAGGCCCTACGAGACCCCAACGAGGACCCTACGTAGACCCTGAGGAGGACTCCTACAAGACCCCGACGAAACTCCTACGACACCCCTACGAGGACTCCTACGAGACCCCTACGAGACTCCTACGAGACCCCTACCAGACCCCTACCAGGACTCCTACGAGACCCTTACGAGACTCCTGCGAGACCCCTACGAGACTCCTACGAGACTCCTACGAGACCCCTACGACAACCGCTACGAGGACCCCTACGAGACCCCTACGAGACCCCTGCGAGACTCCTACGAGACCCCTACGAGACCCCTACGAGGACCCCTACGAGAACCCCTACGAGACCCCTGCGAGACCCCTACGAAACCCTACGAGACCCCTACGAGGACCCCTACGAGACCCCTGCGAGGACCCCTACGAGACCCCTACGAAACTCCTACGAAGACCCCTACGAAGACCAGCATTTTGACTGGCTTTTCTAATATATATTTATTATAATCATATTAAAACTATATTAAACTTGTAAGCACAGATCAAGGTCTTGTAGGGGTCCTCGTAGGAGTTTCGTAGGGGTCTCGTAGGGGTCTCGTAGGAGTTTCGTAGGGGTCTCGTAGGGGTCCTCGTAGGGGTCTCGTAGGGGTTTCGTAGGGGTTCGTAGGGGTCCTCGTAGGGGTCTCGTAGGGGTCTCGTAGGGTCTCGTCGTAGGGGTTCTCGTACGGGTTTCGTAGGGGTCTCGTAGGAGTCTCGTAGGGGTCTCGTAGGAGTCTCGTAGGGGTCTCGAGGGGTCCTCGTAGGGGTCTCGTAGGGGTCCTCGTAGGGGTCTCGTAGGGGTCTCGTAGGGGTCTGTAGGGGTCTCGTAGGGGTCTCGTAGGAGTCTCGTAAGGGTCTCGTAGGAGTCCTGGTAGGGGTCTGGTAGGGGTCTCGTAGGCGTCGTTGTGGGGGTTTTGTAGGGGGTGCGCATATATAGGGATTTCGTAGGGGTCTCGTAGGAGTCTCGTAGGGGGTCTGGGAGGAGTCTCGTAAACGTCTCGTAGTAAGAGTTTGACAAGCGTGTTGGTGGGAGTCGTAGGAGTCTTGTAGGGGTCTTGTGACTTGTGTGTTTCGTAAAGAGGGTGTAGGTGGGGAGGGGGGGTGAAGGTGTGGTGGCGGGAGTGAAGGCGGGGGAGCCCTATGCAAAGTCAATTCAAAATGAATTTAACAAAACTTAAAACTACACTGTAAACGAAACACATTAAACTGTACTCAATCTTGCACATTGAATTAAGTTAAGCTAAGTTAGTTAACAAATTTATTAACTGATCATAAAAACTAAAATACTGCTACAATTTCAATCTAACTGGACTCGGACACCAATACAACATTCTTCATACATTTTTCTATTACAAAATAAACTGGACCCATGGGTTGCAATTTGACTTCAGCTAAATTGAAAGCATTGTAAATTATCATTGAGATGTTTTTTAAGTCATTTTTCTCAAACATGAGGCTTAGATTTTGGTTTCTATGCATTCGACATTTCGACTGTAACTTGAAATTTAAATCCATTAACCAATGTCAATGTATCAATCTAACATGAATCTGTTTGAATAACGTCCTTGAACTCTGCTGTCTCAGATTTATTCGGTCCACTTTTTTAGTATTCTTATCATCATAATGCATAATAATTATAATCACACCAGAAATTCCGCTACATACTCGCACTGACTCGTACTCATACTACCAAAGCCTTTAAGACTTGAAGCCCAATGACAAGATTTAATGCCGCCAGGGTGTTGCCATCAACTTGTCAACTAATACAATTCGGTGAAGTTTTGTTTGACTATCAAAGCAACTTAGTTCAATCTAACTTAACGTAATTGATAATTAGCTTTGACTCTATTGTCTATTGTCCTCTCAATGAAAATTTATCACCATCGGCAATCTGCAATAGCTTCAATTGCTGAGAGTCCCACACGGAAGCTAGCGTAGCTTAGACATATTTTATTTTATCAACTTTTACTTATATCATATCGATTATCTTATCTGTTATATGATTTACAATATATGGATTAAGCTAGACAGTTAGTTAGTGAGACAGTTAGACAAGTTAGACCCTTAGACAGACAGCATACCGGAAATCCTGGAGGGGGAAGTTGGTCTCGCGCTCTTGCAGCCACTGTAAGATATGCCACGCATCAGGCTTCCGGCCAAGGTAAGGGTCCTGCAAGACGGTGGTGAGGATATGCACCACCATGTCCTGACATCAGTACATCTTAGATTGTCTAATTTTAGGACTTGTGGTCACACACGTTCGTCATGTCAGGGTCACTAATCATATCATGGCTATGGGCTATGGTCCTATGGCTTCGACCACTGCAGAAAACATGTGCCCGTATGATGCCTGTATGATTAATAATTAGATTAGATTAGATTGCTAATCTATGTGATAATCTAAGTAATCTAAGTAAGTCTAAGGTGTTGGGATTCGGAGTCTAGCGTTTAGGAGGTTGCAACGTGCAAATTTGGGTCTTTGCTGGAGCCTTGAGCCTCATACAGCCACCTTTCAAAGAACTGAAGCTACAACTATATATTAGACCCCATAACTCATAACTATAACTGGCCCATAACTGACCATAGCTAGACTTTAACAACTAATCTATAATTTACTACAATTATAATTATAACTATAACTGAAAACTTATAACTGAGAACTGAGAACCTTTTAGCTTTTAACTTTTAACTGACTATAAGACTATATATAAACTATAAACTGATCGGTCATAACGGACCATAACAACTATGACTCTGACTATGACTATGACTATGATTATCCCAATTATCCCAGCGCCCAAGGGGCCCTAATCACCAGCCCCGAAAGCATCCGAAACACCTCATGGGGATCTCGATCAGATGACGAGTCATATGTCATCATATGAATCATATGTCACATGAACCATATCATAGCACTCATATGATATGTGAGACTTGGCTCTTGACTGACTTTATGGCCAGGCATCCAACGTGGCTTCGTCATTTCCGGTTGGCCTGTCGTAGACGTGATCGTAGATCTCGGCACCAATGAAGTACAGCCGGCATCGGTTGATCGGCAATCCATACATTGAGGACCTGGGATGGTTGTAAATTGAATTTATCATGAATCCTAATCCTAATTATAATTATAATTCATAATCTATCACTCACTAACGACCTTGCCGCCATAATACTACGCAGTGCTACCACTCGCACGCATCGCACATGACATTGCACTGCTTCGAACTTATACAGGCCACGCGACCGCAGCATCACGACTCTCACAGAATAGCCCGGTATCAAAGACAGCCCCACCTTGCTTCCATCTGCCATGATCCCCCGCATAATGAAGTCGATCGGAGCCTGTGACACAAACATGTTCATAGTGTCATCGTGTCAACAAAATGTCAACCGAACACCAAGCATGGGAGCGTGCACTGCATCAAACACATGCGAACTGCGCAGAGCAACGTCGCACCAGCAGACTTTTCCTGGTCTGTCACGAGGTATCCATGTGACTCCGCGAAGCATGCAGGGAACTTGCACGCCGGACCGGCTGCATCTGTTTCATATTGAGATCGAGCATTAAACATTAACATAACATAACATTTTAACTTTAACTTTTAATATATTGAATACAGTTGTTATGACTCACCCGGAACTGATCTGGTCTCGGACTACATATCTCACGCACAAACTTACACACTGCTTCGGAGCTGCTTCGTGATGGTTGAATGAAGGAAAAACTTACACTCACACTGCTGCACAATGACACTGACTTACACTTACTACACTGAGCAAGTATCAATACAACACCAAAATCAGATCACTACCGTCACTACCAGAGAGTGATAGTGACTCTGTCTCGTCTCTACGGCTCTAAAGTGGTCTATAACTGTCTATAACTATAGGATAGCATACAGAAGATGCAACGATGGTCCGGGGGACTCAAACACTCGGCTCCTATATTCTGCCCTCGATTGAAAATTTTGAGCCTGTCTCCAGTGTGAATCAAAGTCCGAATTTCAGCATAACATCACAAATCATTCAAGCACCAGGGTGCTGGCATCGAAGAATCCTGTCACGAACATGTTGTAACACCGACGCCTTCTCGGCATCTATTGCCGCACTACCGCTGCCATCCAACTGAGTGGACAGCCATGCCAATGAAGCTTCCACATTCTCTGAAGCAGTACTGGAAACACATTCGGGATGCAATGACCGGGCCGGCTTCTTCGCAGCAAATGCATATTCTAGGCGGTAGTCGCCTTTGCTGATGCCCTGCTTGCAAAAGAAACAGCTTGTGCGCCTCTGGACAATGCTACATCCTGTAAGACCAAGTCTGGTGTTGAAGGGAAGATCGCCACGGCTAGTGGTGGAGCTAGCGACAACAGTGGGTTCAGCATCGCCACTACGACCATCTGCAACATCACCGTCACGGCCCCGAGCCCGAGCAATCTCCAAATGCAGGTTGGACTCTTCAGTAGCCTCAGCATCGAAGTCATGGAGCTGGTTGGCAACCGTCCTTGCTGCAGTTGCCACCTCCTGCTCAAGCTCACTTGCTAAGTATTCCATGGCAAGCGGCCTTGCATCATGCTTCTGCATCTTCTCATAAGCAAAAGCAGAAGCAGCAGCTACAGGAGGCTCGCCATCCTCAGGAGAAGAATCCTCTTGTGCCTCTGGCTCGGCTGCTGGTTCTGGTTCAACCTTATTGTTTTTTCCAGAAGGCTTGGCGCTGGAGTCACGACCACGGCCGCGACCACGTCCACGTCCCCTCCCAAGAGGCTTGTCCATCAAAATCCCAAACGGTAGCACTGAAGACGCAGCCTGTCGTACAGGTTTCGGAACGAAAGCCACCTCAGGGCCGATCTCGAAGGCAGCGATAGCCGAGCCGGCCCGAAAATGATTCGGTGCCTCATCACAGCCCACAGCTTCATAAGAGTGGCAGCGGCAACTAATGCGCAACTTTCCCAGTTCTGATTTGTCTGCAAGCACCTTCTTACCAATCTCACGCAGAATGCCATGAAGCGTCTGTAGCTGCCACATAGAGTCCTCAACGAGCGGGGTCAAGACCCCTGCAACATGTCTGTGGGGAACCAGTCTTCCCATGACATGCGACAGCGGTCTCTTGCTTAAGCAGCCCATCAGCAACCACAACGGATCGAAGATGCCCCCTGAGGAAGAGGACGAGGCATTTGGCAGGGCCTGTATTCGGAAAAGTGCTACTCCCTGGATTTTGTACACTTCCACACAACGCTGGAACTGCTGCACCATGGTTACCACTTCTGAAAACAAGCCAGTTTCGCCTTTGCAAATTCCTGGATGCAACTCTGCACAGCTACAGAAGATATGGGGCATCTCAGCTGGGTTCGGCTCTGCAAGCGGCAGATAATCGAAGGCTTCCATGGCCGCAGATTCAGGATCAACAGATTGAACGAGGCTGGACTTCAATGCAGCAACGTGATCAGAGATCCCCAGTCCAGTATCCCAAACTGGATGGGTGGCCAGGGCCTGCAACGATTGATTCAGTTGTTTCTGTCCCAAGCGCTTGCGCTGAGCAGGCGACAGCACCTCGGAAGCTGCGGCTTCTGTACCTTCGATATCCCTCAAAGTTTGCTTGGCCGCCATTGCTCGGGCCAGATTCTGTGTATGCGCCTGTGCTGCAAAAGTTGCACGACGTTCCTCAGACATCTCGCGCCACTCCAGCTTCACACGCTGCAACAGTTCATTGTATGCCGGTGTGCCGACACGCACTGATTTACCTTTCATCCTCGTCTGCTGGTACACATTGAACGCAGAGATACGTCGTGTCTTTTTGGCCGCCTTCGAAGATGTAGCCAAACCACAAAATGACCTCATCTCATCTCCCCAAGTACAAACTGTTTCGACACCCCACGAGAGTCAGGATATCAGGATATCAGAGTCCTAGTCTCCTAAGCAATCTTCGTTTCCTTATCAATCAGTAAGTATATGATATTACAGTGATTGATATCAGTGATATTATGATATTGATATGTCAATAAATCAATCCCAAATACAGATGAATAAAGAATGGATCGCGCCGAAGCTAACTAGCAAATGATTTTGGCAATCATCCTATAGCCTACAGCCTATCCTATGCCTAAAGACTAAAGCCTAAAACTGCATTAATAGAAATGAGTACCTTGCAACAACTTGTAACAGTTTAATAATAGTTGTATCACAGATATTTATCATGTCATATATCCAGTTATATCCAGGAAATATATCCTAGTAGGCCGACCTTGCAAAACCTAGTTCGGCCAACGAATGCACAAACTCTCTAAAAACTAGAACGACCAGGATACGGCAATGTCTTGGGCTTCTTTATCACGGCACCGTCGCGGATGCGAGCTGATGTGCTACCAGGCGTTGACCTTGCCACCACCCGACCAGCAAGCAACCTGCCTGCCCTTTTTCTGGAAAGCCCCAATGTCTCGTCTTCAGCAGCTTTCCTCATCCGTTGATGTTCCAAGCGTGCGGCCGTGACGTAGGTGTGGAGCTGCAGGGACTTTTCAGATCTACCAGCACGATGCGCTATCGCGGTCTGCTGTGTGTTGCTGTGAAGCTTCTCAACATTCACTGAAGAGGCCGGCATAAAAACCAATGCATCCCTGAGCAAATCCACAAGCTGTTGTACTCCTTCTGTGTTGTTGCCGTTACCAGCAACATGCAGAGCAACCTGAGTCCAAAAACGAAAGTAAAGTAACCCGGAACCCCCGCACCTACAAGTTATAAAGTTATAAAAAGTTATTATTTATGTTATACAGTTATACGGGTTATAAGTTGTAAGTTATAAGTTATAAGTTACAAGTAATTAGGTAATCCACAAATTATCGAGTTTAGAACTTAGAAAAACTATATTCTATAATTTAATTATACACTGTATACTTGATGATGATATTCCCTTTCACTGGCACGACTACTGATTAATCACGGCTCTCTTGGGCCCGGACTTGCACGAAAGGGTCGCCCCCACAACAAAGGTCCAGTTTCGCCAGATCTTTGAAGTAACTTGTTGCTTGTTCCAGTGTCATCAAACCGACCCCAAGCAATTGGGTTTTCTTCTTTTGAGCAGGCAGCCACAGCCTCCTCCATGTATCACACATGGTGGGGAACACATGAGGCAGGACAGATGCAAAGGTAATGTTGCACGCTTCGTAAATATCATCACTGGGGGGCGCAAGCAGCACAGTTGTAAACTCCTTGACAGCCTCAAGACCTTTCTGCCCAGAAAACAAAGCCCAGTTCATCTGGCAAAGCTCTTGCTCTGTGCATGTGCAAGCACTCTGTGGGAGGGCAAGGGAACGAGACCGCATCTGCAACCGGTCACGGCAAGTTTCCACATAGGAAATGAAGTCCATCAAGGATGCGATGGGCCAATGCACCAGCATTGACTTGCCAAGATCTGCCTCAGTATCTAATCCTGCGTTCGAACCTACGACCATGAGTCAATTACTGAATTTCAGTACAGCCGTCAATCGACTCATAGACGTGACATCTTAGAGTCTTAAACTTAGACTTAGACTGCCACCAAATTACTAAATTATTCACTAAGTAAGTTGCGAATTACAACGACTTATTCTTATTCTATAATTTCTATAATAGTTATAGTTATTATTATTATTAAATTAAATTTATTATGTTTTTAATTTTTGACTTGTAAATACATTTATAAAATTGAGGTTGGAATGCATGCTTCGCTACCCGAATGTTCGGCGATGTCACAAGTGCCAAAGTCTTGCTCATTCGGATTTCCTGTCGAGCAGAATAGGACAAGTCAGGAGCATCTTCATCCATTGCCCGTAAATCAACAGTTTCTTGGCTTTGCTTGCTGCAACAGCGTCTGATCAAGAATGACATGAAGCTATGAACGAGTACTCCACGCGTTGTGTAGTTCTGGCATTCCGTCCAGCCCTTCCAACGGTAGAGGAGAGGCACTTGAGGAAATTTCTCGAAAAGAAGTCGAAAGGCTTCACGGCAACGCTGGACACATGCTTCGTGGCTCGCGCAACACCCGCAGCACCAGTGCTGCCATCGACCAGCGGAGTCGACCTCCTCATCCCACCGTCCGTTGAAAGTCTTCAAGACAAATGCCTGGTCCTCTGCACTCAAACCAAAGCTCATGACACCCAACAACAGCTTCTGCTTCTCTTGTACAGCCTGAATTGATTGGGGAAGCTCCCTGACCACCCGTCTGTCCACGGAACGAGACAGCAAATCTAGGCCATCCTCAAACAATCCCTGGAACTTGGTTGCACGCATTGCACGTGTCATGCGAACCATGCCGCTGCAGAGCCCCACGATGCTCAACAATCCTGGTTTCAATGATAAAGCTGCCTGATGGTGCAAGCAGTTGCACTCGGTTTGCAAAGTAGTGCAAGCGTTGCGATCCTGTCGCAAACGCCCCTGATGCCAGTCCGAGTGTTCCGCTGCCTGAACCACATGATTGGCAGGTAAAGCATCCCCACCTAGGTCGTGCTTCGCATGACCGTGCGAAAACAAGGCAACACACTTTACATAACTTACCACAACCACCACCACTAAAGAAAAACTTATCTAATTTCATTGATCTACTGACCTACAGCTAACCCAACCCAACTACCCAAATTCATAGCACTTTGTGGACACCTGGAAACTTAAGTGCTCAGTAGCTTCTAGATAGGTTGGCTGACAAACAACCAACCAATCAACGAACTAACGAACTAGCTTTTACTCTAGTTAACTGCCTAGCGTTGACCGCCCCCGGCCCATGACACAAGGTCACCAAAGCTAGTCCATGAGTCCATAAATGACAGTACAAATATCATATCAATTGTCGGCTCGGAATGACACCAGCTCAACTACTTTCTATATAAAGCTTCATCGGATCAATANACAAGGTCACCAAAGCTAGTCCATGAGTCCATAAATGACAGTACAAATATCATATCAATTGTCGGCTCGGAATGACACCAGCTCAACTACTTTCTATATAAAGCTTCATCGGATCAATAAACAATAGACAATAGATGTCTGGCACTTACTGCATTGTACTGAATCCAAGTGGCAATGTAGCACCAGTTTCAATGGGACGGACTCAAAGACTTTCCGAAGTTGATCCCCCCCGAAATGTTCAGCGCAGCCGACCGCTGAATATAAAGACCACCTGCGAAGCCTGCTCAAGATCGTCCATGCGTTCGCACGTGGCAGCAGCTGGCAGGGAGCATGCACATGAGCTNCCCCCCCGAAATGTTCAGCGCAGCCGACCGCTGAATATAAAGACCACCTGCGAAGCCTGCTCAAGATCGTCCATGCGTTCGCACGTGGCAGCAGCTGGCAGGGAGCATGCACATGAGCTATAGATGCAGCACCATCCGAACCGCTTGAACTTCGTCTGATAACCAGTGTTTGAAGAATGCCCAAAAGTGTTTGCACACGTTTGATGCCCTTGACAGTCTTCACTGATGCTGAAGCATACCCCGTCTCGCTGATAGCACGCTTCTTGGAGGGGTTATTCACCCAAACATTCGTATCGTCCGAAACGACTGTAACCTGCCAAAGCCAACATAATAGAAATAAAATTAGACTTTGCACACATTCCCTCCTTAGCCCCGCTGCCCAAGCCTATCAAAATCTAACCCAGCCTTACACGTTACAGAGATTCCGGATACAGGGTATGTAATACGGTATGTCGGGTCATAAACCTGCTGGTTTACGATTATACAGTTATNCAGTTATACAGTTATACGGTGACATGATACCAGACACAGTATACGTACTGCAGTACAGTCTGGAAGCAATCGCATGCTTGCAGGAGCCGTCCTTGATGAACCGTTGCAATGCGTCTCTGACTGCCACTACATGGCTGTATATTCCGATGCCTTGCTGCCTGCTCATAGCACGATGTATATCACTGGAATAATCAAACCCATTGTATGACCCAGCACCATCCGGATACAACACCAGATTCTGGGAAATATGTAGGCCGCCTTTGACAGCTGCTTTCTGGAAATCGCCGAAAACATTTCGCACCAAACTCAACTTCTCATCAGAGGATGCAGCAGCTAATGCCGATAGTTCCAAAAGCTTCTTCGATTGCAATCCACGCTGAATGAAAGCTCCATGAACGGGCCCACGAGAAGCATTGGCCAAGCTCGGTGCGGGTGTGCCGTCCTCAATGACATATCTTGTGGAATGGAATGAGTTTGAATGAACTACCTCCCTTCAACAAACTCAGCTACACAGACACCGAGGCTAAGTAACCTGGCTAGTCCTAAGGTCTAGGATTCAAGAATGAAGATTATCAAGTATCANATGGAATGAGTTTGAATGAACTACCTCCCTTCAACAAACTCAGCTACACAGACACCGAGGCTAAGTAACCTGGCTAGTCCTAAGGTCTAGGATTCAAGAATGAAGATTATCAAGTATCAGTTCATTAATTCGTCATGAGTCATGACTAATTATGGCCAACCAGCTCAGAATCAGAATCAAAACTTGATGCGAACATAGCATTGGCTGCTAAACTGAGATCAGAAAACTTGAACTGGAACTTCGCAACCACATATGATTGGCCCCTATCTTGTCTAGCTGAAAATCTGTTTGCCCAACGGATGCGGCCCTGGCAGATCTCGTCGCTTTCGTCAAGAANATGGAATGAGTTTGAATGAACTACCTCCCTTCAACAAACTCAGCTACACAGACACCGAGGCTAAGTAACCTGGCTAGTCCTAAGGTCTAGGATTCAAGAATGAAGATTATCAAGTATCAATTCATTAATTCGTCATGACTAATTATGGCCAACCAGCTCAGAATCAGAATCAAAACTTGATGCGAACATAGCATTGGCTGCTAAACTGAAATCAGAAAACTTGAACTGGAACTTCGCAACCACATATGATTGGCCCCTATCTTGTCTAGCTGAAAATCTGTTTGCCCAACGGATGCGGCCCTGGCAGATCTCGTCGCTTTCGTCAAGAANATCAGAAAACTTGAACTGGAACTTCGCAACCACATATGATTGGCCCCTATCTTGTCTAGCTGAAAATCTGTTTGCCCAACGGATGCGGCCCTGGCAGATCTCGTCGCTTTCGTCAAGAACAGGGATGCAAACACCAAAGACATGGCTGTTGACACTGCACGCACTAGCTAGCCCCTAGCCGGCGTGAACATCAACTGGGGCCACATCTGCGAAAGGAAGCAACATCGGTTCTTCGCGAACAGCACCGAAATCGTCCGACATCCGATTCACGCTATCATTGATGGTGCACCTTGCGAAACCTGCTTCCCACTCGCCCGAGCCTTGAACTCCTCATCCTCGCATATGGAAGCCCCCTTCTTGAGACATCCTTGGACGTTCTCGAGAATGAAGAACCTGTCCGATTGATAGAACTGCACCAAGACCAACTTACTATAGATTATAGACGACAATCCGAGTACCATGATATGAGCACTGCATAGCGTAATCGCATCAATCATGTTCCAAGCTCGACTGCATCCACACAGCAAGGAAAACCGCACATTGCGACCAGCTTGCACTCCAGAAGGTCAACAACATGTTTATCCTACCAAGCTCGGAATGAACTTCGGATCATGATGAGAGTCGGCCTTGGGCGTCTTCGCTGGATGTGTCTCGACGTCTCCAGGAAGGGGATGATCTGCTGAGCCTTTCCGCAAAACGCACAGAATAGAAGGTATGCAATAATTACGAAATACTATAATATGATATTTTTTCCAGGCTATACTACGAGCTGTATACCCTTCATCGTGCATTTTCCTGCTAAGTTTCACTGCTACACTATTCCTCCGCACTCTGGGAACCAGATAAGTCACCTGGCTGCCATTCTCATCGAAGAGCTGCTGCATCGACGCGTGGCTAAACCGGATGNGCATTTTCCTGCTAAGTTTCACTGCTACACTATTCCTCCGCACTCTGGGAACCAGATAAGTCACCTGGCTGCCATTCTCATCGAAGAGCTGCTGCATCGACGCGTGGCTAAACCGGATGCTGGAGTCCTGCGAAGCAGTTCAGTATTTCGAACGAGCAATATGGCAAGTCGGCAATGGCAATGCTTGATTCTATGATGTACGGTTGCTACACGTCATCCAAGAGTCCGTGTTTATGCGATGCACGACTGCTGTGCGATCCGCAGGTCCTGGGAAAATGCCTTACAGACGAAGCCGCACACATAGACATCCTCCTTGACGAAGTCCTTGGCTGCACATCTTCACTATCTGTGGCTGCACTCTAGTATTTGGCAAAGGCACGGTGTGGATCACCGGCGNGCCTTACAGACGAAGCCGCACACATAGACATCCTCCTTGACGAAGTCCTTGGCTGCACATCTTCACTATCTGTGGCTGCACTCTAGTATTTGGCAAAGGCACGGTGTGGATCACCGGCGGAAGCGCTGCCAGTCCAGCTTCGCCCAACCTTTGGGAATTTTATCCTAAATCTTGAGAAGCCCTCCATCATAACGACTGACTGCACAAAAGCTCATAAAGCAAGCAACCTCATTCCTCTCATATCAATGTAGCACTTCTCCGGCTGCGTGTTTTGAAGCAGCCATCTTCTCGTGGGTGCCTCAGCACTCTTCCGAAGCCATGGGCCATACGCGATCCCAACACCCTGCTGTCTAGCACGAAACAGATGAAATGAGCAAGGCACATGAATCTCAGCTGCTGCCAGCTCTCGGAAGTTACTACCGCCAACGAGCTCTTCCAGCGCGAGAGTCGGGGCACCCGTGCAGGAACAGGCTGTAGTGAGAACCTCATACAGATACACAATAAGGCCCATAAGGCGGCAATTAGTGAAAGAATGAATTGACTCAGATGCGAAAAGCAACCTATCATCAACTCAAGATCAGGTCATGGTATAATCAAGTAACGATCGGTTCTTCGAGCGGGTCTTTTAAAAGACCCGGCGGCAACCCCAACTGAGACAGCCCCAATGTAGCCCACTGGAAGCAAGCGGGCTCTGTCATCTCAAGCGCTGAAGACGAGGGCACCGGCGACCGAGATCGTGACCTGCATTTCTCAATCTGGCATTGTGGAATATAGAATATCTTAATCATGGACTGGAAATGTATGACACATCCCGGCCTTTCATCGTCCGATATGTCGCCCGGGGTCCGAGAGCAATATATCGAGTGAAACATACTTCTACCTTCAAACTATAAGGGCCCTCCAAGAGCTCTGAGCATCCTGCGGCAGTGTGCTACCCGGAAAGCCAGAACTTGCCCAGCACACAGCTAACTCAGCTAATTTGTCGAATAAAAGAAAGGTTCTTCTACGCTTGAACGCCCCTCTTCAAGTCCGCCTTTAAGATTTAGGACCAACCTATGAATCCTAATTTTCCTAACTCCTAATATCTAATGCCCTTCTATACAACAGCTTAAATAAAACGAATTAGTCGGACAGTCGATGTACAACCCCAAACTCAACCCAACCATAGATAACTAATCTAACTCTCTAACATAGTAATACAATCTATGAATCATACTCAATGAAACCACAACTTTAACGACGATGCTACTTCATAGTATGGCTCATTCCCCAGCGCAGATTCAAGGCTATCTTAGATTAACCCTATACATATTCCCGATTATAGATGGTCCTCACCCCAATTATCGTTCATCCTATAAGACACAATCAATTCAACCATAGATTTAACCTCATGATTAATCCTGATTTTAGATGATCCTGGCCCCAATTATCGTTCATCCTACAAGACACAGTCAGTTCTACCATAGATTTAACCCTATGATTGATCCCGATTTTAGATGATCCTGACCCCAATCATCGTTCATCCTGCAAGATACAATCAATTCTACCATAGATTTAATCCTATGATTATTCCCGATTTTAGGTGATCCTGACCCCAATTATCGTTCATCCTACAAGACACAGTCAGTTCTACCATAGATTTAACCCTACGATTGATCCCGATTTTAGATGATCTCTTTATACTAGCTACATTCATCTAGAATACAAACATATTCCAACCATAGATTCCACACCATGATTAATCCCGATTTGATAGGTTTCCACCCTAGAATCCAGNCCCGATTTTAGATGATCTCTTTATACTAGCTACATTCATCTAGAATACAAACATATTCCAACCATAGATTCCACACCATGATTAATCCCGATTTGATAGGTTTCCACCCTAGAATCCAGCTTGTTAAGTTAACGATACCACGCCCACACCAAGATATAGGCACAAAGCTGTTGAAGGCCAGCAGTTTAGCAGGGGCGTAAGGTCGCGAAATCGCCCCTCAGCTTGACACCTCCACCACCCAAGTCCTTGAATCTCACGCCTTAATCCCTTCCAGCATTACTAAACCGAAAGGACCAGAGCTTTAGGACCTTTAGGGTTCTTGGGGGTTTAGGGCTTCAGCTTTAGGGCTTAGGGCTTTTGGTTTTAGGGCTTTCGGGTTTAGGGCTTTCGGGTTTAGGGCTTTAGGGCTTTGTAGTGCTAACCGACCCACCCCCCCCAAAAAAAAAAAGAAAGGAAAACCTCGGGCCCGAAATCCAGCTTATATATCAGGGGGGGACCCTTTTGATATTAGGGGAAGGGATCAAACCCCAATGCCTCAAATTCTGCAGCGAAGCCTAATCCAAAAGAATGACTGAACTGCAGACCCTTGCCTGATCCCCAAGAGCCCGATCCTCGAACTCCCACCCTAAACCCTAAAACCCCAAAGCCTAAACCCTAAAGCCTAAAGCCTGAATCCGAAGCTTGTTAAATTTGTCTGTAAGGGTTCGCTACCGCAGAGGGCTTGAGTAGTTACACAAATTGTAGGGTTTCAGCTACCACACAACCACTCAGAGTAATTATTAAAATTTGAGACCTAAATTTAAAACCCTGCTATTTTCTCCGGGTTTAGGGTGTATTCAATTATCCCAGGCTTCTTGCCGCGCAACCTCAGCGGAGAGAGGTGCGCCAAGCACTGGGCAGACGAAGTCGGTCGGTTCTGACTACCACGCAAAGGGTCTAATTTCAATAGCCCTAAGGGTCCGAATAGTATATACTTTGGCCTTCAAGTACTGCCTAGAAAGGGCCCAAAGTATATACTATTTGGGTACATGGACCCTTAGGGAATTAGCAACTACCCAGAGAGTCCACGTGTAATACAATTATGGAACCAGGTCCCAGAAGACCATCCTTATTATAGTTTTGGGGACTTGATTCCACAATAGCTTTATATTATATTATATATATGCATATATATATATATATAATCTATACCTGTATCTAGACCTGCACAGTCTATATATTTTTTTCATGGAACGTCTTGGCTAATGATAGCAATAACTAGTAAGTTCTGATTCCGGAAAAGATTTTGAACCGGAGAGTCCAAACCCCTACACATCATATACGGTTGATGATATAAGTCCTGCATTACCTAAATGACCTTAGACTACGGGAATTATGGTATAACCCATACTATGGGTAATTTAGGATCATATCGTCAACAGTATTTCCCATAGCATTCGCAACCCTCGAGCCCTGCCCCATCGAGACTCTCAACTGTATATAGCTGCTTCAGGGGATCCCGGATCGCCGATTTTACGGTTATGATCCTATAAAGAGACACCCTAAACCCTGAACCCGAAACCGTAAACCCCTAAACCCTAAATCCTAAGCCCTAAACCTGAAGAGGAGGCCCCAGCAGACAGCTTTTGCAGGCCAGAGGCAGAGGCTGCAGATACTGAAGAGGAGGCCCCGGCTCCAGCAAACACTTTGTTCAGCACGATTGATGCAACAATGGTCCATCCAACGTGGAGACCTTTCCTGAATGAGCTGGGGTTATCTGTGTCGGATGCTTGGGCAGTCTAAGTGTGAGGAGTTTCGTGCCGCGCTCGGCAACAAGTACAGATGGGAATCCGACCCTGTTTATGTTCCACAGCTTCAATCCGGATGCCTTGGCACACGCGGATGCCTGCGCAAAGAGGTGCAAAGCTGCCACCATGCCTATGCCCTAACCCTCAGGGTCCAAGTACCTGATAACAATACTAGGTGCCCCAGTAGTACCCTTTTACCCTTTTTCTTTTGGTTTCCCTTATTAAAACCGAACAGTAGGAAAAAGGGTACTCTTATCATTATGGGGCTACTAGAATATGATCTCCCAAATGGTAACTACATAGCTACTATTACTATCCTCAACCCGACTACCTAATTGTTGGGTCCTGTGGACCCTCAGGATAAACCCCCAAAACATAACCCCTAAACCCTAAACCCTAAAACCCAAACCCTGAACCCCTAAACCCCGAACCCTCAACCCTAAACCCTACCTATATCCCGGCGTCTTCGCCCTGGGAGCGCCGCAAGATACATCCAAAGAGTGTAGTAGGACTTTCCCTCAAAGGCAGACGGTTTAGGGTTTAGGGGCATACAGTAGGGTTGAGGGGTTTATAGGGGTTTCCAGGGATTCAGTGGTTTAGGGTTTAGGAATTTGGGGTTTCGGGATTTAGAAGTTTTGGGATTAGGGTGATCATCCAAACCCTCACATGCTGAACTTGGAACCGTAATCGCCGTACCCCCCCCCCAAATCGTAATAATATCTGGGATCGTACAAGGGTCAGGCAAGCTTTCTACGAAGCCCTAAACCTTAACCCCAAAGTGCCTTACTTATGTATAACTTAGTCCCATACAAATAAACCCTAAAAGCCCTATAAGCCCAATCTCTCGAGTGCCTTGGCGCAGGAAAGAGGGCAAAGAAGCAGATCCCGCAGCGGAGATCTCCAGGCAAGTGATGATGGGATCTCTTTAAATCCTGAGCAGTGACAGGGTTGAGGGCTCAAGGTTCAGGGGCTTAGGGGTTGGAGTTCAGAGGAATTGTTATAATGAATCCAACCAGGTGGAGAATTTTAGCGATTTAGCAGGTTGTGCTTGTAGAGTCATCGTTCGAGGCAGTTGCAGGGTTCAGATGTTTTTGAGCTGCGGTTTTCAGTTCCGCCGAGAAAACTTGACCCAATATATGATGCAGGGCTGCCACCCCCCCCCTCCCCCCCCCCTCCCCATGGTATCCCCCCTTGCCTGTCAAGTGGGCCTCATCCCCTCCCCCCCCGTGTGGAG
>BGNK01000050.1:43253-183372 GCA_003297005.1 Symbiodinium sp. clade A Y106 | reverse complement strand
GGGGCCCGGGACCCGAGAGCATATAGAGGTTTGACGGTTTAGAAGTTTAGAATTTAGAAGGACTTTGTAACAACCTCCCCTCATAGTCCTTGTTTCCCCCCAAGTTCTGATGCAAGAAGAGGGCCCTTATAAACATCCATACAGAACCCTCATAGCATATCAAATCCCGTATAAACCGCGTAGACGAGAAGTCTCGCTGCTGAACGAGATCGTTGGTACATGAAACTACAGACTGCCGACTTTCCCAGAGGGTCCATGTGTAGTACTATCCCTTAAGGGATCTTGCAAGGGTTACTTTGAGCGATACTATAAGGGTTACCATGAGGCTCCATATACTACCATCATGGAATTAGGCCTCAAAACGCCATCCTTATTGTGGTTGTTGGGACTTTTAATTAAATAATAGTAGCATACATGGACCCTCTTGGTTTGCCGACACTGTACCTCACGACGAAGACCTATTCTGCAGAACTAGCACCTGTAATGTAGAAGCCTCAATGATTGCCGACATATTATTCCCTAGTGTTCCGTATATTATAGGTATGCTGGCTAGCATGATCCCCAAAGCATCCCAACACCTTATTCTAATTATTAAAGCCCCTACATTATCTTCACTTCGGTAGCCGGTAGCCTCATCTTCTCCTTTCCTGTAGGGTGATGGCGCCCTGCAGTTAAGACAATGCATGCCAGGCAATGTCCCTGACACGTCGGGTCTACAGGGTCGTATATTTTCCTAAGGGTTTAGGGTTTAGGGTTTAGGGCATGTACCCAAATAGGACATACTTTGGCCTTAAAGTGCTCCCTATATAGGTACATAGGGCCCAATGTATATACTATTTGGATACATGGATCCTTAGGGTTTGTAAGGGCCCTTGTAAATAATACCTCTTAACTACGTGGAGGGTTCACCAATCAGGGGTCTACATGATCTGACATTCACATATCGGCTGCTTCAGAAGACTGCCTACGCAAAACGCTGGAGTAGTGAAACGGTTTAAGGTTTGGGCTTGTCGCGAACCCCTACAAACCCAGAACCCCAAACCCTTCTGTTCGACTTGCTTTGCTCACGCTTTTCTTGCCAGTGCTAGGCCCTGAAACAAAAACCCTACAAGCCCTGAGCCCCAGACCCTCAACCCTTGTACTATAGAAGGTAAAACAATTACCAATGCTATTTCGGGTCCGTATATTGATTATGGGATACTATTCTACCGTACTACCCCTTAAACCCTATTTTAAAGATTAAGGCCCCTGTATTAACCGACCCTAAACCCTGCGCCCTAAATGCAACGCCCGAGTCGTAAAGTCCGTCATACGTTGTTTTAAAACGATACATGCCTTAAACCCTAACCCCTGAGCTGCAGGTCTGTCAGTGGCACAGAGGTGTCGGAAGCTGAGTTCAGTCTTTGTTTCGGCACGGTGAAGGGTTGAGGGTTTGGGGGTTTAGGGGGTTTAGGGTTTAGGGTTATTGGGGACACAAAGAGGGTAATATTATACCTCTCTCTCTCTCTCCCTGGTTACTTAAAAGCCCAGTTGAGAACCCCAACAAGCCGGCAGAGATCGGCGCTAAGCCGTTCTAGACCCGAATTGTTGTGTGTTGGTGTACTGAAGCTTATCGAGTTCCCAGACCTCCGGGAGGATCCAAAAAGTAGATCCCTTAATGGGGGTTCCTGTAAAGTACCCTTAGTAGTATAGGGCCCCAAATTAGGGGATCTACTTTCTAGATCCTCCCGGGGGTCTGGGGTAAGGGTGCGGGCCTAAACCCAAGTCGAGAACCACATTGACTAGTATATAAGGAGCAGATTGCAGCAGGCAAAGCAGCAGGAAGCAGATACCACGGCGGCCTAAGGCGGCCGTGGGCGAGATGCGTCGGTCGGACATCGAAGTCGCAACAACTGGTTCGATGCACTTCGGGTCGATACCCCTAACAGGGGTCAAGTTGCTAAAGGAGTCGGTGCCAAGAAATATGGGGGTTTCCGAAAATTAGGGGTACCTTGTTTTGGTGTCCTTATAATAAGGATCCTACTATTTAGGGTATGATATTAGGGTTCCCTATTTTCGGAAACTCCCATATGTGAAGACGCCTGCATCCAGGTTTGTCCCGAGTGCAAGACAGTCTTGCGGGACTGGCAGTGCGGCCAAGAGATCTTCTCGAAGGCCCGGACGACGTCCTGCGTCTTACCTGGCGATCGTCGAACGCCATGATCCAGCTCGCGCCATTGTATGTTCTTGGCGACGTGGAGCACCGCGTTGTAGTTGCGGTTTGCGGTGTGTCCAGTGCCCATTGTCAGTGTGTCCGCGAAATTAGATATTAGGGTTTAGGGTTTAGGGCTCATGGAAAGTATTATGTTAAAACTGGGACTGCAATGGCTTAAACTATTCCAGAACCTTCATGTCAGAATGCACATGGGATGAAATAGTTATTATTAGATGGGTGAATGATGACTGATGATGGTGAAGTCAACTGCTGGAGCTATCCGGTTACACAGCCCCACACCTACACCCAAATATGAAACCCCTGATCTACATACATATTCTTAACTTTAAAGACTCCGGACCCGAAACTAAAGACCCGAGCCTGCACCCTAAACCTCAGACCCGAGACGGCGCAAAACCAATAACCCACGTCGACTATCGAACTAGTCTAACCTGAGCTTGTTATTTAGGGTTTAGGGTCTAGGGTTTGGGAAACACTAAAACCGGTTTGAGGGTCAGGCCGTCTGTCCGTCGACGAAAAGCGCACAGCAGCCAGAACCTGGGCCAAGCCCGAAATCTGCGACCCTTCACGTGCACCATAGCCACGGAACACAAAACCTGAAACCCATACAAACCTTAAAAAGGAACTTAACCTACGCCCTAAAACACAAAACCAAAACAACACCCAAGCCTACAGCTTGAATATAGCATCCCAACTTTAAAACGTAGCGTAAGAACCTTAAATCCCCGAACCTAAGTTCAAGGCCCTGCCTAAACCCCTAGACCCCGCCCCAAAAGCAAAACCCAAACCCTAACCTACACCCCGAAACTCAACCTCAAACCTACACCTAATCTCTGCACCCCTAACCTGAACTAGTAACCCCAAACCAAACACCTAAAATCTAAAACCTATATCTTTTTTTCTACTCAAGCAGGACCCGAAGCTCAACTAAAGCAGCGACACACCCTCGACCTGACACTGATAATCCAGATGTAAATATATGTCTAATCTCCCCCCCAACCAATTTTTAAAAGAACCCAGCCTATACCTTCTTGCCTACACCCTAAACTAAACCCACACCTGCACGACTACACCCTGAACCTGAAAGCCAATGCCACCTGATTTCCCTAACGACAATAAAACCCTCAACTCTAAAATTCAGCCCCGTGGGCCTGATGAAGCTTTGAACCCCAATGCAAGGCTTTGCAATCATATTAAACGCCCCAACCCCACCTTACAAGGCCCCGAATGTTCTCCAATCCCACCTCAAAAGTTGTCATCATGCCAGTGGATCTCGCTCGCACTTGCCCATGCGATGTGGTGGAAGGGGGGTTTCTGAGGTGCCTCTGGGAACTTCGAGCCCCTGGGAGCTACAAATCATAAATGTTCCATACAGCCATCAAACAGAGTGACGAGAACGACTATGGTCAACAGTATGGAACATAGGCCAGAATGGTAATGCAAGGCTTAGATATGTATTAGAGACCACGAGGCCTTTATTAAAGGGTGCTTGCGGGGTGCTAGTAGAGGACTTAGTACTTCGAGTTTTGGAGCTTGAGGCCGCCAGAGGGGCTTGGGAGTGGGAGAAGCATCACGTGTCGTCCTAGATTCACGATGTCCCTGCTGTTGTTGTCGGCTTAAACTCCTTTATAAACTATAAGCCCTGATCAATGCCCCGCTCCCCGAAGCCAACAAACTGAATCCCAAGCTCATTGGGTTCCTTATTCGGGGTTAGGGCTCAGGGTTTAGGGTTTCGGGTTTAGGGGTTGTATTTGTCCTTGAAGAGGTGTCTATGGGGTGTGGTGGGGGGGGTCGGTATACCTTGAAACCAACCCGGACCTGGTTGTCTATGGGTTTTCTGGGGCCTTCATCGGGTCGAAAGGCATTTTATGAAGACGGCTTTATGGTGGTTGAGAGGATTCGTTTTTGTTTTCAGCCCCAATCTGCACATAATTATAAGTCTCCGAAAACCCTAACCAGCCATGACTTTGGCGGACAGAAAAAGTCATCTCGATTTAAGACGCAGCCCTCAGCCCTAAACGCCGAAAAGCCAAGGTCCTATGCTGTGCAGATGAAGAGCAACCCTGCCACGACGCAGCGATGTGAGTCCAGCGAGGCGCTCTTGATTTGGGGTTTTGGGGTTGTAGGGTTTTGGGTTTTGGGGTTTGGAGTTTTAAGTTTATTGGCTTATAGGGTATTATTTGTGCAAGGCTAAAGGTCGAAGCCTTCTTCATCAACTTTGGGCGTTTCTGTCAACCAGGGTTCTTTCGACTCCGGTTCCTTCAACTGGGGTTTAGGTTTTCGTTTAGGGTTTAGGGTTTACTAGGGTTTAGGGTTTAGGTTTTAGGGTTGTGCGCATCTGCTGGATACAGTTGACAGAATCCGCTGGTGACATTTGAAGGAATCTTGGGGCGAAAGTAACCCTAAACCCAAAACCGAAAGAATCTGTTTGCGACCGTCAAGGCTAAAGTTGCTTTTAAGATGTTTAAGGGTGAATTCCAAGGTTGTGTCTTTCGAGAGTCCATGTTTCGACTCAGAGGGTGCGAAGGGCTTAGGGTTTAGGGTTTTGTAATTTAGGGTTTAGGGTTTTGGTAATTTAGGGTTTAGGGTTTAGTAATTTAGGGTTTAGGGTTTAGTAATTTAGGGTTTCGGGTTTAGTAATTTATGGTTTAGGGTTTAGTAATTTAGGGTTTAGGGTTTAGTAATTTAGGGTTTAGGTTTTAGTATTTTAGGGTTTAGGGTTTCGGGCTTGGGTTTTAAGGCTTGAGGCTTTGGGTTAAGGGCTTTGGGAGTAGGGTTCAGCAGTTTAGTATTTATCAGAAAATCGGAGCCCAATGGTGGACTCCAACTAGTTTTCTTTCCCAAAGTACGGGCTCTGCACTATGGACTATGGACTTTAGACCCCTAGACACCCCGAAACTAAATCCTACCTGTAACCCAAACCCTGCAAGCTACTAGGTTATGACCCCTTTACGTAGCTACGTACTAGGCCCTCAAACACTGGCTTTTCCTAGGTTCCTGAGCAGCACCCTTTTGCCCTTTTTACTTTGGGGTCCTCTTAGTACAATCGAATAGTAGGAAAAACGGTACCCTGTTTAGAATGGGGCTACACAGGACCTGGTTTCGCATCCACAGGTAAACTGTAAACCCTTTAGACCCCGGTCCCTACACTCATGTGATTGTGTTATAGTTTTTGGGGTTTAGGGTTCAGTTTATAGGGATTCGTACAGGTGTCGAGGGGTTGTTTTACACTTGGCTCTATAACAGTTCCTGTACAGTAGTTTGGGTGCGAAGTACCGCACATAATATACACTAGTTAGGTACATGCTCTTTCGCATCTATGGCAGAGTACGTGTAGAATCCAGTTAGGTTTCGGATAGCAGTTATGTAGGTTACTAGTTTGGAGAGTATATGATAATTAGGTACTTGGACCCTTAGGGTAAGGCTATAAGTACCTTGATGGGAGCTATACATGTGCCTAATTAATAGGCCAGGCACTCCTTTCCACACCTCTGGGGTTCTGTCAGTCATGAGGGGCACCTTGAAACGACCCTGACCCCTCTAAACCTCAAGCCCGAAAACCTAACCCCTAAACCCAACACCCCTGAACTTCTAAATAAACCTCTAAAGCCCTAAACATCTAAACCCTAAACCCCAAACTTCTAAACTCCTAAACCCCCAAACCCCTAAACCCTAAAACCCTAAACCCCCAAACCCCTAAACCCTAAGCCTAAAGCCCTCAACGTCGCAGGGCAGGAACTTCATCAAGCGGAAGGCGTCGACCTCGCCCCACCGCCCTGCCGAGGTGCCTGCCTTCAGTGTTTGCCGCTTACCTTTCAGGGCTCCTGTAAAGAATCCTTTTATAAGTGTTCCTTTAAGGACCCCATCATCACGTGCACGTACTTGTGGGTTTTAGATAGTAGTTATTTTGGTTAGTCTTTGGGAGAGTATATTATTTTTTGGCACTCGGACCCTTCGGGTTCGAGTTCTATGAGGGTTTGTACGGGGTCTCTAAATTAACATAAACAACTGTTTGGTTATAGCTGCCCTACAAGGCAAACAAGAAGAGAGCGCTGTCGAGGGTCTTGGTCGGGTTTAGGGTGTAGGGCCGGGTGTTGTTTTGAGTAATTGGGTGTGGTGCTATTCGGGTTGTGTGCGCACTCGGTGCCTCCCGGACATACTATTTCGGCTTGTCCATTGATTCATTGAGCTTCACATACCTGCAGCCAGCTTCAAGTCAAACAAGAGCGAGTTCACCTCGCACACGCGTTTTGAAGTTTTCATCCTTTGTTGGGTGTTGCTGGCGGCCCGAATGCCCAACTCTACAACCATAGCCCTCTTGAGGGGTGAGTTGAAGCACCCTAGTCGGTGTCACGAGTGCTACAGTAGCGTTTTGGACAGCAGCAACCACCATACAGCCCCATAAGCAATACGGCCGCCCTAAACCCAAAACCCCAAACCCTAAAACCCTGAACTCCAAACCCTAGCAAACCAGTAGCGGCCGAGAACCATTCTGAGTATCGCACCTGGAGCCTGCACCCTACTGTTTGGGTACATGGATCCCCGACAAACCCTGATAGAACCCGTGTATAAGCGTCTTCAACAACCAGACTGCCTGTTTACACAAACCTGGATACTTGGATCCCCCGGAGAGCAAAATTGTCCACTGTAGGATGTGGATATGTTTGGATTGAGAGTAGCCGGTACCCTTGTTGAGCTTCTTCTGGACCCTACTTATTAGCCTACTTGCCAAGTCCTTGAGCACCTGCCATTTGCTGAGTTCTTGTTCAAGCTACTATAGCAGGGGTCCATAGTAAGTAGTATCATGTGATTTCCTTTTTCTGGTAGCATAGATTAAACTCCTTAACAAGAACCCACTGTCAAGGCGAACAACGTCAGTCAGCCAACTGGGCCGTTGACTCAGCTGTTGTTGCCCAAAGGATCCTAAGTATCTAGAAAGAGGAATGTAGGGTTTTTACAGTATGAATTACTATTATGATTCGGGAAAGTATCACCCATAATCGTACATAGGACATTTTGGGTTTCATGGGCTCGTAATTCGGGGTTTAGCGTTTGGCGGCGTCGGGGGTGTCAGGGCGTTCAGCGGATGTATGCACATTGACAGATCCGCAGTAGATCACAGAAAGTGTGAACATCATGTAACAGCGTGTCTTTTGCCCTTAAAGTACATTGCAGCCCGTCTTTATTTGATGTTCCAGCTTCCTGTCCCATAGCTGGTTTGGACATAGTAAACGGAGCTCACAATTTTCATATTGCCTGCCAGTTTGTACAGAGCTGCTTTGTGGGTGTACACAGTTTTGAGGCTTCAGGTTTTTCAGTTTCTCCTTGATCTAGGGATGGCTTTTAAGCAAGCGATTCGGGAAGTCGTTGGTTTCTAAGTGGGAGCGCGATCCCCAAAACACTTTTCTGTTCCATACAAATGACTTGCCAACGGTTTTTGCGCTTCCGATATCCCTAGTAGTAGAGTAGGTAACCTTTAACCTTTTGGGGTAGTATAATTTCTATATAATCCTTATATTATGAGAAAGGCTAACCTTGGGTTCCCCATGATACCCGACAAGTAGGTATCCGGCTGTCTCGAGTTCAGGGTCTTAGGATTTCGCGCCTAGTGGGGTTTTCCTGAGTGCAGCAAAGGGCGGCTTGTATATTGGGAGTTCCAAGATTTTCGGCGACGCTCGTAAGGAAATCCTGACTCATTCATACAGGGTTTCACTCAGTTGCTCCTGATTGGACCTCGAATGAGAGTGGGAATGATGATAAACCCTAAACCCTAAACCCTAAACCCTAAGCTATGCCCAACCACCAGGCCCCAGGCTGGCAAACCACCAGGCCCCCTAACCCCGAACTCCTTGCAGTTTGGATTTCAAGAGTGCGTCTAGGGTTTACCCTAAGGGTCCAAAGGTACCTTTCTGATAATTCGGTACTTGGGTTTAGGATAGTAGTTAAGTAGCTCAATATTAAAGAGAGTATATGATTATTAGGTACTTGGACCTTTAGGGCTTTGGTTAAGGGTTTGGGGGTGTCGGGTATAGGGTGGAATGTCAGTCAGCTCACTGTTTGCCTAAGACTCGCTCCTTTTCAGGACTCTACATCATTGACCCAGGAAGGCCCTTACAAATCGAACTGAGGGTACGAAACTGCAAAAGCACTATACACCTGATAGGCTGAGCCCTCAGACCTAATCGTTTCAAAGTACTTGCCCAAAGGATCCGAGTACCCATTTTGTTGGTTTGTAGGGTTTCTTTATTAGGAATTCTTTTTTATGATTTGGGAAAGTATCCACCATAATGGTACCTAGGACATCTTGGGTTTCTATATAAGGAATTCAACCCTGTCTGATTTGGGGAAGTATCCACCATAAACCCTAAACCCTAAACCCTAAACCCTAACCATTACCCTGAGGGTCCAAGTACCTATCAGTCATATACTCTCCAAAATAGCAACCTACATAACTACTATCCCAAAACC
This sequence comes from Symbiodinium sp. clade A Y106, assembly GCA_003297005.1. NCBI lineage: Eukaryota > Dinophyceae > Suessiales > Symbiodiniaceae > Symbiodinium > Symbiodinium sp. clade A. Next base: position 174,689 of record BGNK01000050.1, on the reverse strand, counting down.
CGAATACCTAAGTATTAGATCCTTTGCACCCTTAGGGTTATAGTACCTATAGGACCCTCTGGGCTTGTTAGGTGCCAACCCTATGCTGCGCGAAAGCCACTGAGGAACACCAGCAGTGACAACGGCGTTGTGCGGAGGGTCTTGAGCGACTGGGTTCTGAAATACTATACTGACTATACTAGTTTGGGATTTAGGGTTTTCTATAATTTCCTTTCCCGGTGGGCCTTGATTCAGGCTGTTGGAATTCATATTAAGTTTGGAACTACGAATACCGTTTGCAAAGGGTAGCTTAAGGAACAGTAACACACTGTGTGCGAAACGGTTGGTTAGGTTTTTGTTTGGGTAGGGGGTTCGTTCTTTAGATACAGGAACCATTGGAATATCTTCTTTGTTTTCATGACATATTACGGGAGTTCTAACTTCCTTGCTCAGATAATTAACATCATAGGATCGCAGAATGAAAAAACGAACACTTGACTGACTTGAACCCTAAACTCATAAACCACATATCCTGAACCCTACGTAAACCCTAAATATCTGAAATCCCACACCCAAAGTTTGTAAGTCAAGTTTCAGACCATGGTCGTGGCTACTTCGGAACCCTCAGCCCTACGCAAACATTTGAAACAACATGCCAAGCCATATCGAAGCACCTGCAGCATCCCTGAAATACAGCCCGACGAAGACCCCTGGAAAGGCTTATCAGACCCCCAGACCCTGTCTTGACCTGGCAAACCCTGCTTTGTGTGGGGTCCTGTTCAAATCTATATTTACAGGTTTAATAAGAACTTAAAAAACAGTAGTTTATGGTGGTAGCTTAAGGTCGACATCAGTAGTTTACGGTCGTAGCTTAAGGTCAACATCAGTAGAGCCTTGAAGAGCACCCTGACCCCTTCAAGCCCCTAGATCCCTCAGCCCGAAATCCTAAACCCCGAGAGCCCTAACATAGAAGCCTAGATAAATACCAACATGTATGCATTAGGCTATTCTTATACGAAATGAAGCCGAAAACCCTCTTCCAATTAGTAAGGCACCTACCTTATAATTACCCTGCGATCCGAAACACTACACCTTAAACCCTTGGGCCATGACGCTTTACCCCAAGCGCCCTGTATCTGAACCCCTAAACCCCCAAGACCCAAAGCCCTAAAGCCTACTGCCCAAACACGCCTTCAGAATGCTAGAAGCCCAGGTGAGATTCGCCGAAGCATGGCCGAGTCTGGCCCTCAGGTTAGAGGTCTTAAGGAGGTTCAGCTAGGGTTAAGGGTGTTAAAGAGAGGATTTGTCTGATTTGTCTTGTTGATCTATGGGAAATTGTGCGAATTGTGGGTGTTGTAGGGTTTGTCTGAGGGTTTATATACCTAGGCGCTTATAGTTTTGTTATTAAGAGCCATGCGGGGCCATGTAGGGTTTGTTAGCAGGCTTTGGTGGCTTTCTATAGGTTCTCTGTAGGGCCTGGAAGAAGCCTGTTGTTTACAGTGTTCGCTCCTTGCTTCGGTTGTTCCTAGTAGGCCCTCACGGGCAAGCCAGAGAAGAACTGTGCTTCACATGTTTTTGTTTAACGCATGTTACAGGGCCTTATTACGGTTGTATTGGGGTTTTGCAGGGTTTGACATGGGTTTGTAGCATTATTGCGGTTAGACTGGGTGACTGGGGTCAGGGTTTTTTGGTAGATTGTGCTGCAAGCACAATACCGACTATTTAAACATTTTAACTACTCACTAGTCAGACCCCTGTATTGTCTGCGCTTGCGCTCGGGGCGCGCAGCCCATTTACCATTTCAAGTTTCAGTTAGCACTTTGCTTATTATCTACTCAACAACTTACCTATTCAAGGACTTACACAAGCAAGTCATAGTACGGAAGTCCAAAAAGGTAGGTGTTCGGCACCGCCAAGTTATAGTAGGCATTACGTAGGATGAATAGAACCTTGCATTGCCTCATGCCCCAAACCTCGGGGAATCCGGCACGTTCCTTACGATGGACCCTGCAGCACGTATCCCAAAGGGTCCTAGGCACTAGTAGTGGGGATAGCTACGGTCTCAAATGAAGATAGGAAAGTTAGGACCGTAAACCCTAAACCCTCATAGTACCCTTAAAGAAACCGCGAAAGTAGCCATATTAGCACCCCTATGCATACCTTAACGGACCCCTAAAGATTTTTTCGGGATCCTCTGCGTATGGACTGCAAAAGCCAGGTCGTCGAGGATCATCGCAGACAAGACCTTCCAGCAGATTTACGCAGCTTGGCAGAAGTTTTAGGGATTGGGGTTTAGGGTAGCATTATGTAAGCCCCTAAAACCTAAACCCTAAACCCTAAAACCTAAACCCTAAACGCTAAAACCTAAACCCTAACCCTAAAATCTAAAGTCGAAAACCTAGCTCTGGGCTAAGGGGTTCAGCTTTTTGCTATACCCTCAACCCTAAACCTTGTAAGTCTGTGGGTTATTTTGAGTTTTCAGTTTTTTGGGCCCCACCAGCACCATGCCACATCGAAAGTGTTTGGTCGATTGTGAGCTTCAGGAAGTGAAAAAATTGAGGTTTAGAGGTTTGTAGTGTTTAGGGCCATATATCCCTAAGGCTCCGTAGTAGTTCCTTTTTGGGGTTCGTATATAGAATTCTATATAGTAATCCCAAAAAGGAACTACTATGGAGCCTTTGGGTATAGAGGCTCCTCGAAAACCTCAACCCTGAATCCTTTGCTAACAGTTCAGTCGGGGGCGGGGGGGGGGCGGTGATTCCCGCAATACAACCCCGAACCCGGTTTTGTCAGGATCTTTGCCTAAGGCTCCATGTACCCATATAGTAGATACTTAGGCCTTAAAGTACCTATATAGGGACCCCTTTAAGGCTTAAGTATCTACTATAAAGGTACATGGAGCCTTAGGGTTTGCAAGCAACAAGCCCACGGCCCACGAGCATGGTCCTGAAACGAGGCTTGCGGGCTTCTAAGCTTTGGATGCGGAGTGGAGGGTGTAAGTGTAGGGGGTAGTTAGGGCTTAGGGTATTCAGGCCGGAAGAATAAGAGGTACTAGTTCATCGCCTCCAAGCAGTAGTCCAATCATGCAGGCTCCTGCATTAGGCCGTAGTAGTGTCTCAAGGATTCGAGTTTTAATGCGCCCTAAACTGAAACGGACTTCGCGAGCCCAAATTTAGGTTTAGGGCCTTATATTTTAGCTATTAAACTACCGTAAGCTACTTTTTTGTAGGTTATTATTATATAATATCCTAATATGAACTTTATAGGGACCCTACCAAAAAGTAGGTTTTGGTAGGTTAAGGTAGGGTTCAGGCCAAGACCTCGAAGCCACCTTTAAAAGTTAAAAGCCTGTATCCCGAACCAACACTCCCGCCATCCTGCATCTTGAGCCCCGAGAAACCCTATCTAGACCTAACCTTAAGGGTCCAGTACCTAAGAATCATATACTCTTCTGAATACTAACCTACAAAACTGCTATCCGTAACCCAAGTACCTGATTATTAGGTCGTTTGGACCCTTAGGCCCTTATAAGCTTTGCAAAGCCTAAAGCGCCAAGCTTCAAATTCTAAAGCCTGGACCAACCGTAAATCCTAGGTAAGACCCCAAACAGTTAGTAATTAGAACCATGACAATTCCCTTTAAGGAACAAAAGACAGACCGAAACAATCAAATCAGCAACGTAGTCCTCACACTCCCGCGCCCCACCCTCGCCCCGCTCAAAAGCAACGAGCAACAAGAACAACTCGGCCCATCTATGGACCCTAAACCCTAAACCTCTACTCTAAGCGCCGCAACTCCCTATACCCATACAGTCCCTAAACCCTGCCCTAAACCTCTAAATTCCCGAAACCCTGCATCCGCGCTGTCAGGAGTTGGTGCCCGGTACAAAGGGCATCCTCGGAGAAGGCGTGACGACGGCACACTGCCCTGGGGACATAAGCAGAAAGGAGTCTAGCTGGCTTACAAGTTTTATATTTCGGTGACTTTAGTGTCTTTTGGGTCTATTTTTGGTGCTTATTGCAACCATACTCAAACTCCAAGGGAGGACTTCCAGCGTTGATGTTTGTGAAGTTCTGAGGCGCGCAAGTAGAGGGGTTGCTTCCTGAATGGGTCTTTTTAAGTACGGGTTGATAGAAGGGTTCCTCCATGCAGAATATTCAGGGTTTGTCCTCCATTTTGGTAGGCTCCAGGGTGTTTAACATATTACATATATATATATATATATACATAATTAATAATAGGACTCCCAACATTACTTGTGCTTTGGGTGGTGTCATAAGGTTGTTTCGAGGGCTTTAAAAGGTTTCCTTTTCCCAAAATGGGTGTCAGAATGCTTCAGAGCAATTTCAGACGACTGTTTCATGCCAGGTTACTGGGTTCTGGCTACAATCAGGTTTACATATTGGTCGGAGAAACAGTAACCTACTGTATACATAGGTAGCTGGGCTTCTAGGGTCGGGTGCGAAACAGCAGGGACGACATCGCTGATGGTGGTCCTGCGCCACTGGGGGCCCATTATGAACCAAACAAGACCGTCAACAATCCTGACGAAACCATTGCATCAAAAGGCTCTAGAAACATATAGTATCAATTACTAGAAATCATGACATGGCACATAATGGATGAGAATAGTTCCCAAACAGAGCCGTGTGGACCGTGGGGTTCGACTCGCATTGCAGGCGCACCCGACGGGACCCCTGCGTACGGTGCAAACGTTGCGCGTCATCCATGGGGTCTACGCTGATCTTAGTGGCTGAGTGGATACGCCTTACACTTTTTGGGATAATACTACCCACTATAAAACTAAAAGTGTACACTTTTGGGGGCTTATGAACTCAGCAACTATGTGATCGTAATACAACACAACGAGAACCTGAACCCCGAACCAAAAGGCCCCAAGCCTAATCCCGAAGCCATAAACCCTACACTCTGGACCCTAAACCCTTCTAGAGCCCATACAGGAACCCTTATGGTACCCTGAAGCCCTACACTGAACTCTGGGCCCGGGGAGTTGCGCTGCTTCCAGGCATCAACGGCCAGGTCAGGAGAGCGACGGAACGGAACACTGGGAGAGAAGTCGCCGTGAAGTGCCTGAGTCGCAATAGTTTCGGGAAGGGTTCAGGGTATAGTACACATCCAATAACTTGATTTCAGCACCTCACCACGTCCACGGTTACACTTTTTGGTTGCATGTAGAACAAAGCTAAACACCGAAACCCAAGTTTTAACATTACCCTCGAGACCACCTAAAACCTTAGCCCCTATATACTCGAAATCCAAAGCCCGAAGCCCTAAACCCAATACCCCACGCCTCAACCCTCAGCCGTAAACCCGAAATTCTGAGCCCTAAACCCTGAACTTGGTTTTCCGGAAGTGCAGGTCAACAGCCGAAGCTCTTTTTTGCGTGCGGCGTCTCACCGACGTCGTTGAACAAGGTCATGAACGTTTGTTCCTGATATGTTTAGTTGATAAGACTGCTCATGAGAAGATGTTTGCTAGATTGAACATTCCCGAAGACATGTTAGACGCCATCAAGGCTCTCTACCGCATGCCAATGTTCCAGGTCAGTCATAATTCACATACAAGTAACCGTTTCGCACAGCGAACAGGAATCAGACAAGGCTCTCCCCTCAGCCCTTTCCTATTCATTCTAACGATGCGTGTCATGTTTTCTGATGTAAAAGACAGCATTCAAGACACAAATCGCAGAAAAACTTTCCAGGGCATACACTTCCAAGAGCTGTTGTATGCGGATGATACATTAACCGTTGCAAAAAAACCCAAAGACTGCCAATGACTACTTACATTTAATTGAACCAGAGTCAGAATACCTGCATTTGAAATTGAATCAATCTAAATGTTGTTTTCTTGCATATAATGCCAGGGGCAATATACGCGTGTACAATGCAAGAGACGACATATCTGGGAGCGTCGGTCTCAAAACGAGTTGACCCCAGACAGGAATTCCGAAGACGAATCTCTGCTACAATGGTCATCTTGAAAAAGCTGGACATCTTTTGGCTCAAAACAAATTGTAACTAATAGAAGTTGTTGGTTTACAACGCAGTTATTACAAGCAAACTTCTTAATGGGTTGGAGACTTTGGAACCAACAGAACCAGCGGGAAAAATGCTCAATACGTTTCAGTTGAAAGGATTACGAAAATTCTGCAGTTGCACACTGTTGCACACTACGTTTATCAATCGCAGCAACACAAACGAGTACGTGTACAAAAGAGCTAACGAAGTCACGAATGCCCCAAGCACGGGCATACACAGAAAAATCAAGCCCTTCACAGAAGTTCTCGGAGAACGGAGGTTAAAGCTTTTGGGACATGTGCTACGTCGGGACCGCCAACATCCGTTGCATCAAGCCGCTTTTAAAACTCAATCTGCTGTGCCAAGAGAAACAGAACAACGGAGAGTAGGCCGTCCAAGACAATTTTGGACTACCGCGAATATGGAAAAAGCTTTGAACATAATCACATCAAAGGACGTCTCGGTACCGAAGGTGCCTTTCAATAAACACGACCGAGAAATACGAGAGACGATTATTGATCATGCCAGAAGATACCAACCACCTTTTCATTGAGCATGCATTTCTGGAACGTCGCAAGTTGGTTTCAGCTATTATAAACAAATTGTGATGAAGTCTCTCTTTGTGAAGCAGCTCGATGTGAAGTCTCTATGTGAAGAAGCTCAGTGTGAAGTTTCTCTGTGTGAAGCTATAGGAAGCAAACCAGTGTGAAATAACTGTATATGCACATACATTGCAGCAGTGACGCCGGGACCGTAGTAAACTAGCAGGAAGTAGGTTAGCGTCAACGACTTGTTGCACTCTTGCTGCAAGCTAAGATAGTAAAAAAAAGCCCTGAACTACCTTTATCCCAAAAATGTAGGTCACAGTAGGTTTCTTAGCCCTAAACCCTATATGCCCCTAAACCCTTAAACCCGTGAAACCCCGAAAGCCTAAACCCTATAGGAACCCTTAAAAGTACCCTTTAAAGGAAGCCGAAGCCCTAAAACCCTAAACCCTATAGAAACCCTTAAAGTACCCCTTTAAAGGAAGCCGAAACCCTACGTTGAAACCCAGGCGCATCTCCTGTGTGAACTTGTCCGAGCAGCGGCGTCAGATGCTGGTGTCAGAAGTCGGCATTTTCCTGCAGGCCTTCCGTCACTTAGGGGTTTAGGGTTTAGGGTTTTAGGGGTTTAGGGTTTAGGGGTTTGGGTTTAGGGGTTTGGCGGTTTAGGGTTTATAGAAGTCGTAGTAGTAGTAGTGGTAGCAGGCCTTCCTGGGGGCTCGGGTGTTGGGTTCAGGGTTTAGGGTTTTGGGTGTTTGCACTCTCGGGCTTATAACTTTCTTGCAGGCCTTCCGGCACGATTTCGAGGGTTGGGCGCTCAGGGTGTTGGGTTTTGGAGTCAAGGGCTCAGGGTTAGGGTTTTGGGGATGTGGGCCTTCGTTCTTGCAGGCCTTCCTCACCCCAAGGGTCCTAAGTACCTACATAGTAGAATTTAGGGTTGCTATAGTAGTACTTACTCTTATGATTTGTGAAATACCCCCCCCCCCAAAAAAAAAAAAAAAAAACAAAAAAAACTGGGACCCTGTGAGTCTGGGATTTAGATGGTTCGGCTCAAGTGTTGTAAGGTTCGGGGGGTTTGGTCTGGGGGATTCGCGGAAATTACGGCTTAGGGCTTTCCTCCAACCCAAATAACCTACCATTGTCGGGCTGCTCATTACATTTACATAGAAGGATAGGGTTTATTGGTAGGTCGTCAGGTGGCCTGAGGCCTTCAGGTTCACAAAAGTAAGTGCAGATTTGTTGCTTTGGGGTCTCTTGCCCAAAGGCTACGCGTGGTAAGGTGTTTGGTACCAAACAGCCATTCAGAGTATTTATGTGGGACGACAAGCAGTACTATTTGGGCACTTGGGCCTTCTAATGCAGGTTTTGCATAGGTGTGTCCCCCCTATGCCGGAAGAATCCCGGGTGCAAGAAAATCCCACTGCGTTGGCGGCAGCCGACAGCCTCAGAAACCCACTGTTGACACGTTTGTGCCCCAACTGATCATCTAGGTTTTTGGAGGATCCTGGTCGGAATTCATGGGAGCTATCATCGTAGATATGGCACCGAAATTCTTTGAGTCCCCATGGTAACGGAAACCTAGTTTCCTCAACGAGGACCCAGTATTCCGGGGATTATGCGTCGCAGGTGCACCATCAGAACATCGTCAAGCTGCTGGAGGTTTACGAATCCGAGGCCCATCCCTCAACGGATGTCGAGAATCCCGAAAGCGAGACCTCAAACCTGAATCCTAAAGCCCGAAACAAATCCTGCACCCTTAGGGGTCAGGTCTCCCAATGGGCCGTGTTCCCTTTTTGTAGGCCTTGGTTCCTCACAAAACTATACAATACTCAAGAAGGGAGCTCTTTTCTCCTAGGTTACCGGGGATCCTAGTACCCTAACTAGAGACTGTGGAGGCGAAGTAATTCAGGGGCCTTAAATACTACGTATATAGTAGAAGCCAGAAAGTTGGAACATGGCTTTAGGAGGATTAGTGCTAGGATCCCTTATACTTTACCTTAAGGGCATGAGGATAATGATGTTCCAACTTTCTGGGATTCACTATAATAGGGTTTTAGGGTATGGTAGTTGCGTTGTACAACAAAGGAATCCTCAGGAATAATGTTCGTAACTAGGTTCAGGCTTCTACAGAAAGCAGGACAGAAGTAAGACTGAAGTTGTCACTCTCTGAGAACCCCATGTAAGACACTTGCAGCGGAATCACCCCCTACTTGCAATGTGCCCGGAACCTGCAAGTAGACCCCATACGCCGTAAACCCATACAGTCCTATGAAGATTTGCAATCAAAGCCGCAGAAAGAACGACAACTTCAAATCCAAGCAGACGCATAGACACTCGTAGACTCATAGATGAACCCCCCCCTCCCCAGACAATTAAGAAGGAAAACACAGAAAACAACAGACAGCAACCCCTACCCCCTAAACCTATGAAGCCCTGACCAAGCAAGCTTCCGGCGTTCCCTTCTCCACCTAGGTTCCTGAGTGGTACCCTTTTGCCCTTTTTAGGCCCCCCTTAATACAACCGAATGGTAGGAAAAAGGGTACCCTTCTTATAATGGGACTACTCTGGACCCTATAACCTCCAAACCCCAAGACCCTAAACCCTAAGACCCTAAACCCTAAGACCCTAAACCCTAAACTCTAATCCCCGAAACCCCAGCCACTGTCCAGGTCGATCAGGCTGTTCTGCTGGTCATGGAGTTGGGAAGCCCAGCAATCAGGGGTCTGGGGTTTAGGGTTGCGCGAGGTTTAGGTTTTAGGGCTTTAGGGGTTCAGGAGCTTCAGGGGTTTAGGGTTATGAGTTACGGAGGGTTTAGGGGCTTGGGGGTTTTGGGGTTTTGGGCTATAAGTGTGGAGGTTTACAAAAGCTTAGGCTAGGGTTTATCTTGGGCCCTTTCTCCTGTCGGGCTGAGTGCTTCTCCGGTTGGGGGGGTTCTCAGAGGCAGGCGTCCTCGTCGACAGGTGAGACCCAAAGGGTCCAAGTAATAGCATAGTATATACGTAGTAGACATTTAGGCCCCCAAAGTATATACTATGCTATTACTCGGACCCTTCGGGAGGACTCTCTGAAGAAGCAGTAGCAGCAGCACACATCGTGTTGAACTCTTCGTAATCCTACACATTGATTAGGCTGGGCGCCTCTGCACTTCTGCTTGGTTATCCAAACTGAAGAAGCGGTAAGACGAGAGTTTTCGGTATCATTCTGTCATGTTCTGTACATACCACCCTCGGTTCTGAGATGCTTAGCAGTGTCCTGATAACCAGGGTATACTATCAAGGTCTGAAACCTTTGGCTTGGAAGCCGAAGCATCCACCCTAAGTTGCTTTTTGAGGTTCTGAAGTTGCCGTTAGGGTTTAGGGTTTAGGGTGCCTGAACTGAAAAGTTCGCCGTTTACAAGCCGCAAGCCTGAAGCCCCCGAAGTTTTCAGGTTTTTGCCCTGATGTACTACTTGGAGGGTCGGGGGACTTAGTAAGTAGGTAGTTAGTAGAGTTATAAGTACCCTAAAAGGGATCCTAATTGGGATTATGGTACTTATAACTACTACTTACTAAGTCCCCCGACCCTCTAAGTAGAGCCCCCGGTTGATGAACCCACCTGCCTTGAGGGCCTCAAGCTGGGGATCCCAAAATGATACCGTTTTATGATGCTTAGTAGCTGAGTAGGTGACCTTTATCCTTTTTGGGGCTTATATAGTCCTGCTATAAGCCAAAAGGTTAATTAACTCTTTTTGGGGCTAGGGTATTCAGGCTGTAAGGTTGGGGGTGGGGTGGGGCGGGGTCTTCATGATAACCAGGGGTCTACACAACAGTAACACCAAAGTTCCAATTCCCAGCATTTTCCCATTCTTCAACTTTCAAGCACGTTGCTACGAGGCTCTGCACCGGCAAGGACAGCTGTTGCTAATTGAGAGCAATGTGGGCTCAAGGTTGGGGTTCCAAGGCTTTCGGTGCGGAGGGACGTCTGCCACCCGAAACAGTCCTTGCAGGTGTTTAGGGTCTTTGGGGTTTAGGGCTTAAGCATAGGGAGCTGGGTGTCTGCGGGGTGTCAGAACGGCTGTATAAGGGTTCTACATGGGTCCTCAAGTGTTTAAGGCATTGGAGGCTGACAATTGTGGTACTTGAAGCATCAGGGATGTCGGATGCAATTAATTACGGTCTTTGGGGTCTAAGGCCTTTAGGGCTTGTTGGTATACTTGGATCCTCAGGTGACTTAGCAACTGGCAAAAGGGTGTAAAGTTCGAAGTGGCATAGGTTTTGGGGCCAATAAGTAATGCTGCTTGTCAGCTTACTTCCAACCCTCATTACTAAGTCGTCTGATCCTTGAAGCCCTGAAACCGTGAACCCTAAGCCCCAAACTTAGTTTTCAGGGGTTAGGGTCTAGGGGTTTAGGGTTTGTACCTAGATCCTAGATTGCGGTGCCCGGTTTTGGGGTTACTTTCTCCTCAGGTCCGAATCCCATCCCAGGAAACTCGGTCCGCTGTCCGACCTTGAGCTACCAAAGCCTACTGTAACCCTAAACTTTAACCCCTAAACCCTAAACTCTGGACCCCTAAACTTTTGTAGGGTCCCTATAAAATTTCATGTTAGGATTATCGATAAGAGCCTAGACAAAGTTAGGTTCTTTTCGTTTGAGGGATACCTGTCTTTCCAAAGAATTTGCTTTGACGCTTCGGCAAGCCTTCTACAGTTCCTCAACCACTTCAATCCCAAACCATAGGCCCTTTACAGCAACATGATCTAGGTCTCCCAGTGGGCCCTTCTTCCCTTTTTGTGGTCTGTAAGTTCCTTATACAACTACGCAGTAATTGCCAATAAAGGAGCGTTTTTTGTTCCTAGGTTACTGGGGATCCTAGTGATTTAAGCTGATATTCTGTAGCTAAACCCTAAACCCTAAACCCCGACCCTAAACCCTAAACCCCGACCCTAAACCCTAAGCCCTAAACCCCGACCCTAAACCCTAAACCCTAAACTGAAAGAGGAGCTGTTTGAGCGATTGGCCGAGCGGAAGTGGTACTCAGAGTGCGCCAGAGGGATGCCTTCAGAGATCTGCAGAACCTGCTTGGATGGTGTACACGACCCTAAACCCTAAACCTGTGTAGGATTTATATGGTTTCGTATTTCGGATTTCTTCAGCTATATACATATTTAAAGATTTGTTTGTACAGGGTGGCATAATGACCTAGTGTTTTCTTGGCAGGGTTTTAAAGCATTTATTTGTTTGGGATTTGGGATCTTCATAGGACCCACCTGCGTTGAGGCTAAACCCTGAGATCCTCCTTCGGGGCAGTCGTTTCAACCCTGAGTTTCTGACGCTGTCATACTTGGAGGCCCAGGGGACCTAGTAAGTAGGTTATAAGAGTTATAAAGTACTGTAAGTTAAATGGGTGGCGTGAATCGGAGATATGCAACGCACGCACAGGAGAAACCTAATGTGGGGGTCGAGTTGGACTGGGAGGTTATCAGACTGCAGCTTGGGATGTAGTTTGTCTTTCGGCTTACCCTACGTCTCAAAATAACCTCATATAGGCTAGCTCTCTCGATTAGGGTCCTTTTTTGGTCACCATAAAAAGAACAGCACGCTGCTAAAAAGCACCCTAAAAGGGACCCTAACTATGAGAGCTACCAATGTGGCATGGTTTGTCCTTGGGTCATAGCCCTTACCCTAAGGGTCCAAGTGCCTGATAAACATATACTCTCCCAAATAGTACCAAACCCAAGTACCATTATTAGGTCCCAATGGTTTTAAGGACTTAATTCATAATTGTAGTATATGTGGAGCCTCTGGCTAAGCCTAGGCGATGCCCATTTCAGGGTTTAGGGTTTAGGGTCAAGGCTGGGTCCAGCATCACTCAGACCTTCCAATATCCCGCAGCAAAGGAAGCAATATACCTATCTTCGAAGGTCTGGGCAGCTAAACCCTTAACCCTAAACCTTACACCAAAAGGTCTCACTGTTTGGGCAAATTGTTCTGAGAATCATCTCGAATCACACTTACCTTGCCCCTCGCAAACCGATTTCCAAATTGCCCCAACCGGGAGCTCTACCCCAGAGGGCATAGTACTGGGCCCTAAGCCCCTAAGCCCTAAACCACTGAAACCCTAAATCCTGTGTGAAGGAAATTGTGCTGTTCCTAGAGCTCCTCGTCAGTTTATCCAAAACGAGGCATTGCCAAGCCTAGGTCCCTGAGTAGTACCCTTTTGCCCTTTTTTGTTTAGGGTCCCCTTATTAAAGATTGAATAGTACGAAAAAGGGCACCCTTATGTCAAAGTGGCCACTCAGGAACCTAGAAGCAGGGCAGCGGCTGTAAATACGATTTGCAACTGACCTGATTTGCCCTGCAGCACTCTCGGCAGCACCGTGGGGATACCTCTTTAACGATCAGGTGGCGACCCCGAAGAATCGTGCCTGTGGCGTCGATGCTGCCCTGACACAGTTGACGAAGAGTGTCGGACTCATTGCATGCTGGCAGCAGTAGACGGGGCACAATCGCCCCAACTGGATCCAGAGTCCAGAGTCGTTCAGTTGCATGGTGAGGCTTGCATGCATGCTGGTCCTGGCCATGTGCCTTGGATGTGCGCCACTCGATACCGCAAGGCCGTAAGGGTGACTTGAACGATTTCGGCATGACTGCTGCCAAGTTGTAGAGTACTAGGTAGGGCGTGTTTCGTTCCTAAACCCTAGCTAGGGCGGTTTAGGATCTAGCCCGTAAGCTGTGTTTCGTAGACCGTCTACAGGAAGAAGGTTAGCAACTCTCAGGTTCAAGTGGCCCAACTCTTTCGATTTTGTGATTGTTAGTCGTAAGCATAGTAATAACGGTAAGACCCGCAATAGCCTATACTGGTAAACGTAATCAAAACAAGCAAAAAATAGCACGAACCATACTCATATTATTAAACACAAAACAACAAAATAATACTAATAATATACTCCTTAGTTTCAAAAGCGCAACAGCAATGATACTACTGATATACTCCTCTGGTTCCATACGAAGTCAGATCGTAGGGCTTTTGCACACTGTTCATCAGAAGGAACCATGCTGATACGATTATGGTAGAATTTCAAATTCAATTTGGGTTTAAATTCGAATTTATGGATACGCCATGCTGATACTGATACTGTTGATGAGATAAATCCTGCAGTACCTTAAGGACCCTAAACTATGGGAAATATGGTATATTCCTTACTATGGGTTTACCTTAAGGACCCTAAACTATGGGAATTATGGCATCTTCCTTACTATGGGTAATGCAGGATTTATATCATCAGCCGTATGTTTGGGCCTTGAGGGCCTTGAGTCTCATCCTCCGAGCCTCCCAATCCCCCCTTTAAGGGTTCCTTTTAAAGGGGTCTATGAGGACTACTATAAGGGGTATCATGGGGGGTTGTGTATAGCCCTAAGGGCCCAAAGGACCCAATCAATAACTAGGTACGTGGGGTTCAGGATAGCAGTTATGTCGGTTAACGTTTGGGAGCGTATATGACCATTAGGTATTTGGACCCTTACGGTCATATGCTAAGATTCAGGGCTCGGGACCACAATAATGTAGCGTTTTGCACTTGTTCTGGGAGCGTTAGGACGGCAGCAGTTTTGCGCACAAGAGCTTTGTCATGTGTTGTCCATGTCTGGTGTCGTACTTTAGCATCCTTGAATAATTACCAAGGCAGTTCTATTAACCAATATACCCCAAACCCTGTTCGAAATTACTCACACCCCCATTCCGCACCCTTGTTTGTAGCCCTTAAAGAAACCCTTCAATGGAACCACCTAAAGGCACCGTGTTCGAATCATAAAGGCTTCGAGACTTCAGGTACGATGCCGCACGGGTCACACGGCAGATGCTCGATGCCGCTGCCTCAGATTCTCCCCTAAGCCGCCCCCCCCCCCCTAGGACGCCCAAACCCTAAACCCGGTTGCCAGGGCTAAGCGTGTTAATAATGGCACATATATATATATATATATGTTTACATATATATATATATATATCTAGATAGATAGATAGATAGGGTAGTAGCCTACTGCGCCGGGCCGATAGTTCGACCCACTAGGGTAAACGACACTTTGAGGTGCTCCGCTACTCCGCAAGAGCGTGTATGTTAGATAGTACACATGTAGTTCGAAACTTTCGGCCCGGGGATGTAATGTAAGGTTCTTAGGTAACATTACCTCTGATTTTGCCGGCTGAGAAGTTAGGGTCATGTCTGACACTAATTCGTTTTTGCCTTTGCCAACCCCTGCCCCCAACCCCACCCCCACCCCTGCCTGCCGAAGGCGTGGGGAAAAACGAAAAAAGGTTTGCCACTAATTCTTTTTTGGCAAAACCCAGCCGCCTTTCTCCGATCGGCCGCTTGACTGAAACAAGACAATACGGAACTGAAACAATAGTATAANTGGCGGTTGGAGTGTTAGGTAAATGTCGGCTACGATAGGGTTTTGTCCTTTTCCTGTCCGTGTCCCCATGCCCGCCCCCCCCCCGGCCTGCCTAAGCCCGGGGCAAAAACGAAGTAGTGTCTGCCACTAATTCGTTTTTGGCCAACCCCTGCCCCCCATTGCCTGCCGCTGCCCGGGCCAAAACAAAAAAGTAGTGTCTGACACTAACTGGATTAGACAGGGATCCTCATATCAAGGCCTCAAAGACAAAACTGTGATTCCTGTGTTAGGGAGGTCCGGGTGATTCAGTTTGGAGGTTTGGGTTTTGTGCGACGGTTTGGTGATTGGATTTTGGCTGAGTGAGGCTTGGTTTCTGGGTGAGTCCACGGCAGTATGGATTCACTGACCTTGAACCGTAAACCCAAAGCCTGAAAGCATAAACCCGCTCTCGAGGCTGGCTAAAAGGACTTAGGCGATCGATTGTAGGCAGTAGAGCAATACCTTCCATAAGATCACGACTTACATTCATAGTTTTCGGGGCTAACAAAAGGTAAATATGCCATAGTTGTGGTGCAGCCAATAGACGGGGCTATCCTACTTATCACCTTGATTACATCATATGTTCGAAGTCCCTAGGGCCGTCGGATACAGCTTAGACCATATCCTTACCCTGAGGGTCCAAAGGATCCAATGATTAGGTACTCGGATTTGGGATAGTAGTGATGTAGGTCAGTATTTTGGAGAGTATGTGATTATTAGGCACTTGGACCCTTAGGGTTACTTCGAACCGAAAAGGCTCCAAGTGGGTCTGCATTACCCGTTAATGATCGTAAGCCCGACAGGGACTCGGCAAAGAAGGTGCCCAGAATCTTGGGCATAGTGAGGATTCCCCCACCCGGCTGTCTTAGAGGCAGTGGCTTACTTGCACTCGCAGAACATCTGCCATCGGGACCGCCAGACTCGGAAGTTCATTGTATGTAGGTCACTATAAAAGCTTGCATAAGTATCAATGCTTTTCCTTAGGGCTCCTTAAAACTATATTTGTACCATATAATATGCCCCAACAGTTTGTTCTAGCTATATAACGCCCCCATATCCTATTCACAGCACCCTGGGCATTGAACTTTGAAGGCGTGAGCGAGATGTTAAACAATCCTGATATAGCCCTTGGAATGATTCATTCTTTTGTCTGGGGATACGGTTCAAACGTACGTCTCTATAGAAGTCTTGCCGCAAGACTGCTGAAGTCTTGACCGCACAGTCTCTGTTCGTGTGGCTGCAAGTATGTGCATCGGTGTCTCTACATGTTTACATCGTATTGTAGGTGTGTGCATACGTCTGTTTGTTTTGGTCCTCAGCCATACTGTGTGTTTTTCGTAAAGATGAAGGAACTGTTCAATGATCCGAGCTGGGGTCCGGGTTTCTGGTGTGATTCGCATGATCCTGCACTCGGCAAGTGCACGGCTTGGAGATGGGTTTAAGCCTACAAATCAGCAGTGCTCGCGGATTGAAGCGGGGGCAGACCCAAAGCCCTGAACCCTCAGGTGTGTGTGTGTGTGTGTGTGGGGTTTTTCATGATGAAATCGAGAAAGTGTTGCTGGAAATCCATTGGGGCCTCTGTCTTAGGTACATATGCCGTCTGCAAATGGCCTTAGAATAGTCGAATCGGCTTTCAGAGCTTACCTGAAGATCCAATAGCCTACTGCTTTCAAGGGTTAAGCCCTACAGTTAAGGCGTCATAGCCTACTGTTTTGCAGTGTTCGGGGCCACAGGTAAGGCTTACCTAAACCCCCCAAAGTAAGTAAAATAGTAGCCCAAAACCTATACGAGGCTGTTATTCTACATACTTTTGGGGTCCAGGTAGTAGACCCTCAACCCTAAACCCTCAACCCTAAACCCTCAACCCTTAACCCTCAACCCTAAACCCTAAACCCCCGAGACCTAGACTCCTTAATCCCTAAACCCTATTAGGGTTGACGTTTCCTGCAGGACCTGAAGCTGGAAAACTGGCTCTACGAGAGTCCAAAGACAGAGGCCCCGGCTTCATGGAGGGGTCTGAGAGTTTAGAACTTTAGAAGATTTTGGGGTGAAGGGTTTTGGGGGCTAGGGCTTTAGGTGTGTAGGGTTTAGGGGTCCAGGGTGTAGGGGGAGCAGTTTATCTAGGCACTACTTTGAAGCCAAAGTACGCACTATAAGAAGGGATATCATACCTGTGTTGTTCTGTGTGGCCGTGAGCTGATATAGGAATTTGTTTCCCTTTTGGGTATCAAAGACCATAAGTGAGGACTGCTTGGACCCTGAGGGTCAAGGTCCCCACACATAAGCAATGCAAGCCTGAACTAAATCTCTAGGCTGAATGTCTCACATGCCTGTACTACCCCACTTCAGTGGCTCAAGTAAACCATACACCCTAAACCCTATCCCCTAACCCTAAACCGTAGCTGAGACTCTACAGTTGCCTAAGCTCTGAACCCTAAACCCCTTACAGTAGAAGCCAGAGAGTTGGAACATCATTAGCCTCCTGCCCTTAAAGTAAAGTATAGGGAATCCCAGCATGAATCATCCTAAATCTATGTTCCAACTTTCTGGGGTTCACTATAAGCTCATCTAAGATTGGAGTTCCACACCAACCCAAGGATTCCAAGCAGGTTTTTCGGGCCAAGATCCCCAAACAACGCCTCATGTATAATATAGGGGCCTAAATAATATCGGGTTCCTTTAAAGGGTTCCTTTAAGGGATACTATAAGGGTACTATAAGGGTGTAATGTAGGGGCCTAAATAATTACCGATACTATTGTGGGGGTTCGTTATTGTGATTCTAGTTTAATATGCCCCAAAACCTTATTATAATTATTAAGGCCACTATATTATATCACCCCCATATAGAAGCCAAGCAGCGTCCCCTAAAGCCCTTATAAAGCAGAAATCCTGTTCATAAGGCCCTGAAGTAGATGGGTAGTTCTCCAAATTAGGACCCCAAAGTTATAAGTGTGCCGTACTAGTTTGGGGAGCTAAAAATGGACCCTGATTGAGAGAACTACCCACATACCCGTCTGTGGTGTCAAACCCACGTCCACGGCTGAATCCTAGCAGCCTCGGCAACGAACCGAAACCCTTCCTCCAGCTTCTCCTGCTTACTACGTTTTAGGACTTT
Organism: Symbiodinium sp. clade A Y106; assembly: GCA_003297005.1. Lineage (NCBI taxonomy): Eukaryota > Dinophyceae > Suessiales > Symbiodiniaceae > Symbiodinium > Symbiodinium sp. clade A. The sequence continues at coordinate 156,608 of BGNK01000050.1, read as the reverse complement.
CGGCTTTCAGGTTTGTATGATGCTTTATGCTTCAGGGCTTCAGGGCTTTGGAGCTTTGGGTTGCAGCATTTAGGCGGCTACTCCTTTACTTTCCTTTCTTTTTTTGAGAGGGCGGGGGTTTATTCATCATTCGTTCCGGTGCTCAGCTTTACAGCTGACATCGAAGGACGCATCTGTCGCAGGCGAAGCTGAAGCTGTGTGACTTCGGCTTCGGGCAGATTGCCAGCCTGGCCAGTTAAGAAGTGTTTAGGGCTTAGGGTAGGAACCTGATTAAGAAACCCTGGCCCTTTAACCCCAATATATTAGGATCCATATTAAGAACCCTAATAAGGGCCCAAGGTTTCTTAATCAGGTTCCTACATTAGGGTAGGGACTTTCTTTATATCCTGAATCAGATGGAACCCACCTTGCCAGGTTCGAGGAGGGTTCCTTATTCTGCTTTGCTTGTATAAGTCGAAAAGGTAGGTGATTTAGGGGCCGGTAAACCCTAAACCCAAAACCATTGAATTTGCGACGAGTCGTCTAGTGGGCTTCAGGGTCTTGTCTGGAAACTACATGTCTTAGGGTCTAGGGTTTAGGGGTTTGACGGCTCTGTAATGTAATACGATGTATACACTATTGATATGCACCGATAAATCATTGTGTATCTATATATATACATATATATATATATATATACACACTATATGCATGTATGTCAACAAGCAACCATATTTATGTGTATATATATATACATATACATAGGTGTCAAGTATGAAGAATCTTTGACGTTTGTTGCCATATCGGTGGTAACATGCCGACCTCCCGTTTGTTTTCTAACCGGTCGCCTGCCAGGCTCTTCCAGAGACCCAAACGTTCCCTCGAGAGGGTTTAGGGTTTTATAGGGTGTAGGGTTTAGGGTTTAGGGGTCCCTCGAAAGTTTAGGGGTTTATAGGGTGTAGGGTTTAGGGTTGTCCATGTTGAGGTTACATAGTTTTAAGCTGAGGACCTGTTAGATAGAAAATTAGGTACCTCCCCCATAGGTATGACCCCCTAGGTCAGGCTGAACTAGAACCCTACTTCCCACGATGCTTAGACGAGAAACGTTCAACCGTGAGCCAATATAACGTCACGGTGAAAAGGCTGACCAATAACCTGAAGCCCATCTCCTCCAGAGCCGTATGTAATCCAAAACCGTAGCCACAAGAGCTTACAAAATGTTACATCCCAAGCACAGAGGCGACATCAAACAATGCACACCTGAGCACTGAGCACCTGTGGCCATGATCGAGCACATGCTGAACCTTACTTTTTCAAGACCAAAATCTCTACACGACTTTTGTTTTAAGAAGGGGCGTTGTAACTTGGATGCATCTGATAAGCCTTAAGCCCTCAAGCGCGGAAACCTGCATGCTTGCTTCCTTACCACCCACACAAACCCTATAAAGCCAGAGCATCCCGTGATGCTGAAGGCAGCACAAAGTGAGCTCACGCGGCAGGTGCAGCCCAGCGTGCAGCTGACAGCAACGATTGGCTCGCTGTACTACGTCGCCCCCGAGGCAGCCGGTCTTGATGTGTTTTCGCTGGGATGACGGGGTTTGCGGTTCAAGGCTAAGGCTTCGCGGTTTGTGCTGTTGCGGCGGACTTCCTCGTGAGGATTTTCCGATGTTCGCGAAGGGTGACTCTGGAGAGCTGTAGCTGCAGTCATGCCGCCTTTAAAGACATCTGCAAACCGCATGCCTAAAAAGCTAAAGCTCTAACATAGCTTAATCATTGAAATCGGGATTGGCGGGGGTAATTCAAAGTACAAATACAAATAGGTAACCTTAAAATATGGTCTTGGTCGTGTTTCAGGCTTCTATATTGACTCCTTATAATCTCAACCCTTCGATTCCCAAGCTTGCCATCTTCTCTGTTCTTAGTCGACACTAAACCGTAAGACCCTAAACCTAAACCTCAAACCGAGAAGATAGTTACAGGAAAAGGGGCTCGTGGAGATCAGCCTTACAACCAGCTTTGTCGTGGCAGCAACGAAACTGGGCTTTGGAGTACCATACTTTAATACTTTGTTCTTAAAGGAATCATCATGAAATACAAGTTTACACTCTTTTCTTAAAGGAACCATTATGAAACAATAGTTTTTACTTTTTTCTCCCTGGTTGCTTAAAAGCCCAGGAAAAGCTCAAGGCCCCCCTACACCCTAAACCACAAACTCCGAAAGCCCTAAATTAGGGACCCAAAAAGCACATAAAGCTAAAGCATTTTCTGGGGATATCCCTACCTTAATGGGTTTCATTACAAGGGGGTTGCCTATGTGCTGTTTTGGGGCCGTACCAAATCCCCAATAGGTTAATTAAGGAATATACCTCTGAATCATGGTAGGAACCCGAATATAATTTAATGTAGGTTCTAATTAAGGGATATTGGAAGGTCTGGGTAGCCTCCTCAACCCAGTACGCCCCGATCGGGCGCATTTAGTCTTGGACATTGCTGCATCGTACTCTGCCCATTGCCTCGCTCGTTGAGATACGAGTTGTTTGTGCGCGACATCCAAGCGCGTTAGGCACCTATAATTGAGGTCTGCTCTGGCATGGTCTTATGTAGCCCTCAGATGCGCGGTCAGCATTCCACACTCACTCCCCATCATAGCCTTCCAGAAGCTTATGCTTGAAACCCTCATGACTCAAGCCTAAGTGACGACTGCAACCCCAACCCCTCCAAAACAACCCTAAACCCCAAATTTAAACCCAACCTGAATCATCCTAAATCCTTGTCTGAGTCGTTCAACAAATATGAAGCATGCTAAATCCTTGTAAAACTTGCTAAATCCATAAAGCCAAATCATCCTGAACCTAAACCCTTACCTTAACCTACCAAAACCTACTTTTTTGTAGGGTCCCTCTAAAATTAATATTAGGATATCTAATAAGAACCTACAAAAAGTAGGTTACGCTTAAGGTATAGATCCGCCATGGGCTACAGATCCCAATCATCCTAAACATAAACCACAAAGCCCTGCTTGAAGAGGCAGGGGACTTAGTAAGTAGGTTATAAGTATAGAGTTATAAGTGCCCTAGATGGAGTTACCCCAATTCGTAACCCTACTTATAACCAACTTTTTAAGTCCCCTGCCCCACCAAGAAGACCCTAAACCCTAAACCCTATAGATCCCTTTAAGGAACCCTATAGATCCCTTTAAGGAGCCCTTTAGGAGCCTTACTAAGTCCCCTAAAGCCCCAGCAAGTACGCCCGAGAGGTCCTCGAGGGCTCCTATGGCGTTCCTTGCGACATGTGGCCACGACCTTGCACTTTCGGGTGTAAACCCTAAACCCCTGGGCTTTGGAGTAAGGGTTTGGGCTAGGGTTTAGGGTTTAGGGTTTAGGTTTAGGGTTTAGGGTTTAGGTTTAGGGGCTTGGGCTTCAGGCCACAGAGGTTTAGGGTCTAGGCATTTAGGGGCTTATGGTTTTAGGGCTTCGAGATCAGGCTTTTGGGCTTGTGGCCCCCGAGGGTTTGGCGGTTTAGGGTTAGAGGTCTAGGCTTCAGAGGGTTTCGAAGCAGGCTGCTCTTGAGACTAAAGCTGACCATGATTCCCTGGGCTTTGGAGTACCATACTTGAATACTTTTTCTTAAAGGAACCATTATGAAGTAAAAGTTTATACTTTTTTCTCCCTGGTTACTTAAAAGCCCAGACCCTAAACCCTAAACAGACGTCTATGGGGTTTAAGTTTCAGGATTCCACATTGAGTTTTTTTGCGGGCTTCGGGTTTAGGGCTTATGGCTTAGGGTTCAAGTTTCCGGATTTAGAATTCGGGGTTTAGTGTTTAGAGATGTGCCCACTCTCTTGGGCCAATTCTGTCGATGGTTTTGCAGGTTCTGATGTTCGGGGGTTCGGACTGTTTGGGGTGCTATGAGGCTTCCTGCAGCAGGTTTCTATACGCTTTTTTTAGGGTTTAGGAACTGGGGTTCTTGGGTTCAGGGTGGAGTTTAGGGCTTTTCTTTAAGTAAATTCGGATCTATGGCCCAAATCCACTGTGGAACCGCCGAGGCAGGATTTCATTGCCCAACCTTGAGGTGATATCATATCCCAACGTGCAAGCCCTTGAATTCTGCACGCCCCAAACCCACTCCCACCTACCAAGGGGGTCTGAATTTATCATATGTTTCAATAGCGCCTGCACCGTAAGTTCTAGCAGCGCCGTGCTATTTCTGCAGTTTGTTAATGCAGCCACCTCCGATACATTATATATATATATATATGTATTATAATTCACAGCAGTTTGCAACGCACAGGCTTATGCCAATTTTGGGCGTGAACATTTCCGATTTCCATACACTGCATGTATAGCTGCGAGCGACAATCTGTGACCTGATTGTTGTCCAGATAGGCCCGGCGACTCCAAAGCCTCTTGGAGACTCCAAAACCCTTTGACTAAGCAGTATATGGTCTCACTGGTGGTAAGTAGGTGACCTTTACTTTAACCTTTTCCAAGTTAGTATAAACCTGTGATTGGGCTAGGGTCATCGGCCCCTAAGAGGATCGCAGTATAGCTTGAACCACATGGGTTTAAGCCGATTCGTATAGGGTTATAGCGGATGCGTAGATCCGGTCATCGCACGCTGGAGCCTTAAACGTCGGCGCATGCAGAAACCCTAAGGCTTCAAGTGCCCTTATAGTATATACTTAGGCCTTACAGTACCTATACTAAACACCCCTTTAAGGAGAAAGTATCTACTATAAAGGTACATGGAGCCGTTGGGAAGGATTAGAAGAGTTCTCTGACCCCGATTCTACACCGGCGAGACTCAGAAAGTGCAGGCCTCCCTGCTATAGGGGCCTAAATAATTACCTATTATACTATATTGGGGGTTCCTTATTGTAATTGTAGTATCATGGGCCCCAAAACCCTGCTCTAATTCGTAAGGCCCCTATATTAACTCTCTTATCCCTGGCGGTGCAGGTATACGAGTTGATGAGTTGCTTAACTTTATAGTCCCTAGACCCTAGTCTTATGAGTCTAGGTTCACCGCTTGTAAGCCCACACCGTAAATACCATCAACCCTGTAAGCCCAAGTCCATGGGCCGTTGTAAGTCGAAGTCGGAAATCCGGAAACCAACCCAAAGCCCAGGTCCATGGGGGTCATCGTGTACATGCTGCTGAGTGGAAAGCCCCCCTTTGACGGCAAGGAGGATGCCGACGTCCTCCGGCTCAGCTTTCACACCTTTGGATGTTTGGTAGTGGGTGCCTTATGCCATATAAGAAACAAAGCCTTCTCATATGTCGCAAAAGGGGAAAAGAAGCACGAAGCAAGCGTAGCCTGGAGAGTCAAAGGCGCACGCAAACATACGTAGAAAGACATAAAGACCAAGCCGTTGCAAGGGAAAGAGTATACAGGGAACAACAAGGACAGACACACGTTCCCAATGACGAGAGGTACGATTTCAGGAGGGGAAAGAGAAGATGATAAGATGTAATGTTAATGTTTGGAAAAATGGCGTAAACATACAAGAAACTAAACGCAACAAGAGACCACATTTGCTATGGATCACTGGCGGTAAACAGCATTTGTTGTAATACTCTGACAGGCGCGATGCTGCATGTATGTGGAATGTTCGGTGTGTCAAAGCGCAACCTCTGAGGCATGTAAACCCTGCAACAACCCAGAGGGTCCCACATACACTACCATTATGGAATTAGGTCCCCAAAACCAAAACAGGGATGGTTTTCTTTTTCGGCCTAATCCGTAGGTAGTGTATATGGACCCTCTGGGTAAACCCTGCAACAACCATTGAAAATGGCATCTTGGCCGTGCTGTATGGTGGGCTGTTGGAACTTCCTGGAGGACCAAATGACCCTTAAAAGTAGGGGCCCTATACCCATATACTATGAATCCCCTATATGGTATATGAGCCTTAAACCCTTTTAGGGTTCATTTCGTCCTTAAGGTTACAAATACCGATACGGAAAATGAGCAAGGGCTCTACCAAGTCAACAAGGGTTGTGTAATAGTTCTCGAGCGTTCTATACAGGTCCTATGAGGGTTCAAGAAGCTCTGTTTCAACGTCTATACCCGAATTGAGTCTATACAACCCCTCACACCCGAAGCTGAGTGAATTAATTGCAACTCATTCTTTGCAACATCATGTCAATGGAAACGTAGTCACGTTTTTCATCAGGGCTGTTGTATAGTAAGACACCTTCATACCCCATCAGAGGACTCCATGTTAAAAAGCACGGGTTCATGATGATATGTCTGGTTAGTTTCCCTTAGCCTAAGTCGAAGCTTTAAGGATCCTAAAGCCTAAACCCCCTAAGCCCTAAACCCCTGAACCCCGAAACCCTAAACCCCCCAAACCCCTAAACCCCTAAACCCTAAAGCCTCAAGCCGGAAAAGCAAGTCGGTTTGTCACCAGAACCCTGACTGTGCGTTTGAGGTCGTCGGCAAGATCAAACAGGGCCGCTTCATCTGCAACGACAAACGGCGGGGCGCTCTGAGTTGGTTTGGGAAGCTACGTAAGATCGTTGGACCCTAAAGTTTGAGATCAGAGAGTTAAACATTAAACATCCGTAAACTTTCAACCCTAAGATGGGGCTCTAGGAAATCAATGACAAATAGTACTCACTAAACGTGGCTGTTGGCTAGAGCCATTCTAGATTCGAATCTGTTGGTCCTGAACACGTAGCGTTTGGCATAGTATGCTTATTAGTGTTCATCATCGACTGATTCTAGAATGATCGGCTGGTGTTCCTCATCGATTCATTCAGGGATGATCGGCCAGTGCGTGGCTTGTGTTACTATTGTTGAAGCATTCGAAGAAAAGCAACCATGTCCTCAGCATGCGTTGTATTGGCCTCAGGAGGATCAGAATATTCCGGCATCCAATGTTCAGAAACACAGAGTTAACGGTGTCGATGAAGGTCTTGTCGTCCCAATACGCCGTTCTGGATAGCTGCCAGGGGATAGGTTCTACAACGTACGCTCAGCTGCTTTCCGCAAAGCATAAACGCACATACCGAGGAGGATGCACTTTTGCACTCCTAGGTAGTAAGACCCTTCTTACTCTCTCAGAAGGGACCGTATTCAGAGGGTCTATATCCCCAAGGGTCCACCTATACCTATCTCCTATGAACGGAGTCCTGCTCCAGGCCGCCACATCAGCATCTGGCAGCCCTCAGCTCCCAATCCTCGCCACCCTGAAACCAGAGTCAAGCCTTAAACACTGACTTCTCAGGTAAACCCTGCATGGGGCTTTCCGAAAATAGGGTCCTTGTTATAAGGACCCCAAAACAAGGTACCCCTAATTTTCGGAAACTCCCATGTAAACCTTAGAGTAAACCTTGATGACCTTTAGGCCTGATCCCCAAAGCTCTTAAGCCTTGAAATTTGGAAGACTTAGATCATGAATGCGCTAAACCCTAAAACTCGGAGTCTATACAAAAGATTGAGCCCCAATTTGAAGCCAAAAGCTTGGGACCATGAGCACCCTGGCCTGACATCAATATGATGAGCCGCTTTCACAAGCATACATCTTTTTCAGATCCTCCTGAGCAGCATTAAACTGTTTAGAAGCATGATTACACCAACAAAGGCAGTTTGCAGAAAAAATGCGGCCAGGTGGGAAGGTATCTCCGAGACAGCGAAGCACTTTGTGCGAAGTCTGCTGCGAAAGGACGCAATCGGTTTCAGGGTGTAGCATGCATAGCATCCCATGAGGATTCGCTATGGGCTCTAGGTTTAGAGTTGTTCTAGAGTTTAGGTCCTAGTGCATCTCGATTTCATGGATTAGATGTTTATCGTCTAGAAGCCAGGGCTTATGGCGCATTACACCGTTGTCTTTTTGTAAAACAGGTTACCCAATATAAAGGCGCTACAGTTCAGATATGCTTACGTAGGGGTTGGGGGTTTCAGCTTCTTGAGTTACTCTGGGCCGCAGGTGGTATCTTGTCGCTCCAAGCACGCACCAGCCTTTTGACTGTGTAACCCAGACCTTCCACGGTTTAGGGTACAAGGTTTAGGGTATTGGGTTTCCTCCCGATATCGTTTGGTTAAGAAACCTGCTTCAGCAAAAGGCCTCTAGACCATCACACAACGCCCAAAGCTCGAGCCCTTGAGCCCTTAAGCATAGACGCCTTGACCTAGCTTCCTCAACCACCGGTAGACTCCGTTCGAACCCAGAGGGTCCATATATACTACCATTATGGAATTAGGTCCCCAAAGCCATATCAAGGATGGTCTTTCGATACCTAATTCCATAATTGTAGTGTATATGGACCCTCTGGGGAAGCAAGCATCCCGGCAGATGGGGGTCGTGCATCCTGCATTACCCATTATAAGGAATATACCATAATTCCCATAGTTTAGGGTCCTGAGGATCATGCAGAGGACCCATCTATGATCAAGGGCGCCTAGACCCTAACCCCTCGGATCAACTCTAAAGGCTACAACCCTGAAGCAGAATCCTCCAACCCTAAATTACCCTGAAACCTAAGCTGAGCCACCAAACTCCCAATTTGGGGTTTCCGAAAATCGGGGACCCTAATCTAGTACCCAAATAGTAGGATGCTGATTATAAAAGGCCCAAAAAATGAGGTACCCTAAACCCTAAGCCCTTATAGATCCCCTATAGAACCGTTAAAGGAACCCTTAGAGGAACCCGGCGACCCCAAAATAAGGTGCCCCGTCTTTTCGGAAACACCCAAGTCACGATGAACGCGGGAAGGATCCTTACGAGCGTCTGTCGGCGGCCGAAGCCGCGCAACACGCCTGGCTCAAGATGGACCACCGAGTTCTTGCTATAGTATACTATAGGGGCCATAAGAACTACCAATACTATTATGGGTGCTGCTTAGTATAATTATAGTATAATGGGCCCCAAAACGCTAATAATTCTATTATTAACTGATTGAGGGCGGTCGGGGTTCTATAAAGTTTCTCTGAGATTTGTACACCAGGTTCCTGAGTGGTACCCTTTTGCCCTTATTATGTTAGGGTCCCCGTATTACAACCGAATAGTAGGACAAAGGGTAACCTTGTTACGATGGTGCTACTCGGGAACCTAGTACAATAGGGCTGTTCAGAGTTTTTGGGTATAGGGCTGGCGGATTTCGGACATTGGTGGTTGAGGGCTTCGGGTTTAGATCTTTGGGCGCTGAAGCGCTCTTAAATTGCAAGGGTTGCCGATGTCGGGAATCCGCTTTGACAAGATCACGCTGTAGCAGATGCTCCACGGCCTTCACGGTTTAAGCTGAGAGGTATCGGGCTTAGACCCATCTTGAACTCCTACCTACACTCTCCGAGGGTTTACAGAAGGGGAATGCTTTCAAAGCCCCGTAGTTTCTGCTACCATTGGGAACATCAAGAATCACCGGCGTAAAATACATGAAGAGACTGAGTCCCAGATATCATGGCGCTAGTCTGCTACAAGCAAAACGCACGACTACCTTAACCTACCAAACCCTACTTTTTTTGTAGGTTCTTATTATAAACCCTAATATGGGATTTATAGGGACCCTACAGGGTTTGGTAGGTTAAGGTACAGTCATTAAGTTGAAAGCCCTAAGGGCTGCTAAGAAGAATTCCGAAAGGTGCCTTGTAAGTAGTTAGTTAACCTTTGAGCCTTACAGTAAGCCCCATAAAGTTGGAAACCGGATTAAGGCCAACTAGTGCTGGGATTCCCTATACATTACTCTTAAGGATTGAGGCTATTGGGTTTCCAACTTTTGGGCTTCTACTGTATTGGATTTCTATCGCCAAGGACTCGTATTATCAGGCTTCCTGGCCTAAAGATCCTACTATACAAGGCTTTTGGGCTATTTTGAGGCTTTGTGGCATAATGTCACCATGCCAAGACTATATGGGAGCACAGCCTTGTTTGGGCTAGGGTAATTTAGGCGCTTTTGAGAAATAGAATAGGGTTTCGGGAGGTTACAGTAAGGAACCCCTTGGTAAGTACTGAAGCCCCTCCAGTAGGTTCTTATTCTGGACCCTGAAATAGAGTTTATAGGGACCTCTACCCTAAACCCGAAATCCGAACCCAAACCATAAGTCACTCAGCCTCTTGAATATACTATAAAGGGCCCCAAAACCCTATTCTAAATAGTAAGGCCCCTTTTCTATTGTAGTACCCCTGTAGATCCCTTATAGTAGCCCTTATAGACCCCTTTAAACAGGAACTCTAGTCTAATTATTAAAGGCCCCTATATATTAGCTCAGCCTCTATGACAGAATCCCTCTGTTCCCTAAACCCCTAAACCCTGAACCCCTAAACCCTAAACCCCTAAACTTAGCTGCCGTAGCGCAGCCTCTGAGAAAGAACCCCTATAAATCCCCTATAGATCCCTTGTAGAACCCTTTAAGGCACCATTCAAGGCCATCCAGGGAAGCAGCCCCCCTTAAGCCCCCCTTTAAGCCCCCCTTGAAGCGTTTTTTTTTTTTGGCCCCTTTAACCCCCCCCCCCCTTTCAAAGCCCCTCTGAGAAAGAATCCCCCGTTTTCCAGGACCAGGTATCCAAGGCCAGCTGGCCCCAGGCCTCCCTTGGATTTTCCCTTAGGGTTTAGGGTTTAGGGGTTTGATTTTGGGTTTATAGTGAGCCCCATAAAGTTGGAAACCGGATTAAGGCCAAATAGTGCTGGGATTCCCTATACATTACTCTTATAAGGATTGAGGCTATTGGGTTTCCAACTTTTGGGCTTCTACTGTAATTAGGGGGCGCTTCGGGTTCAGGGTTTAGGCGGTTTAGTGGATGTTTAGGGCTTAGGATTTATTGTTATTGTTTAGGCGGTTTAGTGTATTGATTTTGGATTTTTAGGGGCGTAGGGTTTAGGGCTCAGGGTTTAGGATTTGGGGTTTGGGGCTAAGGGTTCAGGGATTGGGGAGGTTAATGCAATAATTTTGGTTTTTTCTGGCTTAAGTGCATTGACTTAGGATTTTTGGGGTTTATAGGGTCTGGGGCTTACCAGCCCCCCCCCCCCCCCAAACCCTTTAATAAAGACCTTAGACCTTATGGTCCTTAATAGTTCGTGGGCACCTGTGTCTTTAGGGAGTGCGAGTAGAGCTGAAGGTTTGGGGTTTAGGGTGTTCAGGGTTTGTGTTGTTTTCAATGGAGTCGGGCGAGGGTGAGGATTCTTGATAGTATGGGGTTGGGCGGATTTGGGGTGGGGTTCAGGTTTAGGGTTTAAGAGGTTTAGTGCAGATAGGGCTGGAGTAGAGTCCTGTAACCGAGATCAAGGACTCTAGACACAGACTGTTGAGCTCATGTGGGAGTTTCCGAAAATTAGGGGTACCTTACTTGGGGGTACTTATAATAAGGATCCTACTATTTAGGGTACCATCTTAGGGTCCCCTATTTTCGGAAACTCCCATGTCTTGTATCTATTAATTTCGGTTTGGAGGTCGATCGGTTTTGGCGTTGAGGGATCTTTGCCAGGGTTTGCCGGGTTCGGGCCAATTTGATAGGGTTTGGGTTGAGGTTTGGTGTCTTTGGGTTGAGATTTACGGGTTCAGGGCGTCATTTCGGTATGGGCTTCGGGCTCACGGGCTTCGAGTTGCTTCGGACGTCAGAGCCGTCGTTGGTTTCCAAAGTCCCAATATTGAGCCGAGCTTAGTAATGCACCATGAACCGCCCTGCTTTAATCTCAAAGTCTGCTTTCGTCTACATGGGGCCCAACTAAGCTCCTGATCAGGACAGAGCGTATCTGTCGACTGCGTGTAACCGTCGACTCCCGGACACAGCAGCGCAGCTGGTGGGAGTGGTAACCCTCGCAGTAGTCATAGTTTGGATATTGGGATGTACGAGGAGCTGTTGTCGGATCGGGAGCTTGAATGTCTAGAGTTCTTCGAGCTTCGGAAGGAAGCGGCCAATGGCCCAGCAGCACCTCCACAAGGCCTGTTGCTCTTCTCAGTTCTCAACCTGGAGATGCTCCAAGGCCATGTAGTTGGCTTACGGGACGACCACCGCCAGAAGCTGCGTTTGATGGACGCCTGCTAGCACAGCCTGCCGGTGAATGGTCGGTACTTCGTTGGATATCATTGGACTCCGACTCCTGACGGTCAAGCCATCAGCAAGGCCGACATCTGCCTTCTGCGTTTGTGCAGGGCAGCGCAACAAGACTAGCAAGCACCCTTGCGTACAGCTTGTTTAGAATAGTAAAAGCTATTAATTGCAGTTTAGTGTTTCATGCGGAGTATATGACAATTTTGCACTTGGATCGGTAGCGGAAAGCATATACTCAGAATCTTAAAGGAGCCTCTATGACTTAAGGAGTATTCCCGAGACTCAGCTTCAAAGCGTCTGGCGACAAGGGCTAAACACCAAACCACTAAACTCACTAAACCCTTGTAGAAACTATAAAGTCTTTTACCCTCAACCGCTAAACCACTATAGTCTAAGCCCCTAAACCCCTAAACAAACCCTAAAGCCCTAAACCAAAGCCCCTAGATCCTGTTTTTGACCAGGGGACACCGGATGCTGAGTTGGAGTTGCCCATCAACCGCTGTGTCGTGCGGGACATGTGGAAGTTCGCTCAGGACGGGGGTTTAGGGGCTTAACTTAGTAGCTGAGTAGGTAACCTTTAACCTTTAGGGTTTATATAATCCTACCATAATTGAAAGGTTAACCTTTTTAATTTTGGGCTAGGGTACTCAGCCCCTAATTTAAGCGTTGGCTTCGGGCTACATACGGTTTGAGGCCGGGGTTGAGGGGTTTGGGTTCGGCCCCAGGGGTTTACAGTAAGCCCCATAAAGTTGGAAACCGGACTAAGGCCAAATAGTGCTGGGATTCCCTATACATTACTCTTAAAGATTGAGACTATTGGGTTTCCAACTTTTAGGCTTCTACTGTAGGGCTTAGGCTTGAGGCCATGATAGGGGATCTAGGAGTTTACGGTTTAAGGGCTTGGGCTTCAGGCCACAGAGGTTTAGGGTCTAGGCATTTAGGGGCTTATGGTTTTAGGGCTTCGAGATCAGGCTTTTGGGCTTGTGGCCCCCGAGGGTTTGGCGGTTTACGGTTAGAGGTCTAGGCTTCAGAGGGTTTCGAAGCAGGCTGCTCTTGAGACTAAAGCTGACCATGATTCCTGGGCCTTGGAGTACCATACTTTAATACCTTTTTCTTAAAGGAACCATTATGAAATAAAAGTGTATACTTTTTCTCCATGGTTACTTAAAGCCCAGTTCGTCGCTTTGACTGACGACTTCATCTGTCTGGGCTTGTTTATCGGGAGGGGTCAAGGGTGTAAAGGGCTAGATTAGTTCGCAATCTTGGCATGCATCCAGCCGAGGTCCTTTTGGGGGGTTCTGACCCTAGAGTCCTAGAGTATATGCTCGCAAGCCAAGAGTCCTTTCAGCAAAGTTCCCTAAACCCTACATTGGACTTCAAGCCCAGACCCACCCTGACCCTACGACCTCAAGCCGGAACTCTGTGCCAAGGATGCAAATCGTATTTCGCAACCCCTGCAGTGTAGGGCCCGGGGTACTCTGACAAGACTATGACTGTGTATAGCAATGGAAACAGTGAATGGTGGAAGCATTACCATCAAGCCATAACCCGACCTATGCCTAGAACCCCCAAGTACACTCTATCATAGCCTGAGCACCCACAACTGTCCATTATAAGGGGTCTATTGACAGGTACTTGAGCGGGGTTATGGTCAGCCCCAAATCCTACACCCAAAACCAGACACATGAAGTATATAATCACGTAGAACAGATCCCTGAAACTCCGACGAGTATTCTTGCTGGTTTAGGGTGCAGGGTTGGGTGCATCATGTGCAGAAGCCTAGCAGGGATGGCACCAAGTCCTTCTGAACCCTGCTTGAAAGTTAACCAGCCTTAAGGGACAAGGTGTTCCCACTCAGCCCGTGTTTTCGAGAACTGAGCTTCAGCATTGGCCATCGGGTTTATGGGCTGAGAGTTTAGGTTTGAGGCTTGTAACAATTAATACGCACGACAAGGCCTCAGTCCGCAGTATGCCTAAAAACAGAGCCTGCCAAACACTTCCCTGTTGAGGAGAAAACCATGAGTCATTATAGAACCTCGTAGAACCCTTAAAGCGGACCTGTTAAAATGCCACCTCTTCACCATAGCTCTTTGGACTCTCTGGGAGAACAACACGAGAACCCTCAACCCTAGACCCTCAACCCTAAATCAACCCCCAAACACGAAACCCGATCCCCACAGCCCTTCCCTCTCTAAACCCTAAAGTCCTAAACCTTAAACCCTAAAACCCCACCAAACCCCAAAACCCCACAACCCTTCCCTTTACGGAACAACGCCATCACCCGGGCTGCCCTCTAACATACCCTAAATACCCATTATTATAAGGACCGTAAGGACTCTATTAAAGGGCACTTAGACTCTTCCGTTTTCAGAACAACGCCATCACCCTAAAGCTTAACCTTAAACCCTAAACCCTCAACCCTTACCCCAAAACCTTAAGCAATAAGCCTTAAAAACCCTACACCACTAAACCCCAAAGCCCCCAAACCCTAAAACCTTCCCTTTTTCAAACCCCAAAACCCCCCCAAACCCTAAAACCTTAACCCCAAAACCCCCCCAAACCCTAAAACCTTCCCTTTTTCAGAACAACGCCATCACCCTAAAGCTTAACCTTAAACCCTAAAACCTTCCCTTTTTCAGAACAACGCCATCACCCGGGCTGCCCTGGGGATCTTCGGGAAGCTACAGAGCTCTTCGGCCTTCGGAGGGCGTGAGGAGGACCTGCTCGGACGGGTCGCTGGCCTTGGGGTTCCTTTCAAGGATTCCTTTAGGGGAGCTTTAAGGGTTTAGGGTTTAGGGATCCTTTCAGGGAGCTCTAAGGATTCCTTTGGGGGAGCTTTAAGGGTTTAGGGTTTAGGGATCCTTTCAGGGAGCTCTAAGGATTCCTTTAGGGGAGCTTTAAGGGTTTAGGGTTTAGGGATCCTTTCAGGGAGCTCTAGGGGGTTCCTTTCAGGGATCTCTAAGGATTCCTTTAGGGGAGCTCTAGGGATTCCTTTAGGGGAGCTCTAGGGGATCCTTTAAAGGAATGAGGGTACTATAGGGGATTCCTTTAAGGGTTCCTTTTTAGGAGATCCTTGTAAAGGATTCCTTTAAGGGTACCATAAAGGTACTATGGGGAGGGAGGGGTTCCTTTAAGGCTACCATAAGGGTAGTATAGGGGATCCTTTGAGGGAGCTATAGGAGTCCTCGGGGGTCGGTGCCTTGGGTTTTGGGGTTTAGGGTCTTGGGCTTTAGGGTCTCTGGGGTTCAGGATTTAGAGGTTTTGAAGTTTAGGGGCTTTGGGGTTAGGACTTTAGGGTTTAAGGTTTCGGGGTTAGGGGCTTTGGGGTTTAGGGGTTAGGACTTTACTGTTTAAGTCTTGTAAGGTTTCGAGCTTCGTTGCAAGGATCCTTCAGGTATCTATACGATATCGATTGGGGGGTTTATTATTATATGGGATGAAAAAGGGATCCATAAGAGATTAGAAGGGATCTATTGTAAGGGTGCGGGGCTTAAGTGTTTGGGAGTTCTATCAGAGATCTATATAGAAGTTTAGGAGCTTTGGTGGTCTCGGTACATATTTTTGTCAGTGGGGGTGGTTCCCTTTTAGGTTTCCAGGATTTGTGCTAAGTGGGTGCAGGGCTAATGCGATTCCTTTCAAGTGGCTGTTTGCTCTTTTGTTGTTGTTTCAGCCCCTAAACCTCAATTAGTAACCCGCAAACGAACTCTTGAAGGAAGCCCTTGAAGGCATTTGGTTTGGGTTGTACTATACCAAAGCACTGTAATGATTCAGAAGCCTTTACTATGTCGCGTTGCTAGGCTATGGGGTCTGTCGCTGATTCCAGGTATGCGGTGTTTAGGGTTTAAGGGACCCCAAATCCTAAACCTTGGAGCCCAAAAACCCTCAACCCTAATCTAACCTTTTAAGGGCTACATGGGAATTCGGGAAGAAGGGTCTCGGGCTTAAAATTAACTCAATGAACCCTATTTTTCAGCCTCCCGGGCGAGCGAGGGGATTTCGATTTTATCGCTTGTTCCTCGGGAGAACTTAGGCTTAGTTGGGCTTATATATATATACATTTATAAAGTAGCTCGTAGGTGAATGCTATACCCTAAACCCTAAACTTCTATAAGAAGTATCCGAGGTCGGCTTCCTTGTAAGGAGGTACTGGGGGGGCGGTCAACAATAGCCGCGATCGACCGGACTTTGGCATGCCAAAGCACAGGTAACCGCGGAAGAACCGCGGAAGACTCGGCACGGTGTCCTGATGAAGATAGTGCTATGTGTTTTTGCATGGGGAGGTTCATCTCCCGTCACTGGAATGAATTAGCCCCTGGTGAAGCTCAGTGGGCACGTGGCATGTCGCACACGTCTAAAATGAGGGGTCGATGGTAGAATCCAACACTGCCGACCCCCAGGGATACAGCACCGTGCCACAAAGTGCAGCACCTAAACCCTAAACCCTAAACCCTAAAACCCTAAACCCCTAAACCCGAAAACCCTAAAACCCTACAACCCACTTTTCGTAGCATTTGCGGATTGTTGTACCGTTACCCGCGACCTTGGGAGCTCCGAGGCCTCCGGGTGGGGCGATGGTAGAGCTTCGACGTACCAGCATTAAACCCACAACCCTGAATCCTTCCCTAATGCCGTTACCCTTATAGTGCCTTCTTTGGAACCCCAAACCCTATGAACAACATCCTAAACCTAGTGAAGTTTTGGTTGGGCACAGGTCCCTTCGGAGCTCTTTTGTTCACGAACGGCTTGACGCAGCCGAGTGGTTGTCAGTCAGTCAGTCAGCCTGTCAGTCAGTAAACCTTAAGCTTACATCCTGCACCTGAAATTGCAATCACCCTCAAAATGGCACCAACAAAAAACTCATACGGTAGAGCCTTTTGGCCCAAAGTAACAGGACGTCACGCGCAAAATGGCTTAGACCGTGAGGAGGACATCCTAAACCCTAAACCGTAATGTTTTGGTATAAACCATGAAACCCTTGTATGAAGTATGATCCTACTTACAGGCCCAGGGGACTTAGTAAGTAGGTTATAAGTAGAGTGATACATACCCTAATGGGAGTTACCCCAGTTATAACCCTACTTATAACCGACTTACTAAGTCTGTTGGGCATCCCAGTAAACACCTTTAAACAAGTGCAGAGGACATCACCCTCCTGGAGCAGCGGTTCCGCAGCTTCGACGAGCACAGCAGCGGGAAGATCTCGGCGGAGACCTTCATTAAGGTGCCCTTAGGGGGGTTCCTTTAAAGGTTCATTTAACTTCATGGAACGGTTCCTTCACGGGATCTATAAGTCCATAATGGTTCAGGGTTTGGGGTTTGAGGTGTCTTTAATGGGGCGTTCCGTTAAGGGAGCCCCTTTTGTCATTGGGGTGTTGGGTTTAAGGGTTCCTTTGTGGGTTACTTTATGTTCTCTAAGCTAGATCCATGAGGGCTCAGGGTTGCGGGCTTTAGGGTTTGAATGGAGCCGGTTTCAGCTTAGGACCAAGGGCATGCAGATGAACTGAAGACTGAAGAAGGGGCTCAACACAATGAGGGTGACGACAAGGATACGCAGTTGATCAAGGTGTGCGATGAGAATGATGATGAAGAAGCATCAAGACTCAGGGAGCTTCTGAGCATCCAGTAGCTGCTTGGCCTTCTGAAGCTTGCAGCCCCAACTACTACCAGTACTACCGCTACTTAGAACAAATGGAAATCCTGCAAAACAGTGCTAGACTAGCGCATCTCTCAGGCTTTTTGTTCTACAGGGCCATGCGGGGCTTATTGCACTAACAGTCGTATCAGGAGAGCGGACTAGATGCACTGGTCGAAACCAAAACTCTCCTTCTTTCAATCATCGCCCCTAAACCCTAAACCCTAAACCCCTAAACCCTGAGCCCTTTCAATCATCGCCAACCGGAAACGTGTTCGGGCCTTCACACCATATCCGAACAAGAACGCTTGGGCTTTCAGCCCTCAGCCTTAAAATAGACACCCGACGTAATTTCAGATGTTAGACTATTAGGTACATGGACCCTACCTAACATATACCACCCATAAAGGACCCCTTCCTCCCATGGTGGCAACCCTTTTGAAGAGTACATGGCCCTTTCGGGACCTAAACCCTGAACCCAAAAAACCCAAAACCCTAAGCCCCAAACCCGAAACCCGACTAGTAAACTGGATTGCTGGTGGAAAAAGGCGCTCAACAAGCATAACCCTATATAAACTGGCCAATTTATTGCGAGGTCACCCGAGGTCAGCCGAAACTAGTGGAATTAACGACCCGACCTCATTTGAAATTAAGTTGCCGACCTGAGCCGTATATAATTTCGTAAGCCTTCCTCCGCAAAGCTATTGCAACAGACTAGTTGTGCTGGTGAGGGTTAAAACAGCCAAACTCAAAACCCTCGCCCCCGCCTGCATTCCAAGAGATGCTGATGTCGAACAGCAAAGTGCTTCTGCCAGAGCTTTGTTGACAAAAAGGAGCCTACTTCAATGAATTAGTCGCCTCATGGACAAGCTCAAAACCCCCAAAAGGAGCCTATTTCAATGAATTAGGCTTGTTTTAGTAGTTTTCTCGTTCCACGCCTCACGGACAGGCTCAAAAACCCCCAAAAGGAGCCTATTTCAATGAATTGGGCTTGTTTTTGTGGTTTTCTCGTTCCACGCCTCATGGACAGGCTCAAAACACCCAAAAGGAGCATCTTGTTTTAGTGGTTTTCTCGTTCCAGGCCTCATAGCAGGCTCACAACCACCAAAAGGAGCCCATTTCAATGAATTGGGCTTGTGTTAGTTGTTTTCTCGTTCCACGCCTCATGGACAGGCTCAAAAACACCTAAGAGGAGCCTATTTCAATCAATTAAGCTTGTTTTAGTTGTTTTCTCGTTCCACGCCTCGTAGACAGGCTCAAAAACACCGAAAAGGAGCCTATTTCAATGAATTAGGCTTGTTTGTGTGGTTTTCTCGTTCCACGCCTCATGGACAGGCTCAAAAGAAGGACTTATTTCAATGAATTAGGCTTGTTTGTGTGGTTTTCCTCGTTCCCTGCGTTAGCAAGCTCACAAGCCAAAAACGAGCCTATTTCGGTGAATTAGGCTTGCTTTACCATCACCAGTTCACACGCCCTTATATTGAGGCTCGGTTTGGGCTTTTGGGGATCCTTGGCACCACGTTATCATCCAGACCCGTGTTAAACTTAAAGTAGTACTTTTGAACCCTCGGCTGTCCTCCATCTGACCAGCTGCAGCTTCTCGAGGTGCATCTTGTTGAATATTCCGTGGCCTTCTTCCTTTTTGATGAATTAACGGCCCGACCTGACCCTTGAGTGTAGCGAAACTAACGACCCGACGCGACCCGACCTGACCATAAATTGGGAAACGAAATTATTCTAAATTCGGCAGTATAAACCTAACTATTCTCTAACCCTACAACCAAAACCCTAAACGCTAAGCCAGGAAGCCTAAACATAATTACTCTCTAACCCTAAACCCGAAACAGTAAGCCCGAAACCCTAAACCTAATTACTCTTTATCCCCAACCCTATGGGTCCATGTACCCAGATAGGAGATAGTTCGGCCGTAAACTACTCCCTGTAATAGGTACCTTGGGCCTAAAGTATATACTATTTCGATACAAGGACCCTTCGGGTAAGCGCAAAAACCTAAACCCTAAGCCCGAAACCCTATTGCCCTAAACCCTATAAACCCTATAAACCCTATAAACCCTACAAACCCTATAAACCCTATAAACCCTATAAACCCTATAAACCCTAATCCCTAAACCCCAAACCCTTTGCCAGGTTCTCAAGGAGCTAAACCCTAAACCCTAATCCCCAAAACAAAAAAACCCTATTGCCAGGTTCTCAAGGAGTCGCTGCAAGTGAAGATCTCCAGCAGCGAGGAAACAGAGTCGCCCCCCCGCGCATTCAACGCAGAGTGGGGTTTAGGTTTAGGGTTTAGGGTTTAGGGCGCATTCAACGCAGAGTGGGGTTTAGGCTTTAGGAGTTTCGTTGGGGTTCCTCTACGAGTTCCTTTATGGGTTCTATGAGGGATCTATACGGGTTTAGGGGTCTAGGGTTTAGGGGTTCAGGGCTTTAGGGTTTAGAGTTTACTCTAAGGCTTTAAGGGTTTTGAGGGCTTTTGCAATGAGCTAGAGGGTTTTGTAAGGGATCTATAAGGGTTTAGGGTTAACCCAAAGGCTCTAAGCAATCACATGTTTTGAGGCATTGGGTCCAAAGAACCTACTACTCTGATTACCATAGAAAGACTCTGCGTCCTAGGGACTCGGAACCCGGAGTGTTGAACCCTCACCACGGCCCCTGACCCCTGCTGCACCAGTCAAACTCCAATGGTCGAGATGGGGTGGATCGTGTAGACTGTACCCATAGTCTCCATTGTAGTTCCTTATCTGGCTAAGAAGTTTTATATTGTAGGATCCTAAGCATAACGGGGTTAGCCAAAAAACTGAGCTACGATGGAGACTCTTGGTATAGGTAGGCTGCGCCTTTTGGCATTTAGGTGGGAGTATGTTCGATTTTGGTAGGGTTTCAAGCTATGTTCCGGCCCAAAGCCCATACCAGACACAAACCACGAATCTGCAGGATAGCCCTTAATTGGACCTTAATAACCTGAAGACCTTCTCAATGTTCCTTAATGTAGGAACCTGATTAAGAAAACTTGGGCCTTTATTAGGGTTCCTTATATGAATCCCAGTATTTTTGGGTTATAGGCCCAGGGTTTCTTAATCAGGTTCCTAGATTATCATGATTCTCTACATAAAGCCCTTAAAGGCGAGACTCCATGCCAGGTTCTTCGATCGCATCGCCGATGTGAGCCTCCCTGCCGACGAGGAGTCTCGTTCAGCGTAAGATCTTTAGGGTTCAGGCTGTACGTGGGGGCTCCAGTGCAGATCCCAGAGACGCTATTCTCCCTGAATATACTTTGAATTCTGTTCAGGGCTTGGGATGTTTAGGGTTTAGGGGTTACTATGTTGAGGGGTTGAAGTTTCATCTGCAGCCCAGAAAGCCTCCGGCGTATGTATATATATATATGTGTATGTATATATATATATATATGTCCTCTTGTCTGAGGATTGTACTATATAGGGCTACCGGTTGCTCGCCGGATTCTTAGGGCTCCCTAGACGCTACACTTCTCAAAACGCTTTAGATCTACAAACGTTAGAACCCCTTGTAGACCCTTATAAACCCTAAACCCTAAACCCTAAACCCTATCTTATCATAAACGCCCTTCTGGACACCCCAAGGACTAAACACTAAACCTTCAGTAGAC
Source organism: Symbiodinium sp. clade A Y106 (assembly GCA_003297005.1). Lineage (NCBI taxonomy): Eukaryota > Dinophyceae > Suessiales > Symbiodiniaceae > Symbiodinium > Symbiodinium sp. clade A. Next base: position 135,365 of record BGNK01000050.1, on the reverse strand, counting down.
CCTAAACCCGAAACCCTCAGTCAATCCCAAGCCCTCGGTAAGCTTTGCGCTAAACCCTAAACCCTAAACCCTAAGCCCTAAACCCCTAAACCCCTAAACCCTAGAACCCTTAAGAAGAACCCTTATAGAGCCCTCCTAGAAGCCCTAACGAAGCCGTATAGATCCCCTAAAGGAATCCTCTACAGGGACCCCATAGGATCCCTTAATGGCACCCTCTGTCAGGAGGAGGTTCAGGCCGAGGATATCTCCAAGCACTGCGACCGATGGACGCGAGAGGTGAACTACAAGGAGTTCATCCTCATAACCAAGGCAATCGTTCGGGGGTTCTAGGGTTCTAGGGCTCTAGGGTTCTAGGGCTCTAGGGTTCTAGGGTTCTAGGGTTTAGGGTTTAGGAGTTTAGGGTTTAGGGTTCAGGGGTTCTACAGTAAAAGCCAAAAGTTGGAAACCCAATAGCCTCAATCCTTAAGAGTAATGTATAGGGAATCCCAGCACTATTTGGCCTTAATCCGGTTTCCAACTTTATGGGGTTTGCTGTAGGGTTCTAGGGTTTAGGGGTTTAGGGGTTAGGGTTTACAGTAGGGGCCTAAACAACTACGAATAGTATGGTGGGGGGGTTCCTTATAATAGTTATAGTATAATGGGCACCAAAATACCCACTTCTAATTATTAAGGCCCCTATATTCTAGAACCCTTATATTATAGAGCCCTTATAGTATCCCTTACAGTAGCCCTTATATAGAGCCCTTTAAAGGAACCCTATTCTAATTATTAAGGCGCCTATATATGTTCCAGGTTAAGTGATCTATAGGGTTCCTTTAAGGGTTCCGGATCTATCGGGTGTCTTCAAGGGTTCCTTTAAGGGATCTACAGGTTCTTTTGAGGGTTCCTTTAAGGGATCTATATGGTCTTTTAAGGGTTCTTGTAAGGGATCCGTGAACTCATATACTTTATAGTTTGGCCCGAAAGTGGTCCTTATGTCGGCACATATCGGTGCTTATCTTTTCGATACAGGAATCTCAGGGATAGTAATTTATAAGAGGAAGGCACGTTCAAAGATTACAGATTGTGAGCCTAAGCTGCAAACTCCAAATCCCGAAGGCCCATCCGGTAAACCGCGGTTTACGGAGTAGAGTGTGGTTAATGTGGAAGCCTAATAATTAGCAGTGAATTAGCAGTACTGTTCCGTCAGCCATCCGTATCAAATGTTGATTATAAACTACTATATCCCGAAACTCACACATAAACCCTCTTCTAACGATTCGGGCCCCTTCGGTAAAACACCCCGGGTTTAGCAGCCGCAGCGGCGGAAAGGCTAAAAAACTATCCCAAACCTAAAATCCCAAGCCAGGCGCAACGACGGAACATCACAACGGCGGCTATCCGAGAAGTCTTCCGGGCTTTCGACGAGAACGGCGACGGGTGCTTCGCAGAGTTTTTGAATAGGGTTTACAAGGTTCAGGGTTTTGCTGAGGTCCGAATGTGCACGGTGCAGGGGTTCTTTTAGGGTTTTGGTGCTTGTGGTTTCGGGTTCTGCGGCTTCCTTGAGGGTTTAGGGTTTAAGGTTGGGGGTTTAGGATTGAGCCTCATGCTCCATGCATAGGGCTTGGCAGGTTTTCCTTGAAAAGGGGCTTCGGGCTGGCGCTGAGCCATAAGGTTCCGAGTAGGTATATAACACCGCATAGCGATATGGTATATAGACTCTAGACTTGATGCCGAGTTGGGAACCAAGTTGGGCCAAAGTATATACTTTGTAGCTACATGGACCCTCATACAGGGAAGGGTGTCGATTTAAAGGATCTTCGGGTTAATCTGGTGGGGTGCCGGGTTTGTTAGGCGTGAGTCGGGCTGTCAGGATGCGCAACCCGGGTTCAGGCGACTCACTGTGAAATCTCTGCAACTCCATGGGCCAGAGTGTATACTTCATGGGTAGGATGGTTTCAGCCAGCCCCAAGCAAGTTGCGCTTAATTCCCTTTGCACCTACTTGGCATGTCCCCTGTTCTCTTGGACTCCCATACGCTGAGCATGATTCAGTGGCCACAGAGAAACCTCGAAGATGCAATATCGGGGCCTAAATAATTACCAATACTATTTTGCGTGTTCCGCATTGTGATTATAGTAAAATGGGCCCCAAACCCTTTCGAATTATTCAGGTCCCTACATTAGATAAATGGACCACTTTCAGCTTGCTTTCCAATAAGTTGCTCACAATAGAGGGTGTCAGTTATTTCTAATCTCAGTTTCTGGTGTTCCCCTTTCTGTGATTCTAGCATTGTACGTATAGCATACCCCGCAATCCCTATTCTAGCCGTTAAGGGTTCTGAGGATAACTCGGGCTCGGGGACCTAAACCCCTAGATTGCAGCGCTTCTTTGGAGAGGCGACTGTATGATCAGGATCCTATTATTATAATGCAACAAAACCGAAACGAGGTAGTTTTTAAATTGCCGAAAGCCCCACCTGGGGATGCAAAGACCTGTTCTGTTGTTTCGGGGGTTATGCCCCATATTTGAGGTCTCATAACCTACTATGTTAATGTTTGTAGGGTTTGGGGATACAGGTCAGACACACACCCTTAAATCGCCGAACCCCTAAGCGCAGGTACATCAAGGAAGACGATGCCCACAGCTTGCTGGGTCAAGAATTCAAAGACACTATCAGCAGTTATGCCGGGGGCACAGTCGAAGTGGAGCCTGGGGAGATTAGAGCGTAAGGTTTGGGGCACTCCTCCGATTACAGCATACCCAACGGATCGCAGTTGCCTACATAATCGAATGTAGGGTTTCTTATTTGTAGTTACTATATGCGAGGGTAGGACCCTTTGCGTCATGAATCTCTTTCTTACTTAACCCCCGAGCGGCCTCGCCAGACCACTCCAAGTGCCCCAACCCTAAACCCTAAACCCTAAACCCCTAAACCCTACACCCCCAAAACCCTTGTTATACCCCAAGTACCTTCTATTAGGGACCAGAAAGGCCCTCTTGGTGAAGGGAACTTGGGGGTGTCCTGGTCACTCAGGTCAACAAGTTCGGCAAGGACCCTCATATAGTACCCTAAATAGTACGATGCTTATTAGACGGACCCCCAAAATACGGTACCCCTAATTGTCGGAGACTCCCATATATACAATACCCTGACCCCATAAACTCTAAACCCTAAACGCCAAACTCTAGGCCCTAAACCCCTACACCCCAAACCGTTGCGGTGGGGACTTAGGGCTTACCCAGGTCACCAAGCTGGGCAAGGATGTGATCGACTATCGCGACTTTTCCAAGCTCGTCTCCTTGGAGATCTCCAAGGCAGAGGCGAGCTGAGGTTATGGTAGTTTGAGGTTTTAGGGGTTAGGGTTTTGGGGTTAGGGTTTAGGGGTTTATTGTTCAGCGTTGAGGTTTTAGGGGTTAGGGTTTTGGGGTTAGGGTTTAGGGTTTAGGGGTTTATGGTTCAGCGTTGAGGTTTTAGGTTTTAGGGTGATGGTAGTTTAAGGTATGGCTTAACGTCAAGGGATTTGGAGTCTCCCCGCATTAGGGCTCAGGCTTTAGCACATGTATGTAGAAGTTTGGAATGTAAGTGAGCAGGTGGTTCGTGCAGAAAGACAACATCAACATTGTAACATTAGCACACTACTCAGCGCAGATATCACCGCCCCCAGAAAAAGAAACCAAGGCCGTCATACCAGAAAACCCTTACTATTGTAGAACCCATATAGCAACACCTGTAGAACATCCTTTGATGGAGCATGTTGTCCTGCCATCTCGCCAATGTGATGGCGGGATAGCAGCTGATGCAACCGCACCCAAAACTTGGATATGAGGGGGTCCCAACACCAAGCCATCCAGCAGCAATGACAGGCAAGTCTAGCAGGGACACATTTTGCATGGGAATCCTAATTATCTGAGGCATTTGTTGTTTTTCCTGGGGATTTGTTTTTCTGCTTTTTGCTTTCCTTTGCCTGTCTGCTTTCCTCTGCTTTTGTGCTTCTCTGCTTCTCTGCTTTTCCGCTTCTCTTGCTTCTCAGCTTTTCTGCTTCTCTGCTGCTGCTTCCCTGATTGTCTGCTTCGCTTTTCTGTTTTTGTTTTAAGTTTTTGCTTGCAGCCCTTCCCTGCTTTAGTATGTTTTTGTTATTTTAGGTTTTTGTACTTTTGCTTTCCTCTGCTTTTCTGCTTCGCTGTTTTTCCGCTTCCCTTGCTTCTCTGCTTTTCTGCTTCTCTGATTGTCTGCTTCGCTTTCCTGGCTTTTTTTTGCTTGCAGCTTTTCCCGGCTTCAGTATTTTTTTTTGTGCTTCCCTCTGCTTTTCTGCTTCTCTGCTTTTCCGCTTGTCTTGCTTCTCTGTTTTTCTGCTTTTATGCTTCTCTGACTGCTTTGATTGCTTGTTGTTTTTTCTTGTTGATTGCTTTCCTCTGCCTTTGCTTTCCTTTTGCTTTTCAGCTTTTGTGCTTCTCTGCTGCTCTGCTTTAACGCTTTGCTTTCGTACTATTTCTATTACTATTACTATTGCTACTACTCTTACTCTTACTCTTACTCTTACTATTATTAGAAGAACAAGAGTATCTTCTCCAACACGCAAAAGGAAATCCTTTGCGAAATCGCCTTCGCAGCCCTCTTCGAAGGGGGCCCCCCTCGTTGCAAATGGGGGGGGGGCTGCGCGCCCCCAAACCCGCGCGCTCTCTTAAGCCGTGAAGAGTCTTCTCCAACACACAAGAAGGAGAAAGCCACACGAAAACGCTTCAGGGGTTAAAAGCAAAGAAAATGAAATAATCATGAATGAAACGTCTTCACCGACAGACAAGAAGGCGAACGCCAGACGTATTCGCTGGGGAGCAAAAAGCAAGAAAACAAAGTACAGCGAAAGAGAGTCTCCTTTATAAAACGAATAAACGAGTAAAAGCGTCTTCTCCAGCACACAAGATGGAGAAGCCACACGAAATGGATTTAGGGGGTAAAAGCGAAGAAAACAAAGTCATTTTTGGAAGGTTTGCAAATGGGGGGGGGGGGGGGGGGGGGCCCCCCCCCCCCCCCCCCCCCCTCTCCTTTTCTCACCCTTCTTTTTTTTTTTCTTCCCCCTCCCTTCTCCTCCCCTCTTCCTTCTNGGAAGAAGAGAACCAAGAACTAGAAGTTGCTTTGGTAGGAAGAAGCCACGGCGGCGGGGGCACCCCCCCCCCCCACCCACCCCCCCCGCCCGCTTTTTCTAAACTGCAAACTTTGCTGCTTTCTCCCTCCCCCTTACCCCCCCTGCTTTTCTGAACTGCAGACCCTGCTGCCTTCTTTAAGCCCTACTACAGCTAGGGTAGTAGCAAATGCAACAACAACAACAACGACAAAAACAGTGACACAACAACAAAAGCAGCAGCAACAACAACAACGACGACGATATTAATAGTAACAATAGCAGCAACAAGAACAAAAAGAATAATAATCATGATAAGAAGACGAAGAAGAAGAACAACAACAAGGGCTTAAGAATAGCGAGATCAGCAACAACAACCCCAACGATAACAATAGCAACAACAACAGCGTCGGTTTTCTCAGGACAAACAACAACAACAATAACAACCCCCAAGGTAACGTAGGTTTTCGTCAGGCAAACATGGGAAATGGCACGAAGTCCGTCCAAAATGTGAGGAAAACTGTCGTTTTTCTAGGAAAACCAAGGTGACGTACGTTTTCCTTAAGGTAAGCTACGTTTTCCTGAGGAAAATCGAGCGGGAATGGCACCAAATCCGCCAAAAATGTAAGGGAATCAGTGTTTCCCTAGGAAAAATCCACCCCCCTCCTTCCCTCCGTCTCTCCCGCCCGTCCCCTCAGACCAAGCAAACGCACAAAAAACAAAAAAGAATCCCCAAGATAAACAAAAAAATCCTCAGATAATTTTGCACCCTTTTGCATTTCTCCACGGGTCTAGAGACCCTAGATCGTGCTGCGTGTTTCTGATTACTCTCGCGTGTTGTTCTGTGGCCCTTGTGAAAACATGCAGGATCCTAACCACAAATCAGGTTGCCCAAAAGCAAGTGCTACAGTTCAGCGTGTGTCCTCGGCGGTACATCACCGGTAAACCCGAAGTGCCCTACTAGTACCAATCGGCCGAAAGAAGGTCATGCCTTAAACCCTAAATCCTAAACCCTAGAATCTTTGGGCTTTAGGTTCCAAGCAGCTACTGACTACCTGTACGGGAAGAGACACTGATACAACCCTCTAGAAAGCCTTCAAGGCCCACGATAGAGAGCCCCCGACTACGTAAGGCTGCTTATGAGGATTTTATAAAGCATCTGAGCTCCGTCCGGAAGAGCCCTTAACCGTAAACCCAAAACCCTACACCCAAAGCTGCACAGAAAGGACCACAATCACAGTGAGGAGGCCAAGGCGGACGTTCAGATCGTGTCGACCTCGTCGCTTCGGAGTCTTCGGAGTGTAGGGTCCACTTACTTAGAGGCCCAGGGGACCTAGTAACTGGGCTTTGGAGTACCATACTTTAATACTTTTTTCTTAAAGGAACCATTATGAAACAAAAGTTTATGCTTTTTTCTCCCTGGTTACTTAAAAGCCCAGTAGAGGCCCAAGGGACTTAGCAAGTCGGCTACAAGAAGGGTTATAACTTCGGTAACTCGATTTCGGGTGCCTAAAACTCAACTTATATAACCTACTTACTAAGTCCCCTGGGCCTCTGAGTCTAGAATGAACCCCTAAACCCTCGAATATCACTTATAGAGCCACTCCGCAGAACTCTTTCAACTGAGGAACCCTTTTAATGTTACAACCTTAAGCCTCATGGATCCCTCACCCTGTCAAAGGAATGCTTTTTACATCGATGCTTGAGAATTCGTTTATGGAATCCTTCGGCTACCTAAGACATAAAACCCTAAACTAAACTCATGAATCCTGTTAAATCATGTAATGTTTGAGGAGCCCTTTACAACGAGTTTTGCGGAGGCCTTTGGAAGGATTTATATGTTCAGAGATCACTAAACCCTAAACCAATCCAGTCCTGCTTATCCCTAGACCCTGTGGCCTCACCTGAGCTGAGCGTTCTTGGCTCCAAAGGCCAAACCCCAAGCCCTAAATCTTAAATAACATGTTTAATGGGGTTCCTTATTTTGATTCCCTGAAACAAACCTTCATGCAATCATGTACTGTAGATTTGATATCCAGGCAAGCCCTAAACCACTGCGGGCCTTCTTAGCCCTAAACCCTGGACCGTAAACCTTTGACCCTAAACCTGAAACCCTAAAACCTAAACCCTCAGCCTCAAACCCTAAGCCTTCAACCCTAATCCTTAAACCCTTCACCTTCAACCCTAAACCTTGAACCCTATAAACCTTAAGCCCTAAACCTTCAACCCTTTTTTAAGCCTTTATAAACCCTAAGCCTCCCCCAAATCACTGCGGACCTTCTTATTAGGAACCCAAAAAGCGCATAAGCATAAGAATTTTATAGGGATATCCCTACCTTATTGGGCTTCATGATGAGGGGGTTTTATATGGGTGGTTGGTCCGTTTTTGGGTCCCTACTATAATACAGCACCTATCATTTAGGGTACCCAACTACCCATATGGGATATCCGTATCCTTAGTTTTGCTTATGTGCTTTTTGGGGGCCCTATTAGGGTTTAGGGTTTAGGAGCCCCTTTCCCTTTTTGTAGTCTTAGCTTCCTTATCAAAAAACAAAACCCTATTTTTGCTTCTGTGCTTTGTTGGAGGCCCTTAAGGGCTCCTTTAAGGCATCCTTTCAGGGCTGCTCCTCAAAGCCCTAAACCCTAAACCCTAATCCCTAAACCCTAAACCCTAAACCCTAAACCCTTACGCTTAGGTCGAAGCTCCAGAGGCCGATCCGAGTGAGGCGCCATCACAGGGCGTGGGCCTCGGGGCCGAAGCGACCCTAACACGGATTTAAGGGTTTAGGGTTTGGGGTTTGGGGGTTTAGGGTTTGGGGTTTTAGGGTTTAGGGTTTGGGGTTTTAGGGGTTTAGGGTTTGGGGTTTGGGGGTTTAGGGTTTGGGGTTTGGGGGTTTAGGGTTTGGGGTTTGGGGGTTTAGGGTTTGGGGTTTTAGGGTTTAGGGTTTGGGGTTTGTGGGTTTAGGGTTTGGGGTTTGGGGGTTTAGGGTTTGGGGTTTTAGGGTTTAGGGTTTTAGGGTTTAGGGTTTGGCGGTTTTAGGGTTTAGGGTTTGGGGGTTTTAGGGTTTAGAGGCCATACGTAGAGGCCACAGGGGACTTAGTAAGTCGGAAACAAGTAGGGTTTTAACTTCGGTAACTCCATTTACGGCAGTTATATCTCTATACTACTTATAACCTACTTACTAAGTCCCCTGAGCGGCTAAGTAGCTTCATGAAAACTGCTGCAAACAAGCGGCCTGTGTGGTGAGCTATGGGGGATGCGGGTCGATGATTTTCAGGCTCTCAAGGCGACAATGCTTTGTCATAGTTGGGTAACATTTTACGTTTTTATGAGTATTAAAGCCAATAAGGAATAAAAATGTAAATTCTTAATCCTTTCCCAACCATGAACTAGAATGATGTTGTGACTGCTATCGGAGGCAATATGAGTAATGTAAGGGCCTTGCGAGAAATAGATTCGGGTTCCTTTAAAGGGGTCCGCAAGGGCTACGATAAGGGCTTTTTGAAGGATGTAGTGTAAGGGCCTGTATAAAGTAGAACATGGTTTTCGGGTTCCTTATTATAAGTATTGTAAAATATCCTAATAAGTATAATAGGGTTTGCGGGGTTCCTTATTGCACTTATAGAATGTATTATACCCCAAACCCTGTTCTAATTATATATTATGGCGCCTGCATTACCGCCCTCTGTGCCCAATCATCTGGATAAACGAGGCTGGGCCCATTTCTTCTCGAGCAAGGACGAGGAATGCCCTACCGAGATGATCCAGGTTTCCATGGCACAAGGCGAAACTATCAACGGCAGAGAATTTACCAGCGAGGAGATCAAAGAGACGTAGAAACGATTGACCTTGCTTCGCAACCAAAAACCCATGCATCAGTTGGAGCTCAAGACACTCCAGTTGCCCCTCATTTAAAGCACATCCACGAACCCTCTTGCATGAGATTTCGCACACACATTCCGTGATTTCAACTCGCATCGGCACCAATCCAACTAGGCTAGTATCCGTCTTGGACGGTTTCTTTGCACGGCATCGGATGACGGGCACAGTGGAAATCATTGAAGACGGACAGTCCAGGCTCACCGCAGCGGTGGCTGGACGTGACAGAAGAATAGAAGGAGAGGAGCTGCTTGAACTGAGGAGTGCAAGGCAGTGAGCTTGGCGGGGCATTTAGGATTGCATTTACAGCAGTTTGTAGTTTCAACACTGTCGGAACCCTAAGGGTCTCTAGTATATGCTTCTGCTCTGATGTACCTAAAAAAGGAGTGTTTTCCTTAGGGGAGCCGCTTTTGAATCGACCTTTCAAGTTCTACAGAGACCTCCAGGGCTTAAGACTTATAGGGTTTGATATACTATAGACTATAGGGGCCTTAATAATTAGAATAGGGTTTTGGGGCCCATCATTTTATAATTAGAATAAGGAACCCCGAGCTGTGTGTCGTCTGAGGCTTCGGGGTTTCAGGGAGGACCTGCTGTGGTCTTCAATCACGCGTCATTACGGAACCACCAGAAGCACCCCCTCATGAGATATCCTAGATGGGCTTTGCTGGTCCTTGACCTCTATTACCACAAGTACACCGCAACGGCCCGAAACCGAAGCTGAAACGCAGAGCTTCAGGGTCTGAGGGCCCTCACCCCAAAGACTTACTGTAGCAGCCTTACTGAGTAGAATGGGGTTTGGGGGTATTGTACTATAGTTCTAATAAGGAACCCCGAAAACCCTATTCTAAATATTAAGGCCTCCACACTAAATTTTTATAACAGCCCTTATAGAACCCTTATAGGACCCCTTTAAAGGAACCCAGTTCTAATTATTAAGGCCTCTACATTACAACGCAGAAGACAACCGTCTTCAGGTTTGGCAGAGGTCCCTTCCACCTGCCCTCCGTTGGCACGCGAAGTGCCTGCCCCTCATGAAAAGGGCTTGGGGTTCGCAGAATGCATTCATCCTTAATTAAATAAGTACGACATGCACCTTAAGATAGTTTAAGGTTCATATACCATATAGGGATTCATAGGTTAAGGGTAATCGTAGGGCCCTTACTCATAAGCGTCTCCAAGCATGTAAGAAAGGGCTTGAGCAATTTGAATACGTTCCTTACACATAAATTGTACCATGTCTATGTTAGGACCCATAAGCAGGTGCAATTTTAAATATTCACGCCCCTGTATATATATATATATATATACACTGTATACATGTATACATACTGATGCTTGATGGGAGAACCCCCTTGTGCGAGGCCCTTGCAATAATGGGATGCTAGTAAGGTCCAAGTACCTGATTATCATATACTCTTCCCAAAACTAACCTACAAAACTACTATCCCAAACCCAAGTACCTAATTATCAGGTCCTTGGGACCCCTAGGGTTTTTCAGGTGCTTGGGACCCCTAGGGTTTTGATAAGGGGAGGCAGTCTAGTAGTCAGGTCCCGACAATTACGTGGACTGTGTTTTGTACCCAGCAAGTAAGTATGAGATATGGGTTAGCAAAATAAAACTAGCGTAGAATTCCCTAAGACTCCTTGCTTTTAGTAATATGCACCAAAACCCTTTTCTGATTCTTCTCGCCCCCACCCTTATAGAACCCTAAACCCTAAACCCTAAACCGTTAACCCTTTTAGAACCGTCAAAGGAACCTTTTGAAGGAACCCTCGAGTGATTGGTAAGGCGCTTCTTGGCCTAGGCTTTTTTGTCAAGATCAACCATATTTCTTATTATTTCAAGGAACCCACAGGTGGGATGAAGGCAGGGAGGATTAACGATTTCGTACATACGGCTGATGGACAAAATCCTGCATTACCCATTATAAGGAATATATCATAATTCCCATAGTGTAGGGTCCTTAGGGTCATGCAGGATTTTGTCCATCAACAGTAAGGACTCTTATTGGGGATTCTGCCGCCGTGCACACCTAGCTTCATCCCACCCTTGGAGCCCTTTGATCCTTGCAGGGGGCACGGGGACTTCTTGGATTCTACAGCTCTTTTGCTCGCGTTTTGGGGATCATGGCTGGCAGGGTTTAGGGTCCGGTGTTGACGGTTCTCTCTTTACAAGAAAGAGTTTTCTCCATCAGCATTTCTTTCAAGGACCTTTGCAACTCTGAAAGGCCGTAAGGTCAGTGTCCAGGGTATACGAGACATGGCTTTAGTTTAGGGTCTCGGGACGACGGCACGCAAATAACAAGTGCAGGCGATTTCTGTTAGCTATCTTATCTAACCCGTCATCCCGTCTGCATGCTGATATTTGGGCTTTGCGTTTTGGCAAACTAAGTTTAGGGTTTAGGGGTTGAAGGCTGAGGACGTTGTGCTTGCTGCACCCAGGTCGCCAACAACGGTGGTGACGAAGAGGACAGCAGCAGTCAATCAAGCATCGGCTACATATAACCCTAAAGCCTACTTGTAAACCCAATATCCTTCTTTTTTCAAGGGCTCCAGATCATGATGTCCTTACACATTCCGTTTACAAGGTGGATTACATAGGGGTCTGAAGAGTGAGTACTAATAACCCCGGCAAGCATTAGCTCGTAGGGTTATGAGTCGTAAAGATTGGCGTGCCAACATTTCCGTTGCAACAGCAGTCCAGCAATCAAGACGCTTACATGTCTAATGCCACTGTCCTTTAGGATTCCTTACTATTAACATTTCTATACCGCAGCATTCCCTGAGGCTTGTTGTGTTTATTAAGGCCCCTACACGAAAGCCTAAACCATAAACCCTTCTAGACATCCTTTCACGTAACCCGATTAAGGCCTCTACATGACCACCTTCTGCTCAAGCTCTCAACATTGACGCTGGTATTGCATGTTATCTCACAAGCCCCCAGTCTCAACACAAGCATTCAGGAGGCTGTGACAGGTATTCGGACAATCCTCGAAGCCCAGTCATTAACCTACCAAAACCTACATTTGTTTTGTAGGGTCCCTATAAAATCCATATTAGGGTTCATAAGAAGAACCTACAAAAAAGTAGGTTATCGTAGTTTAAGGTGGTCATTAACGGGTGCACTTTGACTTAAACCCTACGCCCTTCGGCATCCCCTACGGAACCCCTGGCAAGCCTAAACCCTCAACCCAGCAAGGGCTTGGAAGTTTCCGAAAATAGGGGACCCTTTAAGTCAAGGGATCTTCAAAGGTTCCTTTAAGGGGTCTATAAGGGGTTAGGGTTAAGGAATTTGGGCATTTCCGAAAAGAGGGGACACTAACATAGTACCCTAAATACTAGGATCCTTACCATGAGGACCCCAAAACAAGGGTAGCCCTTATGTTCGGAAGCCCCCATTGAGCCGCGCCTTAAGACAGATAGCCCCAAGAGTCCCCTCGCAGAAGATAGACTAGGACCTATAGGGTTTAGGACTCGAAGGACTCATATATGATGCAGGGCTGCCACACCCCCCCTCCCCCCCCACCCCATGGTATCCCCCTTGCCTGTCAAGTGGGTAGTTGTCTTGTTTGGCCTTGTTTCTTTTCCTTGTCTGGTCTTGTTTGGCCGTCCCCTCCTCCCCCCCCTGTGGAGTGGGGCCTGTGGTCTTTTTGGTTGGCCCGGCCCCGCCTGGGCCCCGCCTGTGGGGGGGCAGTGTGTTCTACAGACGTATGGTATGGCTGCTCTCCCCCCCCTGTGGGGTGGGGCCTGTGGNNNGGGGGGGGGAGAGCCTTTATTATTAAGGCTTTTGGGCCCAAAGACCATACTACATAGGGCTTTTGGGCTGCTTTGATGCCCAGGGTCTAGGACCTAGAGTAGGCCCTTATTCCCTATTTTTAGGCTTCAGGTTCCCTTATAAGCCCCTTTAAACCAAAAAGGGCACCCTTTTTATTCCGAGGTTAGTCTGGGGTCTAGTAGAAGACTTCCGGAGGCAGGCCTTCATTCATGGTTTCCGTAATCTCTATATCCTAAAGCCCTTAAACTCCTAAACCCCTAAGCCCCTAAAGCCTAAACCCCCAAACCCTAAAGCCCTTAAACCCCTAAAGCCCCTAAGCCCCAAAGCCCCTAAAGCCTCAACCCCTAAACCCTAAAGCCCTTAAGCCCCTAAAGCTCCTAAGCCCCAAAGCCCCCAAAGCCTAAACCCCGAAACCCCAAGCCCCTAAGGCCTAAACCCCTTAGACCCCTAAACTGGTTTTGTTTCGACAGGGTCGAAGACGAAGACCTTCTATTTAGGGTATGGGCTTTGGAGCCGGGAGTTCCGGGCAGAGACGGTTCAGGGTTTAGGATCTATTTAGGGGTTTTAGGGTTTAGGGTGTTGGGGTTTAGGGTTTAGTCATCTGTGCTTGGGGGGGTTTGTTGGATTTGGAGATTCGGGTTTGGACAAAACCCTAAACCTTAAACCCTGAACCACTAAACCTAGAGTCAGCTGGCGTTAATGCTCCACAGCACCGGCACCGTCGGTACATCCTCAACTCGAACTGGGTGCCATTCCCTGAAGTGTACAACTTGGCAGACGAGAACGCCGTCCAGATTGCCCAAGACATGCGAGTGAGTCCCGACATGACGGACTCGTTGGTCAGCTTGTCGGACTTCGGCACTGACGGGATGATCCGTCAGAGTTTGCTGCTGACGCCTGCCCGCACTTTTTTGTATTTTGTTGTGGGATTGTGGTTGCCCTGGGCGCTCATTTTTTGGTGGGCTGGATGGTGGTTGCTTCTTTATTTACTGTTTCTGAGCTTGCCATTGCCTGTATCTGAGGGTACGCGCGCTCAGTCAGCCCACCGAAAGGCCAGACAATACGGGAGCCTGGGCAACTACTGACACTATTCCTCAAGGGTCCCCGAACATGCGTCCCCTTCAGGGTTTAGGAATTAGGGTTATGTATGAAGATCCGCAAAACATAGTCTCGGTATTCAGGCTTGATTCTACACAATGCTTGAGAGCCGTTTGTTGGCCCCCTGTTTAAAACACCCTCACAAAGTCCGTATTCTCTACGGGCCCATGCACTCCTAAAGTATATACTCCGGCCTTCAAAGTAGTCCTTGTACATCGGTACCTTTGGGCCCAAGAATATACGATTTGGGACATGGACCTTTAGGGATTACCCCTAAACCCTAAACGCTAAGCCCCCGACTCCACCATCCGAGCTTGCGAGGATAGAGCCAGACGTGAGGGAGGCTGGTTTGGTAACCCCAAGGGTCCAAGTACCCAATAATCATATACTCTCCAAAATCCTAACCTACATAACTACTATCTTAAAACCGAGTACCTGATTATTGGGTCCTTTGGACCCTTGGGGTAATATAGCGGAGTATATAATTACCTATACTACTTTGGGGGTTCCTTATTATAAGTATAGTTCCCAAGCCCTATTCTAATTATTAAGGCCCCTACATTACCCTACTTGGAGGGTCGAGGGAGTTTGTATGTAGTTCTATTATGGAGTTATGAGTACCGCAACCCCTATCAGGATCCATTTTTTAGGGTACTTATTACTCTACTTACTACCCACTTATTAAGTCCCCCGACCCTCCAAGTATGGGTCCAATAGACGCAGTAACGAGGTTCTAGAAGGGTCCCGAATTTGTAGGGTTTCAAGGGTTTTTAAGGGGTCGAAGGATCCAGTGATTAGGTTTTTGGTTTGGGAAAGTAGTTGTGTAGGTTTTTTTGGAGAGTATATGATCATTAGGCACGTGGACCCTTCGAGTTATGGCTGGGGTTTTGATGCAGCGGGCCCGGTTGAAAACGCATCTTTCAGGGTTTTGCGGCTGGGGGGGTTGGGTAGGATTTTGGGCAGTACAATTTTGGGCATTTGGGTTCAGAGTGTTTAGGTTGGGCTTTGGGATACATAGGGTTCAGGTTTGTTGAATCCTCTGACCTCTCAGTGGGCTTTCGAAGTATAAGGTTTTAAATGTTTATGAAGGTTTTCATGGTTTCAGTTGAATCCGGAAGTCTCAGCGACAACCTTACAGAGCATACCCTTTGAGTGCTAAATTCGCAGCAAACTTCGTACTCCAACCTTTTGGTCGTTCCCTGAACCCTAAACCCTAAAAGCATCTAAACGCACTCAATCCCTCGACCTTAAATCCTATATAAACTCTATAAGGGTTCCTTTAAAGGGATCTATAAGGGCTTGAGGGGTCTATAAGGGCTCCTTTATCTAAACCCTAAACAAGCCTGGAGTTTCAGAGCCTGAAACCCCAGTCCTTAACACCGTCTTCCACGAGCGCACCCGGGAAACTGCTGGGTGACCTGCGCCCTGAACCCTGAAGCTTGACCTAAGCCTACTAAGGATCCAAAGGACCCAAGAATTAGGTACTTGGATTTGGGATAGCGTAGTTTTGTAGGTTACATATTTGGGAGAGTATATATGAGTGTTTGAGCATTAGGTACACCTAAGCTGCATCTTCTGCTGGTCAGCATACGTTTTGGTCCAATGCCTCGGCCCCTCAATACTCTAAACCTTGCAGCTGTCTTGGAGGAGCCTCCTGAAGCCGAAATGGGCCCACAAGCCCCATTCCCAAGACCCATCAAATCAGCCCTAAGCCCCATAATCCCTAAACCCTAAACAATCCCCTGAAGGAAACCCCAAGCTTACTTCAGGAGCTTGAAAGATCAATCATCCACTCCTGGGGCTCCTTGTTACAATCATCGTATAGTATGGGTGGTTGTCAAAATTATGATACCTTTTTGGGTCCCTAATATAGTACGGCACCTATATTTCGGGTACCCAAAAAGGGGCCATAATTTGGACAACTACCCATATACCTCTTTGTCTGTGCTAACAGATTACCTGCCGATACACCTTTCGTCAGTGTCGCTCCCGAGGGGGGGGCCAACTGTCGCATGAGTAGGTCAGCCTCTGTGTGGGCCTCCAGTTTGTCCTTGATTACTGGGGAAGACGTGTGCCTTATGGGCTATTCAAAGGCAAAGTGTGCAGAAAAATTCGCTGTTTGGCTTCAGAAGACGGGGAGGACACACCTCGTGGCCTGCTCGAACAAGGCGACGCACACAGCTGCAGATCTTTCGTTGTCGAGTTTTGCCACTGCACCGGAGAACTATTTCCGGCTGCAGCAGTGGCTGCAACGATTTTTTCAGGCTGGTCACCGATGGCAGTCCGTGCACTCTTGTTCCACGTGTGCAGGATCGGCTATACTCTCCTCGCTTTCAAGCTGCATGGTTTCCAGAGAACTCTGGAAGAGCCTCATTGAAGTATGCTGGGAGAGGAAAAAGCTGTCAACAAAAACACTGTCCCAAAAAGAACCCTGTTCTATATTCCACTTATGAATTTCGTATTAAGGCCTTTCAAGAAATCCCTAAAACCCCCAAAGCACTGTTAACCCATACCGTAGCCCATACGGTTGATGGACAAAATCCTGCATTACCCATTATAAGGAATATACCATAATTCCCATAGTTTAGGGTCCTTAGGGTCATGCAGGATTTTGTCCATCAACAGTACCCCCTCAACCCAAGCAAAAACCTAGGCTGACCCATCAAGGACTTCTTTGGAAGGAAACCCTAAAACCCCCTAAACCCCAAACCGCAGGTTTTCCGCAAACCCCTAAAATCCCTAAACCCCTAAACACCTAAAATCCCTAAACCCCCAACCCCTAAACCCTCAACCCCTAAACCCTAACCCTATAGACCCTTAACTATTCTAAACGCCCAACAAAACCCTCAACCCTAATCCCCCCCAAACCCTAAACCCTAAAACCCCTAAACCCTAAACCCAAAAACGTCTTAAAGCCCCTAAACCCTAAAGCCACGGACAGGGAGCGCTTCCTAGCCTTGAGTCGGTGCGCAGCGGCAGCAACGATACGACCGAGGCCAAGTTTATTCTGTAAGGGCTCCTTTAAGGGTGGTTTTACGGGTTCCTTGAAGGACTTACTGAAGGATTCTGTCAAGGGATTTTGGGTTTATAGGGTTTAGGGAATAAGGATTGCTTTATGGGTTCCTTGAAGGGATCTACACGGGTGGTACCGATTTGGGGATTTGGATTTTGGGGTTTTGCATGGGTGTATAGGGTTTAGTTTCTCTGCGCCGTTTAGGCTAAACGTCTGGCGCTATTGATGACATTGTTTTGGGGCTGAGGGTTTAGGGGTACATTGTGTAGATGGATAGGGGTTTGACCGTGAAGCTGCCAAGATCTTCGTTGTTTAAACAGACTTTTGAGTCTGTTGGGGCTTGCCTTTTCTCGCGCAATACACAGAGATCGCAGTACCTATCGACAGCCTGCCCTTATACACCGTGGCACTATACATAATGCTGTCACATCTCCCCATCCTGTTCTAATCATGAACGCCCCGCATGCGGCAGGGTAGAGAAGCAGGCCGTTGCGGGTGCTATGGCTATGGGTCGGGTTGGTTTAGTTACGGTGTGTTAGTTGATGTTTATAGAGGGTTTGTGGAGGGTTTTGCCATGTAGCTGAACTCAACGCAAGTATTTAACAAAGTCCGCACCTGTATGGTAAAGTCCAAAAAGTTGGAAACCGGATTAAGGCCAAATAGTGCTGGGATTCCCTATACATTACTCTTAAGAATGGAGGCTATGGGGTTTCCAACTTTTGGGCTTCTACTGTAGAACCCCTGAACCCTAAACCCCTAAACCCTAAACCCCTAAACCCTAAACCCTAAACCCCTAAACCCTAAACCCCTAAACCCTAGAACCCTAAACCCTAGAACCCTAGAACCCTAGAACCCTAGAACCCTAGAACCCTAGAGCCCTAGAGCCCTAGAACCCCCGAACTCTACTTTAGTCTGAAGCCCTGAGCCCCCGAAGATCCTCACACCCTCATTGGATCCTTGTAGAAAGATCGAAGAGCGAAGCACTTTAAGTCCTCAAGGCAGGATATGAAGAACCCAAAGTGGGCAGTACAACGACAGCCCGGGTGGCTCCTAACCCCTAAAACCTCTCAACCTCAACTGCCCTAAACCCCAATGAAATGGCGAACCCTAAACCCTCAACTCTGTTTAGCAGTAGCTGGTCTGCCCAATGTGGGAGAAGAAGCAGAGGGTAATCAGCCAAACGTCTTTGAATCTTAAATTACATAAGCCATAGAGCTTAAACCAGATCATCCCTGCCCTAAACCCTAAACCCTAAACCACTAACTAATCCTAGGCATCGGAAGCTTCGGCTTGGGGGTCCGATGTTCAGGCTTTGAGGCTTTGAGGCTTCAGGTGCAAAGTCGTGAATAATGTAGGAACCTGATTAAGAAACCCTGGGCATATAACCCCAAACTAGTAGGATTCATACAAGGAGCCCTAATAAAGGCTCAAGGTTTCTTAATCAGGTTCCTACATTAGGTTGGTTGGCTGGTTTAGGGTTTTGAGTTTTCGGGTGTTGGTTCACCCTAAGCCCGAAACCCTAAACCCTTTCTTGGGTGTTAATTCAAGGCATGAAGGTCCTATGTTCAGGGTTTAGGGTTTTCGGGTGTTGGTTCACCCTAAGCCCTAAACCCTCTACCCCTTATAAGCCCTAAACCCGCTACGCCTTATAAACCCTAAACCCTATGCCCTAAACCCCCTACCGCTTATACACCCTACGCCCTGAGCCCTAAACCCCCTACCCCTTAGAAACCCTAAACCCTAAACCCTGAGCCCTAAACCGTGAGCCCTTTCGTGGGTGTTGGTTCAAGGCGTTAAAGGCGGCAGCCAGTCTTTTGGAGGCCTTGTGGCAGGTGTTCAGGGCTTGGGGTTCGAGTTTCCGGCTCAGGATTTATGTATATGTATATATATATATCTCTCTCTCTCTTTCTCGTTTTTGCTCTTTTTTGTTCTGGAGTTTAGTGTTTCCGGTTTAGGATTTAGGGCTTAGGTGGGCTGTGAGGGCTCCGTCCCCGAGCAGGCAACAAACTAAGCTGTTTGTAGGTGTCTGGTCGCCCGAAATTCAACAGGAGTGCGATGCTGACGCACAGAGTGATGAGGAGCAGCTCGTAAATGCAGGTGCCCCAGTACTGTGATCCGAGTCTTCATGTCTTGAGTTGGTTTGATGAAGTTTAACGTGCCTGTTTGCTGCGCCGCTTATTCCCGACACTCTTGACTTGGAGCCCTTAAACCGTAAGCACTAAGCCTTCAACTGTAAAACCCTTATATAACATTAATCATTATCATAGGGGTACGTTATACAATATGCAGCTATATGTGAGGCCCCCGACGAGCTGGAATTATCGATTTTTCAGGCCGCAAAGCTTAAACCCTAGTGGCCCTAGTGCCGATTTTATCCCCGGACTGGTGGGTCGAAATAGCATCAACGAGAAGCCATACATAGTACCTGGACCCTATAAAACCTACGTTCTTAGGGTTCCTGATTATGACTTCATTATACAAGTCCTTCAAAAGGTAGGTTTTCTGTGGTTAAGGATGCTATGTCAGCCCAAAATCCCTTCTATGTTGGTCCTTAGATCTCGAGGGTTGCGTTTACATTCTGATCCAGCTACGGGTCAGAATGTGGAGGCCAAGCTCTGCGAATGGGGTTTTGGGGCCCAGTATACTATAGTTATAATAAGGAACCCCCAAAATAGTATTGGTAATTATTGAGGCCCCGGTTTTTGGTCGTTTTCAGAAGGGTGTCGCCTTCTTTTGGGTTCCTGAAAACCAGGACGCTGACCTAGAGACCGGCTTCGGCTTCCCACAGCAAGGTCGAAGAGACATCCGAGAACGACCCTGCGCGCGCGCAAGAAACCGAGAGCAAGGAGATCATCAAATACAAGGACGGTTCAGGTGTGTAGGGCTTCAGGGTCCTAGGAGGGTCCGGGGGTTGTACAGAAGAAGCTAGAAAGTTGGAACATCACTACCCTGATGCCATTAAGGTAAAGTAGCACTAATCATCCCAAATCCATGTTCCAATTTTCTGGGGTTCACTGTAGGTGTTTAGGGCTTCAGGGTCCTACAGTTTAGGGTCCTAGCCTTTGGGGTGTTCGGGGTTTGGGTTTAGGGCTTTGAGGTTTCAGGCATCCTGTCATCCTGGCATTTCGGCCCGACAGAAGCCCTAAAACGGGCTATACAAGGGGTGCTGGATTCAGGATGGAGGTCTTATAAACCCCAAACCCACTGTGCAATACTTGGGGAACAGTCTGGTAAGAATGGCCGGTCTTGCCAGAAGCACCGCCCTAGTCTTACTTGGTTGCCTCAATGTCTGTGTTCTGGTACTTCAGGACATACGGCTTGCGTTTATAGGGCCGCTTGCTCAGGTTTGGATGCTGAGAAGCACCCGCGTCGAAGGACCTCAGCCCCCCACCGGCCCACAACAGCCTTATTGCGCGAGCCTTGAAAAGTAGTGGACTACTACTCTCTGGTCCAGTATCCTAGGGAAACTAAGGTTTGCCGGTTACTGTAACCTTTAGGAATAATATAGGGACTTTAGTACTACTGTTTGGACACGAGCACCTCGGACCGGGTCGCAGCGGTGGCCTCCTTGAACTTTTGCAGGAGTTCCCCCATCCATGTAGCCATACAGTATACGCTTAGGCCTTAAAGCACCTATATAGGAACCCCTTAAAGGCCTAAGTATCTACAAAAGGAGTCAGAGACCGAGTCTTACACCTCGCTATCTAGGGTTTAGGGTTTAAGGGGTATGCAGTTTGCTTTCCGATCTCCGTGATCAAGCACGATCTCGAGATCTACAGCTCGGCCGTCTTTGAGACAGCTACAAGACATGGCGTGATGAGCAGGGCGTTCCCGATCGAGCAGCTTGGAAACTGTTCACGGCTGCTACCTTGCGGCCGATGGCCCGGCAATACGCAACCATTTCACAGAAACTGTGAATGCGATTGGAGCCCGTTGATTCATTTCCCAAAGGGTCCTATGTACCGATATAGTAGAATGTAGGGTTTCCAAAATAGGAATCACTATTCTGACTTAGGAAGTATCCCCCATAACAGTACATAGGACCCTTTGGGTTTGTGGCTTGCCCGATTGATGAGCTCGTTTGTGCCAGCGAACCCGGGCAACGGATTTTATCAGAGCCTTGATTCAAAAAAATTTGGGCCTCGATTATAGCAGCCAGTTCATCATTTTGTTACATTCGGTCAGTCCATAAGAACAGGATACCATAAACCCGATTCTGGTCATGAACCGCGAACTCTTGTTGGGTTAATTTGGTTCCTCCAGCACGAAACTTTGAAGCCTGAGCCCTAAAGCTTTAAACCTCGCGCCCCAAGCCTGCAAGCCACGAATCCAGGAGCCTAGTATAGAAGCCTAAAGAATTACCAATATTATTCTTAGGGTTCCTTTGAACCCTTTAAAGGAACCCTATTCTAGTTATTAAGGCCCCTACATTTCATCCAAAAGTGCCGAAACCATCAAAGCTCTTGACCGCAGGGGGTCGAAACCATCTTATTGAGGCCCATATGGCCATATGGGAGTTTCCGAAAATTGGGGGGGTACCTTATTTTGGGGTCCTTATAATAAGGATCCTACTATTTAGGATACTATATTAGGATCCCCTATTTTCGGAAGCTCCCATATCACACTAAAGGCCCTAAAACCCACTATAATAGAGGGCCCTTACGGAACCTCAAATTATAAAGGGACCCAGTTCTAATGATGAAGTTCCTGAAAAAAGCTCTCAAATACCGAGCTGGAAGGAGTCCGGGTCGTCTAACCGATGGACCAACTCCTTCTCTCTGCGCCTTGGAAGAAGAAGTTAATCAGTAGTAGAATAGGTAGCCTTGAACCTTTCTGGGGTACTGAAACCCCTATATATATTCTCCGAAACAGTTGTTGCAGGTTAGCCTTTCATATGCTTGGGCAGCGGCAAAGTTGGAGACTGTGTTGTTTGCTTTTTTTGCGCCGAAACCGCAAAGCCTATAACCTAAGCCGTATCTGCACCCTAAAGAACCTTCCTTCTTAAGGATGCTTACGCGGAAATCATAGTTGAAACCTCCCAAAGGTAGGTTATATTCAGGGCCAAGCCTTACCTACAGGGTTATACCCTACCCCATTTTCAGGGTATCTCGCTACATGGTTAGGATCTGTAAAATAGAAAGGTAGGTAAACCCTCAGCCCTAAAAGCCCTAACCCTTACAAGCCCTAAGAGAGTCCCCCCCGTGCACTTAAAAAGATACCCTTAACCTAAGTTCCTGGGAGGTCCCTCGCCGGGTCGTCGGAATACGACGACTCTCACGCTGGTGGGGGCTTGAACCGGGTGCCCACCTCAATTGTTCAACGTTCGTACATGGCAAACAGCATCATTCTGTGCTCTGTGTTTCCATGGATGGATGCATCGATGAATAGATGTGTGCATGTGTGTATACGGTATACCTGTATATGCAGCGAGAGCGGGATATAGAGCGAGAGAGGGAGGGAGAGAGAAAGAGAGAGAGAGAGAGAGACAGCGAGAGAGCGACAGAGAGTGAGAGGGAGAGTGAGAGTGAGACAGAGTGAGAAAGTGTGTGAGAGAGAGAGAGAGGGAGAGAGAGAGAGAGAGAGCGAGAGAGAGCGAGAGAGAGAGAGAGAGAGTGTGTGTGTACATTGACGGCAAAAAATATATGTGCTTGCACATGGTACATCCATCCATGCATGCATGCATACCTACCTACATACATACATATGTGTATAGGTATATGTATTCATATGTATACCAATAGATAATAGTGCTCATTAAGTAGAGGAGTGTACACACATATATACATACACCACACACCACATATATATATATATACACATATATATATGTGTGTGTATATATATATATATATATATATATATATAGATACAGAGGAGGTGCGTGGACATGTGCTTTTACCTGGAGGTATATGCTGCTGCATTTATGCCGGCTCAGGGCTCGAGGTTTTGTATGTTGATGATGACGATGGTGATGATGGTGATGATAATGATTGTTCTCATGGTGATGGCGATGATGATGGTGATGATGATGGTGGTGATGGCGGTGTTGATGATGGTGATGGCGCGAAAACGTTGAATGGCAAACAAGCAATGGTCAAACAAGTGTATATTCCCTCACTGCCAAGCCTACATCCCAAAGCATCCAAAATTCCTATATTTATTAACCCTCGCAATGGAGGCCTCATATCATATGTCCAAAGCTTGCAGGTACTCCGAAACCCTAAACCCTCAACATCGTCAGCCAAAAACCTTTGACGTCGTCAACCCAAAACCCTAAACGAAGCTGGCAGGTACCCCTAAACCCCCTGAACCCTAAACCCTCAACATCATGAACCCTAAAAACCGTAAAGGGCCCCGAACAAAGCTCGGCAGAAAGTAGATTTTGGTATGTTGAGGTACCCTAAACCCTAAACCCTAGATTAAGGTCCCCTTTCAAGGGAAAAAATAAAGCTCGCAGGTGATCTCCCGGCCGTCGGATATCTACTACATCAAGCAGCCTGGGCTCTCGGTGCTGCTATACCTTTTTTCGAGGGGCTTGGGGTTTAGGGTTTAGGGCCTTTAGGGCTCTCAGTGCAGTACCTTTTTTCGAAGCGCTCACATGGACCCCAAAAAACCTGCCCCACAGCCCCAAACCTAAGCCCTAGAGCCGTACCTACAATCCTACCTGGACCCCATTATAAAGAGCCTACCTTTTAAATAACCTGTACAAGAAAGTCTCAATAATAGAAGGAACCCCCAAAATATAGGTTATGTGGGAAAGGCAAACCCTAACCCTAAGGGTGCAGGTACCTAGTTATAATATACTCTCCAAAATAGCGACCCACATAGCTACGATCCGAAACCGCAGTACCTAATTATTGGGTCCTTTGGACCCTTAGGGTAACCCCTAGACCCCTGAACCCTAAACCCTAAAACCTAAACCCTAGACCCCTAAACCCCTAAACCCCTAAACCCCTACACCCCTACATCCTAGACCTAATTTATTGGGTCCTCTGGACCCTTAGGGTAACCCCTAAACCCGAAGCCCAATCTCAAGGGTTCTAAGGACTCATATATTAAGGCTTTTGGGCCCAAAGACCATACTATATAAGGCTTTTGGGCTATTTGATGCCCAGGGAATGGGCCCTTAGGGCTATATATACAAAACCCCCATAATACCCCCTAGAGTAGTCCTTATTAGACCCCCAAAAAAGAACCATTTTTATTCCGAAGAAGTACCAAATTCTTGGGTCCTTCGGACCCTTAAACCCTAAACACTTATGGTACCCTTCTAGAACCCTTATCTCGAAGCCCAATGGGCCCATAGAGTTCCTCTAACCCTGGGCATCAAAATAGCCCAAAAGCCTTATATAGTATGGTCCTTGGGCCCAAAAGCCTTAATATATGAGTCCTTAGATTCCTAGGGTAATGAGGCTCCCTGGCTTCCACAAGAAAATCCTGCGCCCCTTCTACGCAGCGCGACCTGTGAGCAACGTCGTCCCGGCCTCAGATGAGTAAAGAGGTTTAGGGTTTAGGGTTTAAGGGTTTAGGGTTTAGGATTTAGGGTTTAAGGGTTTAGGGTTTAGGGTTTAGGATTTAGGGTTTAGGAATTTAGGGGTTGAGGGTTTAGGGGGTAGGCACCTTAAACAGTCGCTTAACCTAGGGTTTTTCAGGTTATAGAGGTGTGTAAGCCCTACGGGTCCATGTACCAAAATAGCATATGCCTGGGCCCTAAAGTACCTACATAAGGACGACTTGAAGGTCCGAGTGTTGACCAGCACACCCGCCAGCTACAGGACAAGGATGAGCAACTTGAACTTGAGCTGCAAAAGCGAGACGAGCAGCAGCAGCTCGAGCCAAATCCCAAACTCAAGTACCTGAAAACTTGGTCCTGTGGACCCTGACGGTAGGGTTAGGCCGGTTAGGGGTGCTGCCATCATTTTCAAACAGAAGCCTTACAAGCTCGCAAAACGTTCTAAACAAAAAACAACCGACCCTCAGCCTCAGCCGCTATACTGCTGCTGGGCTTTCGCCTAGAAGAGTATGAGCGAGGAGAGCACCAGAAGTGATATCAATAGAGCATCACAGCTGTGGTCATCAGACCAAGCATAGCACGCACAATGACGGCGACTACCATAGTTGAACCCTGGCCGTTGCTTTGCGCCATAAGCCCTAGACACCAAACCTTTGAACTTAAACCCGAAACTGTAAGCCCCTAACTCCCTCGAAACCTTAGCACAAACTTTACACCTAACCCGGGGCTCTAAACCCTAAGTGATACAGATCCCAAACTTGAGAACCCTTCATACAAAGCTCCAAAGCGCCCAGCTACTTCTAGGGCTTCGACCAGGGCACTAGAAGGGTTGGGTGCACCTAGCCCCCCAACTACCCTTTAATACCCTCGAACCCACTATTAAGGTTCATAAGGGCTCCATTAAAGGGTACTTGGGGGGTCCTGGAAGACAAGCGACCCTAAACCCTAAACCCTAAAGGTTCCTGGAAGACAAGGACCCGATGGGACCGACCAGCTGCAGTGTACTCCAGCCTCTGTATTTTTGTGTTGTGCAAAGACCTCGCTGAGGCACTCCGTGGCAGAGACAGGTTTTGGGGGACGCCAAATTACAGGCGGCCCAGTGCGTGACTCAAGAGGTGCCTATGAGTGCCCGCTCGGACTGCTTTGCTCTTGGCTGCGTCATCTATGAGATGGTGGAGCGGAGGCTGTTGTTCGATCTTAACCCCTCTGACTCCGAGCCGAACACGGAGACCCGGGAAGGTGTCTGGAGCAGATACCGCAACCTGCGGGAGGCCTACCGGCTCTGCGTCAGCAGCCAGAATGTCTTCATCAATTCCGTGAAGATTCTCCTGGCGGCGGACGTGATTCAGGAGGAGCCTGCGGCCCCTGATTCCGGGGCTCATAGAGAGCGGTCCCGACGGCGGCCCGATGCTGATGCAGCGATGATTAACGAGGGAAACCAATGGCGTCGGATCCGGCGAAACCAGGCCAAGGCTTAGTAGCTGAGTAGGTAACCTTTAACCTTTTGGGGTATTATTATTAGAATAGCTTTTTCTTGTTATTTATACTAATGTTGTTAGTGTTTATATAATCCTACCATAATTGAAAAGGTTAACATTTTTTGGGCTAAGGTATTCAGCACCTAGGACGAGGTAGGCTTTTTACGGTTTAGGGTTTACCTGAAACCCTGAATAACCTACCTTTTTAGGGTTCCCCAATATGATTTCTTTATATAAGTCCTTAAAAAGCTAGGTTATCTGGGGTTAAGCTAGGGTTTAGGGTTCCAGGTGAACCGCAATTAAACCCTAAACCCTAAACCTCAACCCTATAACTGCCCACTGAGACTTCCGGTTCCAGCAGGTCATGGGCCTCATCCGTGGGACATCGCTCTACGCACGGCAGAGTGTGACTTGGCTCCATATGCCCTTACCCAGAGGGTCCAAGTACCCAAGTAGTAGGGTTTTAGGTTCCAAAATCCATACTCTGAATGGTTTTTGGTCCCTGAAACCCTACTATTTGGGTACTTGGACCCTCTGGGTTAAGGTTGCCTTGAAAGGGTCACTTGAAGGGTTTATGTTGAAGGGTTTCTGTGGGGATACTGAAAGGGTGTTCTATGGGGCTGTTGCAAAGGTTCAGGGTTTAAGGCTTCATGTATAGTACGCATAACAGTTTATACTTAGGCCGAAGTGTGTATGCACATATCAAAAATACACACTATTTAGGCACATGGAGGTTGTATATGTGGCTTGGGGATTGGAAAGCCCAACCCTAGATCGGATCTACAATCCTATAATTACCTGAAGCCTTCGAACTCCTAACCCAACTACCCCTTATCAGAGCCTTAGTTCAAGTTCCCACTATTATCAGGGCTATGAAGCTCCGATTAAAGGGTACTTGGGGGGGGTGCTGGTAACCCCAAAGCCCCTAAACCCCTAAACCCCAAACCCTTGAAGCCCCAAAACAGGCCCTGCATGCAGAGACTGCATGCTGAGAAGCCCTTTCGCTTTCCCCTTCCCAAAACGCGCAGGGGCTTAGAGCTCAAGATCACTGGGCTTTGGAGTACCATACTTTAATGGTTTTTGCTTAAAGGAACCATTATGAAATAAAAGTTTATACCTTCTTGTCCCTGGTTACTTAAAAGCCCAGATCATAGGGTACAGGCTTTAGAGCTTAAGGTTTGCAAGTTCCTAGGTCTTAACCGTGCTGCGTAGCAACTCCCCTCGCTCACACCCTCTTTGGTTGATATAACTTCCCAGACCCCCGGGAGGATCCAACAAGTAGATCCCTTAATGGGGGGTTCCTATAAAGTACCCTTAGTAGTATAGTATAGGGCCCCAAATTAGGGGATCTACTTTCTAGATCCTCCCGGGGGTCTGGGTACCATAACTACAAGGTTGACCTTCTTCGGGCCAGGAGACTCAGCAGCGTGGGCCTCAATAATTATCTATCCTATTTGGAGGGTTCCCTATTACAATTATGGTGTGATGAGCCCCAAAACCCTATTCTGATTATTAAGGCCCCTATATTAAGCAGCTAGAACTCTATGGAACTGAGAACCCCGATGCACACATGTATAAGCTGACTTACTAAGTCTGCTGATCCCGCTATGTAGCCCTAAGCTTGGCATTAGGGGTTCAATCTGCAATAGCAGGTGGTCAGCAAAATCGCGACCATTATTCACACGAAGTGTGGCTCCTTCTTCATCATGCCGAATCCGAAGTACCACACCGAGGCCACTGCCCCTGCATCTTACTTCAGGATCAAGCAAGCAGTGGGTCTGTGTTATAGGGTCCCACACCAGGAGCCCTAAAGCCGTATCATTCTCAAAACTGTTCCCTCGGGCGTATTGGTGGACACCTTCCTCTGTTGTGGGCACTCCCTAGTCAGGTTTCCCGGCTCGTGGTTACAGCGTAAGTAGGCGACCGCAGGTCCTTTTCTTACTTTGTTGCTCCGGCTCTAGAATTTGGGTCTTGGTCCAGCCGTCACTGAAGCCATCTTCCTTGCTGGAGCAAACCATTGTCTACGACCTCTTAGAACCCACATCTCTATGTGTCTACATCGGACAGTAAACAGTGACTAAGGTCGCGAACATGCTGTCATCCTGGCTCCTTTGTATGAAAAAGATCAAGTTGTGCTGCTATCCCCATCCACGTGCGCTGAAACTTTATACCAGGAGTCACACTGGGTACAGGTTGGTGGTGTAGTACTGTTGATGGACAAAATCCTGCATTACCCATTAGAAGGAATATACCATAATTCCCATAGTTTAGGGTCCTTAGGGTCATGCAGGATTTTGTCCATCAACAGTAGCATGGTGGTTCTGACGTGGAGATTTCTGAGATCGTGAGCCTAGCCGGCTTGGCCCAAAACCCCCGGCAAGGCTCCAAACCCAAACCCTTACACCCTCCCAGACCCCCGGGAGGATCCAAAAAGTAGATCCCTTAATGGGGGTTCCTATAAAGTACCCTTACTTTCTAGATCCTCCCGGGGGTCTGGGCTGAAGCCCTTGCCAAAATCCCATGAGACAGCCCTTCGGGCCCATGCACACATTGTATATAATTACTTTGGCCGTAATGTACTTACTTCCTATTTAGGCACTGTAGAGCCACAAAAATACATATATATATATATATATATTTTTTTTTCTTTTTTTTACCCACGGGCTCCATATATAGTACCATTATGGAACTAGGCCCCCCAAAACCATCCTTATCAGGGTTTTAGGGACCCAATTCCGCCTCTCTAAACCCCAAGCCCTAGATCCTGAAACCGTGAAAGACGGGAGGTGCATGCCCCTCTCAATCCTAAGCCTTAAACCCCAAGCCCTAAACCCTATAAGCCTTAAACTCTGCACCCCTGAGCCCTATGACCTTGAAACCCCAGAAGACGGGAGGTGGATGCCCGGAAGGGCCTTCTCTCGAAGGATGCCGGCAAGTTTCGTTTCGTTGCTTGGCCGGGGCCTCGTCGGGGCGCAGGGTTTTAGGGTTTAGTTTTTAGGTTTAGGGTTTAGAGGTTAATAGGGTTTAGAGGTTAATAGGGTTTAGAGGTTAATAGGGTTTAGAGGTTAATAGGGTTTAGAGGTTAATAGGGTTTAGAGGTTATAGTAGAAGCCAGAAAGTTGGAACATCATCATCCTCATGCCCTTAAGGTAAAGTATAAGGGGTCCTAGCACTAATCCTCCTAAAGCCATGTTCCAACTTTCTGGGGTTCACTATAATAGGGGTTAGAGGTTAGGGTTTAGATTTTAGGGTTTAGAGGTTCGGGGTTGCAGGGTTACGGGGTTCTGGGGTTACTAGTCAAAAATTGACAGGTACGCGGGTAGTGTGTCCACTAAGAGCCTAGGGTCCATCTGCCTGTGTAGTATATTTGTCTTGGCTTTGTCGATACATGGACACTTTGGGTAATTAGGGGCCTTAGAGATTGGTACCACTGGATTCCTGGCATTCCAAGTTTCAACCTCTTGCTCTGATTGTGATTGGGCTTTGGAGTACCATACTTTAATACTTTTTTCTTAACTCCCTGGTTACTTAAAAGCCCAGGTGAGGATGTGGCTGTGGGCCACGGCTCACGTCTTGCAGGACCCTAACCCTGAACTCTAAACCCCTAGTGCTCGCTGTTGGTAAGCTCCTGCGTCGCTAGCAATTGTTTCAATAGTCTGTTGTTGCGAGGACTGGCCTGAGCACACATCATGACCTTCGAGTGGAGACCGTAGCATCTAGACTCGCGGGACAGTGGTGCAAGAGATTTGAAGAGCTGCCTGAGTTGAGAAATTTCTTTTCGACACAACTGGGATGCCCCAGTTGAGACAGAAGCGAGGTGCTGAGTTGTTTCGGTGGAAAGGGTCTGTCCTGAGGTGTAGGTATCCTCGTGTTTGACATCGACTGCAATGTGCACCTAGATCGCTCTGTCATTTCGCTGTAAACCCTATTGGTGTATGCTAGGGCTGCTAGGCACGGCTGACTGCATGTGCCCTCCCAGCCATGGTGAGTTATGCACAGAGGCACTCCCTGTGGCTCGGAAATCCCGACCTCAGTAGTGGTAGAGTGGTAGAGGTGTGCGAGCAAACTGGGGTTGGGAAACCAGGCCCGCAACTGCAGATGGAAAAGGGCCCTCAAAAAAGACAAAAAACTAGACCCCAAACCCAAAGCTCCTTGCAAGGTGGATCCATCCCGGGTTTGTCCAGACCATCAAACATTGGTTCCAGAAGCTTGAGTCAGAGGCAGGTTCAGGGTGTAGGGTTCGTTTCAGGGTTCCGTTATGGGTTCCTTTAGGGGTTCCTATATAAGAGCTCCTGCAAGAGTTCGGAGCTTGTGATAAAGTGGGATGCCAAGGAAGCCGCTTAGGTCTCAGGTTTGTAGGTTTTGAGGTTTGAGGGTTTCGGCTTTGGGGTTTGCGTTTTAAGGTTTGAGGGTTTCTGGTTTAGAGTGTACCCTCAAATAGGGCTATTTGGTTACTAATGGTAGGTAACTAGGGTCTCGTAGAGGGTAGATGGAGGGTCTAGGAGGTTTTAGGCGTTAGAGTACCATTTGCATGCTAGCACGACGATCCTGAAACAAGCACTGGAACTGCGGCTTTGGCAACCATTTGGTATTAAGCAACCAGTTGAATGCCAAGAAGAGCAGCCAGACATGTGTATTTCTAGGTGTTGGTTGGTAAACCTCAAGGGTCCAAAGGACCCAATATCGGTTTTAGGATAGTAGATACGTAGGTTAGGATTATGAAGAGCATATGACATATGATTATTGGGTACTTGGACCCTTGGGGAAAGTTCCGAAACTCTGACTCCAACACCCTAAATCTTTAGCGGGTTTTTTAGACTCCTTCAAGGGGGGGTAGGAACGCCGCTGTCTCCAAAGGACCCAATAAATAGGTACTTAGGTTTCGGATAGTAGTTATGTAGGTTACTGTTTTGGAGAGTATATGATAATTAGGTATTTGGACCCTTAGGGGGTTTAGGCCCATTCATCTGATTGTAAGAAGGTTGTTTGGTAAAGCTCCACAAAATCGCATAGCACTCCTGGAAATAACCCTCATGCTGAACTATTCAGAAGCAGCCCCCTCCCATCTTTGGATGCTTCTGGGCAGACCTTGCGATGGGGTTCTGGTGTTCCAGAGTGGCGAGTGGGTGAAGCCAGCCAGTCATTAGGGTCACTTTTCCTTAGGTCAAGGGTCCACGCACCTATGCAGTGTCTTCTTTGGCCATAAGGAGGTTGCTGGATAGGCACTTTCGGGCCTAAGCTTACGTATGCTATGCAGGTCATGTAGGTTCTAAATCCCATCCCCAAACCCTAACCCCCTGCCTAACCCCTATTCCCTAGATCACGCCGTTTCTGCTCTGGGACACTGGCGCATAGGCCAATCCGCCTCGCTATACATCTCAGTATGTCTAGTCTACATATATATATACATACATACATGTGTGTGTGTGGGGGTACGTATATACACACACACATTGCACATGTAAGTATGTAGCGATGCCTGTTCAACTACGGCTCCTGTAGTTTCTTCATATGTATGAACACATGTGGTAGTTTCCGAAAATAGGGGACCCTAATATAGCACCCTAATAGTAGGATCCTTATTATAAGGACCCCCAAATAAGGTACACCTAATTTTTGGAAACTCGCATGTATGTATTTGCATATACATGTGTATGAGCCCTAAGACCTTGAACCGCATGATGAGAAGTCTCACCCTGAGCCCCTCAGCCGTAACCCTAAACCCTAAGGCCCTAAACCCAAAGCCCCTAAACCCCTGAACCTTAAGCCACTAAACCCAAAGCCCCTAAACCCCTAAACCTTAAGCCACTAAACCCAAAGCCCCTATAAACCCTAAACCCCTAAACCCTTTAACCAGGAGCGGCGGACGTTGGGTTCGCGGCTACAAGGCCCCAGCGTGGGGGGAGGGGAGGGGAGGGGAGGGGGAGGGGGAGNGTTTGTTTTGAGACGGGGAGGGGAGGGGAGGGGAGGGGAGGGAGGGGGTGGGCCGTACACCTACCGTTTTAAAGGTTCTACCCTCTAATTGAGGGGTCATAAGGGGTCACAGGTTTATTGTATTGGGTTTAGGATTTTCTGGGGCTTTGTGGTTTTATGCTGATGGGGTATAGGCTGTTGCGTTTAGGGTTCAAAGGTTTACCGAAAGGGCCCTGAGTACGTTTCATTATTTCCCTAAGGCTCCATGTAGCCACATAGCATACACAGGCCTTAAAGTACCTATATCGGAACCCCTGTAAGGCCTAAGTATATACTGTTTGGGTACATGGACCCTTAATCCCTAAACCCTAAACCCTTATGGTACCCTTATAGAACCCTTATAGGAGGCCCTCCTTTAAGGCCTACATATATACTATATGGGTACATGGAGCCTTGGGGTTTGGAAACCCCCATGCAGGTGCGCGAGGATCCTCCGGACTAGGGTCTGCAGTTGTGGTAGAGTCTTTCTTAGGGGTTCCTTTAAGCGTTCCTTTTAAAGGGGTCTATAAGGGCTACTATAAGGGCTAGTATACGGGTTTAGAAAAGAGCCCTCAATGCTTACCTACACTATTTGGGGGGTTCCTTACTATCATTGTAGTATAATGGGCCCCAAAACTACTGTTTGGGTACTTGGATCCTAGGAATCCTTGGGCAAGCCCTGAACGAGGCACTGGCGAGGAAGGCCAACCGGGTGCCGCTCCGATGACGACCCCGGCAGGCTCGTGTCTAAGCCCTGCAGTCTAGGGTTTACCCTAAGGGTCCAAAGGACACAATAATTACGTACTTAGGCTTCGGATAGTAGTTATGTAGGCTGCTATTTTGGAGAGTATATGATAATTAGGTACTAGGACCCTTAGGGTTTAGGTTTAGGGGTCTAGGAGTGTAGAGTTTAGGGTTCAGGGATTTGGGCTTTTAGGCTGCTTCCTGTAACGGGGCTATACTGTCGGGGTTTATAGGGGTCTATGTGGGTTTTAGAATTACGCACGGGACTTGTGTCTTGATGCAGTTGGCCACAAACTAGTCTTGGATGTTTCGACCCCATTCGGCACAGGATTCAGTAGGGTCTCCGTGATCTTGATATGGCTTGGGGTTGCAAGGTTTCGGGTTCGAGGGCTTAAGAAGTTCAGGACTTGGCGATCAGAGCTTAGGGTTTTTGATGCATGATACATGCCGTAGTTTCCGAAAATTAGGGGTACCTTAACTTGGGGTCCTTATAATAAGGATCCTACTGTTCAGGGTACTATAGTATAGGGTCCCCTATTTTTGGAAACTCCCATATGGGTGATATAGAGGTTTAATGTCCGCCTTTGGGTTGGTAGGGTTGTTGGTCTGGCTCCTGCTGCACGGTGAAAGACGAATTGCTTTGTGGGGCTATAGATCCCTTCTGTTGATGGACAAAAACCTGCATGACCCTAAGGACCCTAAACTATGGGAATTATGGTATATTCCTTATAATGGGTAATGCAGGATTTTGTCCATCAGCCGTTTCACGTAATCTGGATCATGATGAAGATTCGGGTATTCATCAAGCCCAGAGGGTCCCACATACACTACCATTATGGAATTAGGTCCCCAAAACCAAAATAGGGATGGTTTTTTGGGGGCCTAATTCCATAGGTAGTGTATATGGACCCTCTGGGAAGTCACTCAGATGCCCTAAACCCTAAACCCTAAACCCTAGGATTTGTGAGCCGGAGGTTCCCCCGTCAATTTCAGACCTCTGGTGCTTTAAGCTCCAAGGCAAGAGATTGGTCTCCGTTTCGCGGCCTCTCGAAACCAGACCCCTAAGCCCCTAAACCCTTAATGCCTGAACCTCAAATAAAACGCGAAACCCCAAACCCCTAAACCCCAAACCCCAAGCCCAAACCCCTAAACCCTAAACCCTAAACCCCAAACCCCAAACCGATACTGCAGAACGCGACCCGGGTTGAAGCTCCTGGGGTCGCCGGAGAAGAAGCCCCGCTCTGCCAGCCCCGTGATTGGCGGCAGTGTGACAGCTCGGTATTTGAGAGCTTTTTTCAGGAACTTCATCATTAGAACTAGGTCCCTTTATAATTTGAGGTTCCGTAAGGGCCCTATATTATAGTGGGTTTTAGGGCCTTTAGTGTGATATGGGAGTTTCCGAAAAGAAGGGGCCCTAATATAGTACCCTAAATAGTAGGATTCTTATTATTATAAGAACCCCAAAACATGGTACCTAATTTTCGGAAACTCCCAAATCGGTGGCGGAGGTGCATCGGTTGACGGCTCTCTCGTCGGTGTTTTTTTTGTCTGCCACGATTCTACTAGCCTCGGAGTCTACGCGCCACGTTGCGCAGGGTGGCTGTTTGTCCGAGGCGACGAACATCGACTGACAAATGAACTAGTCAAGCCCTGAACCCCATAGGCTTAGGGTTTAGAGTTTATAGGGTCAAGCGTTGATCTCATAGACAAACGGTGGTTTAGCTCTTTACTTCGTAAGTTTGGGGTATGGTCAAATATTCTTGAAAATACAACCCTATGACGCATGAGCCCTCAAAATGCGCAACCGCCCTGGAAACCCAGACCATTAAACGAAAACCCTAAACCCTAAAGCACAGAACCAAACCCGCAACCCGAAAGGCTACGAGCCTGGAACTACGAAGCCTAAAATATCTTTATATTGGGTCTAGCGATTTAGGGCTTGAGGGGTTTAGGGCTTTTGGGGTTTAGGTTCAGAAGCCATGTGTGCAACCCTGCAACCTTTCGGCCTCAAAACATCTCAAAGCTATGAGTCAAGTTAAAAGAACCTCAAAGCCTATATAAAACCCCTTGCGAAAGCCCTGCCAAGAAACCCTCATCAGAAGCCCTATTCTGACTGTGAAGGGCCCTATACGTGCTAAACCCTTCTAGAAACACTTGAAGGAACCCTTTCAGGAACCTTTAAGGGAAGCCGTGTAACGAACCCTTACAGTGGGCATCAAAAGGAACACTAAAGCCCAAACCCAAATCCTAAACCTTAAGCCCTAATCCTAAACCCGAAGCCTTAAATCCAAATCCTCAACCCCCTAGACCCCCCCAACTACCTCTAATATACCCTACATACCCACAATTAAGGATTGTAAGGGCTCCAGTGAAGGGTGCTTGGGGGGTCCTGACCCTTGCAACCCTAAACCCAAAATCCTAAACCCGAAACCCTAAATCCTAAACCCGAAACCCTAAGCCTAAACCCAAAATCCTAAACCCGAAACCCTAAGCCTAAACCCAAAATCCTAAACCCGAAACCCTAATCCTAAACCCGAAACCCTAATCCTAAACCCAAAATCCTAAACCCGAAACCCTAATCCTAAACCCGAAACCCTAATCCTAAACCCGAAACCCTAAACCTAAACCCTTTTCAACCCGCAGGGCGTGGGTCCGGTGATTTCACCATGGGAACCGCCGGGCCGACTGGGGAGAAGAGCCGGGAAGGAAATGCGAACCCAGGCGCGTGCTTTTGGATTTAGGATTAGGGTTTAGGGCCGGGTTTAGGGGTTTGGGGGTTTAGGGTTTAGGGGTTTGGGAGTTTAGGGTTTAGGGTTTGGGAGTTTAGGGTTTAGGGTTTAGGGGTTTGGGGGTTTAGGGTTAGGGTTTAGGGGTTAGGGGGGCCGAGGTTGTCATGTGAAGTGTTTTGGAGATTCTGGTGGGCTTTAGGGTGTAGGGTTTAAGGGTTCCTTTAGGATTCCTTTTAAGGGGTTTTATATTTTTTAGGAATTGAGGGGCCTCTAGGGTGGATAGAGCAGTGTTCTTAGGGCAGGCGGCGGGATGGGGGGCCTGCTGCAAGTGCGGTACCTCCTGAACCCACGGGTTTTCATCCACGGATCCAGTCGCCGAATTCGTAGCAGTTCTTTCTCGGTTCCGGGAGCCAGATACAGTATAGTATTTGTGGCCTAAGGGCCTAAACTCCTACTGTTTGGGTGTGTGAACCCTCTAAGTGTTCTGGTTCCGCGGGGCCTTTTTCCTAAACAGCCCAAACTCCAAACCTCAAGCAAAAATGCACACAGCAGGCATCCTCAATGTGGATGGGAACTTCTTGAATGCGCCCTATGACGATCCCTCCGTGTCTTGGTAGGCTTTATTTCTTTGGTTCAGGTTGACGATACAGTGCTGAGGGTTTTTGTGTGGTTTAGGGTATACGGCTTGGTGTAAAGGGCTCAGGGGTTAAGGTGACGATCTCAGTTTCAGACTTTATGAATCAGATGCCCCTGTAGCCCCGATACCCTATATAGTTATTTATGTTAATTAGCATGTTATACCCGCAAAATCCGCAAAGACAATTCTAATGTTTCAAGCGTAAAGCCTTGCAAACCCCAGGAAATTCTCAAGTACCAGAATACATCCCACCCCCTCCAAACCCTAAACCCGTACAGGGAGTCCCATACGGGTAACTGTCAAAATCATGGCCCCTTTGCAGAACCGATATAACTCCAATACGGCACACTATAATTTGGGGGAGCCCAGAAGGAACCCTACGGTTGATGGACAAAATCCTGCATGACCCTAAGGACCCTAAACTATGGGAATTCTGGTATATTCCTTATAATGGGCAATGCAGGATTTTGTCCATCAACCGTAGTTCTGAGAACTAACCATAGAGTAGTGTAGACTCAATGTAGCCGTCTGCCCGAAACATAGCTCCTTCGGGGTCTGGGCATCTGCATTATGAATTCACCCCAAGGCTCGAAACGGCAAGCCCTTAAAACCCCACCTGGACCCTATAAATCCCACACTTTTAAGGATGCTTATTATTATGTCCGTGTGCAGGTCCTTAAACAAGTAGGTTATCTGTGGTCAGGGTACGCCCCGAAAGCTAAAAGCCCTCTCTCTTGAAAATGCCCTTGAGCTGACGTTGGAGAAAAGGAGTTAAAACCAGGTCCTGAGGCTGGGAGATGGACCGCAAGGAACCTAACTTTTCAGGATTTATATAGTATATGTAATGTAATGGGCCTTAAACAGCTGGGTTATTTGGTGTTCAATCCTAAACCTGAGACCCATGAACCCTAAACCCTTAAACCCTGAACCCCTGAAAACGGTGCGTTCAACAAAACAGAAGAAGCCTTAAACCCTAAACCCCGAACCCCGAAGCCCCAAGGCAGCTCCATTCCTGAACCCCCAATCCTGGCTTCCTGTTGCCGCTGTTGCCCTTGCACCGAGGCCCAGAAGGGTGGCGAGGACGGGGGTTTACCCAGAGCCTCCAAAACCGCTTAATTAAGGAATACTCCTGAAATCACATTAGGGAACCTACTAGAATTTAAGGTATATTCCTTGATTAAGGTGTCTTCGAGTCTCTGGGTAGGGTTTTGGGTCCCACGGTTGAGGGTGTAGGGGTGTGGGCAGGCTTATAAGAACCTTATGGAAGCCTGCCCAGAGTTGGAGTACCCAAATAGTAGGGTTTCAAGTCAAGTACCGAAAACCATTCAGAGTATAGTTTTTGGGCTGTATACTTGGGTACTTGGACCCTCTTAGAGTTGTTTAGAACCTGATGTGACGCCTATAAGCAAGATTCTTTGCGGAGAGGTTTAGAATTCCTTATAAGCGCACTCTTGAAGGCCTGTATAAGAAGCTAGCCTTTCGAAGCACAATGTCCCAAAAGGACCCGCTTTCAGGACGATGTTGCAAGTGGTCCAAGGCTCAACGAAGATAGAAGCCTGAATATCTAGACTGTTATTCCGTACTGCAACTATATTGTAAGATCCAGCTACTCCAATAATTTTACCGCAAAACCCTTCTATGATTATCAAGGCCCCCGATATTATAGGCCGGAGGCGATTGGGTTGTGTTCTTTGTGGTACTTAGCTAAAGTACCCATTACGGAACATGATCCGTCCTTGTATTCTTTCAGGCTTCATGTCAGTTTGGGAGAGATTACATAGGCCGTTGCCTGGTAGTGCGATTACCTTTTGAGGCATCTGCGCGGCACAGGAACTGAGTCTTGTCATTTGCTGCTCCAAGCTATAAGCCCAACAATCAAGACTGGACATGCCAGACATCTGGAGCCGGTGGCGAACGTGGTCGAAATCCTTGGTCTCAACCCTATAACCTTTTACATCGAAGGCCTCGACCGTCCTTCGCCCACCCACCCGAACCCGTAAACCCTAAACCCCATACACCCCCAACTTCACAAGCCGTAAACCCCTAGACAAAGCTATAACGCCCATGACATAGCTACAGCAAGCCAATTAAAAGCTATAACGCCTATGACATAGCTACAACAACCTATGAGATCGTAGGGAAACCGACAAACACCTATAACATCCTGGAAAAGCCTAGACCTGGTAACCCTCCAGAGCCCTCCCCCGCATCAAAAAACTGGGCTTTGGAGTACCATACTTTACTTTTTTTTCTTAAAGGAACCATTATGAACTAAAAGTTTATACTTCTTTCTCCCTTGTTACTTAAACGCCCAGAAAAGGAGTTTATGGGTTCGCCGGGAGACTTCCGTTTCAGTGCTCTGGCCGCAGTGGGTTTGTGGTGGTCTTCTTCGTGTAATTTAGGGCTCAGTGGACTCCTTTAGTTTTGAGGCTTGCTTTAGGGTTTAGGGTTTAGGGTCTTTAGGACTTGGGGTTTAGGGATTGGGTGTTTGTGGTTGGCCCCGCTTATTGAAGTTGTAATGAATTGTGGATTTCGGGAGTAACGATCAAGACTTCGAAGTGTCTTTGAAGGATGGGCTGTGGATTTTCAGGATTTCGTGCATCGGGACTAGTATGTGGCTGTGGAGCTTTCAGTTTGTGCTTAGATAGTAGCTGAGTAGGCAACCTTTAACCTTTTGGGGTTCATATAATCCTACCATAATTGAAAAGGTTAACCTTTTCTGGGCTAAGGTATTCAGCACCTCGGCTTAGATAGGCTAGTCTGAGGATATGCTGTGTCCAGAAGAATCACAGCCACCTTCGACACAAGCGCCACCACGGCCACCAGAACCACCACCCACCACTGCTGCCATCATCACCACCAGCACCATGGCCATCGTCGTTATTGCCATCATCATGATCATCGTCATCGTATTCCAGGTGGACTTTGCTTTCCTTGGGTCTACCGGGGTTAGGGGTTAGGCTTATCATATTATCGAGTTTACGGTTTACGGTTAATTGTTTCTGTTTGGGTTTTAGGGTTGCCAGCCTCGCTTGCCTTGTCCCACTTCTTTAGGACTCTTCTGGATAGTGGTGTTAAATGAGGGCCTGTAGATTTTGCAGTAATGATACAATTCTTTCGCTTTCCGAAATACTATTCTAGCCTGGGAACCCCGCAATCCCATATTGTAGTCATGTGGTCTTCCATGTTCGAGTTTCGGCTTGCGGGGACCCCTTTGCGGGTCAAGGTTTCAGGCTCGCATCCGTTGTTTGAAGACAGTCTTACCTGAACGTTTAGACCATAGCTTCTTGCACTGTTTCAGGGCCTCTCATACTTTTTGTAGCAAGTCGTCCACAGGCGATGTTCCCAAACCTGAGAACTACCTCCACACCTACCGGGACCTGTACACGAAGGATCATGCTCTTTGGCCGAGAAGCTGTTGAGGCGTGCCCTAATAGTCCAAGGACTCCATCCAAGGGGCTTTAAGTAGAGGCTGCAAGAATGCAATGTCATTGTCCTCATGCCTCTGAACAATACACAGCACCTTATCGCTCATGATGTCAAATCCATGTTCCCGCTTGCTGGAATTTACTTTGAGATTTCAAGCAAATGATCCAATTCAACAATTCGTAATAGGAGGCCTTCCGCCAGACTTATTTGAATTTGCATATCCTATGAAAGTGCTCCGAGCCTCTATATGGAAACTCCCCCAAGGACACTAGACCCTCCTACTTCCGCAAGTTATCTTACTGATGCCAACTCGGTCTCTTGTAGCCCACGTACAAAGAGTCTCCTTGCTGAATCTTATGCCTGAAGCCCCAAAAGCCTGCAAGCTAAACCCTAAGTCCGCTACAGTAGTCTCACTCCTCTGGGCCCACACGGGGCGAGATGGCTGGAAAAGGGTCCGCTAACATAGGTCAAAAAAATCCTAACCCGAAACTTGAGCCGTAAGTCCTTTGCCTTGGCTAGGGCTTTCGTTTCCCGAAGTGGCCGTAAACACTTGCACTCGGCTGGGGACATGAAGCTCAAAAGGGCTCCTTTTTCAGGTATCCGCTGCAGACTATAAGGCAGACTGTAAGGGCTTATCACACGGACTCGTTTCCGGGGACTCAATAGATAGAACTAAGTTAGAGCCGGGGTTTGGGCATATTGTGCAATGTATTGTTACAAGAGTCATATGGAACGGCAAAAAAGTCATACTGAATATTCAAGCGTCAATGTTAAGGCTC
Source organism: Symbiodinium sp. clade A Y106 (assembly GCA_003297005.1). Taxonomy (NCBI): domain Eukaryota; class Dinophyceae; order Suessiales; family Symbiodiniaceae; genus Symbiodinium; species Symbiodinium sp. clade A. The sequence continues at coordinate 95,234 of BGNK01000050.1, read as the reverse complement.
TACAGTAGAAGCCCAAAAGTTGGAAACCCAATAGCCTCAAGCCTTAAGAGTATTGTATAGGGAATCCCAAATAATCATATACTCTCCTAAGTATTGAGCTACATAACTACTATCCTAAACCCAAGTACCTAATTATTGAGTCCTTTGGACCCTTAGGGAAGAGACCCGAAGCCTGGAACCCAAAACCCCAAACCCTCAACGCTGCAATCGTACGGCCAAGTCGTGTTTGCAGTAAGTCTTCGGCTCGTGGGGTTTGGGGTTCGTATAATTAATGTCCTGTATAATTAGACTGGGATGTTGGGGGTTCTCGATACAGCAAACACACTTTAAGGAAACCTGAAGAACAATACCTACAGCACAACTAGCTCAACGAACCCTAAGGGATAACATTACCGATGCCAGAAACAGTCTAAAGAAGCCTCTTATCTTCTGAAAGGAGTCGTAAGGAAAACAACTCCATACCTCGAGCCTTTCATGGCTCAGGGGTTTAGAGTTAATATAGGGGCCTTAATAATTAGACTAGGGTGTTGGGGCCCATTATGCTACAATCCTAATTAAGGAACCCCCAAAATAGTATTGGTATTTATTTAAGCCCCTATAGTAGGGTTTGGTTCGAGCCTTTTGCTTCTGGTTTGTGGATTCATACTTCGGACCCGGAGGAGGAACTCCCAACTCGCCCGACAAGCCGAATTGCTGGCGCCAAGTTGAGAGACTTAGGTTCAGGTTTAGGGAATGGGTGGCGCTATTACCCCCCTAATATAGGGGCCTTAATAATTAGAACAGGGTTTGGGGGCCCATTCTACGATAGTTATACTAAGGAACCCCAAATAGTATTGGCACGTCCTGAACCCCAAATCCACGAGTATGCATCATAACACGATACGTTCTGGGACTTACAGTAAACCCCATAAAGTTGGAAACCTGATTAAGGCCAAAAAGTGCCGAATGCTCAGGTGATCATGCTCCAGCAGCTCATGGAAGGCTTGCAGATGTTTCGTCTTGGGGACGAAGACCTCAGTTTGTAGTTGTTCAGGGTTACCGCACTTTCTGTTTAGGGTTTAGGGTATATAGAGGGTCTTATGCATAAAACAAGTTACCCCACAAACTTTGCTACAGGTCAGGGTGTAGGTAGCGGTTTGCTGTATTCCGATGTAGGCAAACAGGGATGTATATTCTCTGGTCTAGCACTTTGGAGTTGTGAGATTTGCTGTGCAAGATCTTTGGGGTTACAGATGTTTGTTGGGTTCAGGGTGGTGAGGGGTCTGGAGTAGCGGTTAGGAATCAGCGTTTTTGGGCTAGTTCAGGGGCATCCACTGAAGACTGCCCTTCCACTTGTCAGGCACTATGCGCTTTCTCCGCAGTCTATTTGACGAAGCTTTGCTGCATCGGATATACCTTAAACTACCAAAACCTCATTTTATTGTAGGTTCTCGTTATACGAACCCGAATTTAGAGTTTATGGTAGGTTCTGGGAGGTTGAGGTATTGTGTTAAGCTGAAGTTTCACCCCTCCGACTGCTCCAAATGGGACCCTTCGAACACGCCAAAGCGGGACCGTCTTGAATCAAAGATCGAAGCGCAAAAGCGATTTAGGGTTTAGGATTTACCCATAGGCCCCGATGCAGTTCCTTTTGGGGGTTCATAAATAGAATTTATAAGGGAATCCCAAAAAGGAACTACTTTGGGGCCTATGGGTAGGGTTCGAAGAGTGTCGCGGTGTTTTGGGCGTGATGCTAGCTGGGCTTGAAACCCGGCCCTCAACTTCAGACCCCAAACCCTGAACCCTAGAAGCCTTAAGCCTTAAGCGAGACTATTAACCCTACAACCTTTAAAGGAACTCCAATATTGTAAACCCCTTGAGAGGAAACCCTAAAACCCTAAGCCCTACACCCTCAGCCGTAAGCCACAAAAACCTAAACTCTAAACCCAAAGCCTCAAACCGCTAAACCCTGAACCCTAAGTCCTAAAACCCTGAGCCCCAAACCCTATGCACCCTAAACCCTTAACCCAAAACTCAGTAGTAGAGTAGGTAACCTTTAACTTAACCTTTGGGTACTATAATTTGGGGGCTGCCCCCGTCCTATAACAGTGCAATAATCCGGTTTGTATAAATCACACACCCAAAAAAGCACAACTACTTTTGTCAAGTTCAGATCACCAACTTGCCAGCTAGACAAACCCCCTCAACCCTAAACCCTAAACCCCCTCCTGCCTCAGAGGGACTAGTGGCCAGNTTGTCGTGGGCCGATCCAGTGCTTGGAGGGCTGCTCCAGCGCTTGAAGGCGAGCACCACTGGAGCAGCAGATTTGCACTACTGGAAACTGGGGCCAGCGGCAGGGAGCGCCAGAAAAGCACAACTGGAAACAGGGACTAGCACCAGGAAAGCACAACTGAAACTAGGCTTTTCTGGTTGAGATCCAAAGGAACTTTCGGAGTCGGCGAAAAACTGCACAACTGACTTGAAAAAAAAGCACAACTGAATTACACAAAAAGCACAACTGAAATCAAAAAGGATCACAAACAAAAGCACTAAAAAAACACAACTGAATTGAAAAAAGCACAGCTGAACTACAAAAAAGACACAATTGAAACGAGGCTTGAGCACAAAAAAAGCACAAACTTCAAAACTGCCTGTGCCGGAAACAGTTAAACTGGTTTCCTTTTGTAAGAAGCACAACCAAGAGCACAAAAAAAACACAACTGAATTACAGAAAAAGCACAACTGAATTACAAAAAAACACAACTGAATCAGAAGAAAAGCACAAACAAAAGCACAGAAAAAGCACAACTGAATCACAAAAATAAACACAACAGAATCACAAACAAAGCACAGCTGAATCAAGAAAAAACACAACTGAACTAGAAAAAAGGTAGCCGAACTAGATTCAGATTCGATTTTGAGAAATTGAAAACCGTTGGTTTTGCTTCTGAAATGAACAGGTGGCCCAGGTGGCCCAGGAAGAGGCCCTGGCTTGAGTTGGTCGAGGCCCCCTAGAGCTGCCACCCCTTTGGGGGCTGCCGCCCCTCCCTAGAGCCTAAAGTGTTGGACTGTCGCTCATTTCAGGTCTCACAGTTTGGGTCTTTTGGTCTGGTGTTTCTTTTTAGGGGTAGGCCAATTCACCTGCGGACACAACAGGCTGCCAAGTTTCTTTCAAGACGAAGATTTTGAGCCTCCAAAATGTGAGGCAGTCAGTTTTTTCCAACAAGTGGTGAAGTGCCGGTGAATTTCAGTTTCCAGTTTTGAGTGAACCTACATGTTTTCAGTTGTGCTTTTCTGGTGCTCCTGGCTGTGGGGTGTGTTACAGGTCGGAGGCAGCTCCCCCAACTATAATCCTACATATATTCTTAAATGCTTAACCTTTAGTTCCTCTTGCATACTGGACAAGAGAGAAAAAACAGAGGGTAACCTAAACCCTAAACCCTTACCTTAAAGCCTAAACGCTAAGCTAGATCCTTTAAAGAAACCCTTAAAGGAACCCTATTTTCGGCCCTTAATAATTACCAATACTATTTGGGGGTTCTTTATTATAATATTAGTTTAATGGGCCCCAAAACCTTATTCTCCTATATTAGACCTTTAAAACAAACCCTCAGAGGGTACCCTAAACCCTAAAACCTAAACTCCAAACTTTAAAGCCTAAACCCTAAAACCTAAACCCTAAACTCTAGACCCTAAACCCTAAACCGTGGTAGCCTTGGTCAGCCAAGGAGAGCTTCATCAAGAACTGGGAGTTGAACGCAGGCTTCCACTACCCTGCCCGGGACCCAGGGGTCAGGGATTTCAGGGGCTTCGGCTTTCTAAAGGGTTCATAAGTTTAGACTTCGGGTTCAGGGTGTATAGGGGTTTTGGGCTTTTGAGGGTTTGGGGGGTCTAGTGGTTAAGGGTTTCTGGGTGGTTCAGGGGCTTTGGTTGTGTGGGGGGTTTAGGGGTTTTCGGGTGTAGAGCTTTGGGTTTATTGGGTGTTGGGGTGGGGTGGTGTAGGGGTTTAGGGCTTAGGAGGTTGGGGGTTTGGAGTCTAGAGTCTGGGGTTTAGGGGATCAGGGCTTATTATGAGCTAGGTAGGGGTTTTGGGCTCAGGGTGCACGGGGACTAGGGGTGTGGTACCCTGTGGGGGACTCAGGAGTTTGATGCAGGTTTTAATGGGCTTTATAAGGTTCTAGAAGGGTGCTACATAGAGGCATTATGAGGGCTTATTGAGCTTAATCAGGGTTTAGAGGGTTCCTTGAAGGGTTGCTTGAAGGGCTCTATAATCAAGGGCTCCATAGCAGATTTTTTACTGTGGTTTAGGGTTTAGTATAGAGGCAAGGCATCGTATTTTCATAATAGCTTCAATGCACGCAACGCCACAAGCTGAGCTGCTGCATGTTTTTACGTTGTGTGTTCTGGCTTTCTGGATGGAGAGGCACCGGGAATCTTAAGCAGGAAGCTTCTCGTAGTCTGTCAGCCTTATACACCCATCACCAACTTATATGGTCGCACACTACCCCGGCTTTCGGATTCATGGTCGAGGGTTTCATAGCATGTTACTATAAACCCGTCCATATACGCTACTATTATGGAATTCGGTCCGCAAAACCATAATGGGGATGGTCTTTTGGGGCCTAATTCCATAATAGTAGTGTATATGGACCCTCTGGGAACATGAAAACCTAAGCACCTGAAAAGGCGTAGGGCTTGGGGTATGACACTCTCGGTAGGGTCTACCTGGGCCCTTAACAACTTACTTGTTTAAGGACTTTTATCAGGACATTACCCTAAGGGTCCAAGTACCTAATTATCATATACTCTCCAAAATAGTAACTTACACAACTTCTATCCCAAACCTAACTACCTAATTATTGGGTCCCCTTAGACCTATACAAAAACCCCATAATACCCCTTATAGTAATCCTTATAGGCCCCCAAAAAGGAACACTATTATTGGGTCCTTTGGACCCTTAGGGTTATAATTAGCGGCCTTAGGGTTCGGAGCCCAGCCGATCGCATGAAAGGTAAGCTGTCGATTCGCGGACTTTCAAGTGCTGCAGTCGAGAGTTCTGCCCAAGCACGTCCTTGAGGTAAGCTAAGAACGGTAACTGAAATTTAGAATATGGTCATGTCCAAACCATGTGAGATATTGGCATTGAAAGCCATCATTAAATATCTGCAGCGCAGACATTTTCGGATCCCTCGAGTGGAATACGAATTAGGTTTGTCCCGAGTCCCCAGCAAGGTGCGGACGCAGTATGCGACGCTGCACATGCACGTCCGCGTCAATTCAGGCGGGGGTGTTGTGAGGATTCTGCTAAAAATTCCCCACAGTACGAAGTCGTATGTCCTCTAAGCACGAGGAGCATCTTCATTCAAGCCTAATCAATGCACGTAGTATGTGCGTGTCCCTGTCCGACCTGGCGGGAGCAAGAAGACCCTTCTGCATAGGAGAAGGTGGAGATTATACCTTACCCCAAGTCGCAAATCTTGATATTTACCAGCAGCCCCGAAACACATCTTCAAGTGGAGGGTTGCTGGGGTCAAGTCCTGCCGAAGTACGAGTTGGCATATCCACAAGCCTAAAGCCCTAAGCCTTAAGCCCCAAGCCCTAAACCCTAAACACTAAACCTACAAGCCTAAACCCTAAACCTTAAGCCCCAAGCCCTCAACCCAAACCCTAAAACCCTCAGCCCAGTTCTTACAGCGTTGAAACCTTTGTGATCCTGAGCAGCCAGGACCCTTCTGCCGAGAAGACGGCCGTGGGATGGACGCACCCTCGCTGCAAGATGCTATCCGCCTACAGGATGACACGTACCCTTTTGTTAATGAACTTTGTTTTACGGTTAAGATCTGCTATATAACGGTTTAGGGTTTAGGGTTTAGTTTTTAGGGGTTTAGGGTTTAGGGTTATTGTAGAAGACTAGGTCACCCAAGAAGGGGCAATTAGGGCATGACCCTACAGGTATGTGAGGTTAGGAGTTCGAGGAGCTAGGAGTGTAGAGTTTAGGGGTTTAGGGTTTAGGGTTTAGAGTTTAGGGTTTAGGGTTTAGAGTTTAGGGGTGTCTAATTTACGGAGCTAGGAGTTTAGTACGGTATCTTAGGGCTTGCCTTGGGGCTCAGGGCTTACCAACGCGCGTTAACGGTTTTGGAATACCATACTTCATTATTATTTGTTGCACGTGTTCCTGCCAGGAACCATTACAACGAAATAGTATCATACTTTATTGCTGTTCGGATTATAAAGGAAGGAACCATTATGAAATGAAAGTTTATACTTTGTTCTCCCTGGTTACCGTACTTCATAGGGACCCTTACGGGGGTAGGGGGACGGGGGGTAGGGGGCCTTAATACCCATAAGAAGGACTTAATAAGGCCTATTTAAGGAAGTAGAGTCCCCTACCCCCCTCCCCCCTACCCCCCCAAGGGTCCCTTTGAGTACTTCCTTAGTAGCTGAGTGGATAGACTTTAAACTTTTTGGAAACTGAAAGTGTAAACTTTTTGGGGCTTACACTAAACCCCAAACCCAACTGTCTCTTAAAGACCGGGGGACTTATACCACAAAACCCTAAACCCTAAACCCAACTGTCTCCCAAAGACGAGCTTCAGAGCCCTTGTAGTACCCTTATAGTATCCCTTAAAGGAGCCTTTTTAAGGAACCCTACTCGAATCCTTAACCCTAAGGGTCCAAAGGACCCAATAATTAGGTACTCGGGTTTAGGATAGTAGTTATCTAGCTCAATATTTAGGAGAGTATATGATTATTAGGTACATGGACCCTTAGGGTAAGGCCCATCCCTTAAAGGAGCCTTTTTAAGGAACCCTACTCTAATCCTTAAGGCCCAGAAGTCTGAAAAAAGGCCCAGAAACTCATGGAGATCCTCCGGGCTGACCGGACGATTTTTGAACTGCCGGCCTGATTTGCTTCCCTTGGGAGGTCCAAAGGACCCAATAATCAGGTATTCGGTTTTAGGATAGTAGTTACGTAGGTTCGGTTTTAGGATAGTAGTTACGTAGGTTAGGATTTTGGAGAGTATATGATTATTGGGTACTTGGACCCTTGGGGCTTGAGGTTCAGTCGGGGGTTCCTCCTCTTGGAGGGTCGGGGGAGTTACCAAGTAGGTAGTACAGTAAGCCCCAAAAAGTTGGAAACCGGATTAAGGCCAAATAGTGCTGGGATTCCTTTTACATGGCTCTTAAGGATTGAGGCCATTGGGTTTCCAACTTTTGGGCTTCTACTGTAAGTAGAGTTGTAGGTACCCTAAAAGGGATCCTAATTGGGGTTATGGTACTTATAACTCTATAATCTAACTGCTTACTAACTCCCCCGACCCTCCAAGCAAGGGATAGGAGAGGGCTTGGGATTTGGGGGGTTTAGTCTAGGGTTTAAGGGTTGCAGACGCGGGGTTTAGGGTTTGGATAGAAAGTCTTGCCCTTGTACACCGAAAGCCCCTACTTGTACCCCGGTTGTTATGGCCCCTTTTGTTGGGATTGGTTGGCGGAGTCATTGTGCAGGGTTTCGATTTCGAACGTTTAGCTTTCGGATTCGGTCATTGCACAGACAATGGCCTCGTTATTGTCATCTTCTTCGACTAGTGCTTCGCTAGAAAACCCTAAACCCTAATACCCAGCTCAAGCTTGACATGCCGGAAGTAGCAGCCTGGGGACAGGTCGCCCGTCGTCTCTGCCCCAAAATCTGTGGCTAGCCTCAAAAACGAGTTTGAAGCCGAGGATGCCTAGACTCTCCATCTACCCTCTATTAAATCAGACCCTAAATGCCCATTATTTGGGGCCATGTACAATTGCAAGGAGGGTTATGGTGTGCAGTTGGATTTTACACCAGTGCAGTACCTCCCTCTTTTCAACATCCACATTGTGCCTCCTGCAGATCGGTTCGAAGAGTTTTGGCAAGGACTGGTACCATCCGTGCGAGGTTTAGGGTTTAGGGTCCTTAAACCTTAAACCCTTGCAAGCAGGGTGCGAATGCTAAGATTTGCCGCGGCATCGTAACCCTGTCGCAACTCGAACCGTGATTACAGCCGGATGGTTTCCCTGAACACCTCGCGAGGGCGAGGGCTGCAGTGCTTTTCAACGTCTCTGAGCCCCGCCAGGCTTTCCAGGCCCACACAGCACGATCCGGGGTGGAATTGCAGGGTGTGCCGCTCAACTCTAGACTCTAAAGCCTTATGAACCCTAAGACCTAAACTTTACCCCCCATCCCTAAAACCCATCCTTCGCTGAATGCCTGCGCCGGTCGGCCACAGACCTCAGCTGCGCTTTGCAGGGCCATGTTGAGAGTACCTGCTGAGAAGCCCTCCCAGGAGGGTTTGGGGTTTAGGGAACCCCGAAGCCCTAACCCTAAACCCGAAACCCTAAATCCCGAACCCTAAGGTTCAAGTAGTCCCCCTCCCTCTCCCCTAAACCTTGAACTCTTGAACTCTACCTATAGTCTCCATTGTAGCTCCTTTTATTGGTTTAACCAAATATAGAAGCAGGATCCTAAAAGGTAACCCCCAAAAGGGGCCACAATGGANCCTCCCCCTCCTCCCCCCCCTTATTTATGGGTTTTTGGCACCCAAACAGGCCCCAAAGTCCAACAAGGAGTACTTGGACCCTTAGGGGAACCCTTGAGAGATCCCGGTATCACAAAGCCCTGATGAAACCCTGTAGGACCACTTGGGTTTTATATATGTCGTTTCCATTGAGCAGTAGCCCTTCAGTCATACCTGAGAGGGATCCTTAGTACCCCTAGACCTGAAAACCTTTAATCCTGACCTTAAACTCCAGAGTTTGTTCATGAAGCAACTAGGTGTTTGGTTGTCTCTGGGTTTCCCCGGCCCTAAGCCCGAAACCCTAAACCCTAAACCCGGCAGGAGCGGGACGATCAGACGATGAAGTATCAGGTCACAGAGAATGCGAAGGCTGCAGTGCTCGGTACCTTCAACATTTAAGCCGAAAGCCCGAACCCTAAACCCTAAACTTAGAAACCCTAAACCCTAAACCCTAAACTAAAACATTTAAGCCCTAAACTTAGTAGCTGAGTGGATACACTTTACACTTTTGGGGATATAATACTACCCACTATAAAACTGAAAGTGCACACTTTTGGGGGCTTATGAACTCAGCAACTAGGTAAACTCTAAACCCGAAGAATCCTGGACCCTTCCCCTCAAAGCCCAAGCCTCGAACGCAAATCACTCACACTCACCCTGATCTCCCACCCCAAGCCCTACCTTAACCCTGTAGAATCTACCTTTTTAGGGTTCCTTATTATGATTTCCTTATATAGGTCCTTAAAAAGGTAGGTTATTTGTGGTTAAGGTAAACCGTGTATTTTTGGATTTGCACTTAGGGCGTTGTGAGGTCGGACTTTGGATAGCTTGCTGCCTGTGTAGTCTTGCGCTTAGGTTGGCCTAGGGTCCAAATGACTTCAGGGTCGGGGGTTTGGGATTTAGGGTTCACAGGTAGTAGGTTCTGACCCCATGATTATAGGGTGTAGTCCTTAAACAGTTGGCATTGGGTTGGCGTTTGGGTTTCAGGGTTGGGTTTGGGGAGCATGCTGTGGGATTGAACTATACAGTCTCGAGATGTAAGCCGAGAGTTGACATGTTCTGGCCGGGGTGAACATGGGTGGATTGGTTTAGGGTTTAGGGTTGAGACTCAGCCTTGTCGTGGTTGGTGGTCTCTTATCCTTGTCAGCCCTGTAAACCCTTAAACCGACCAAAGAGGGCTTTCGGGACCTACGGGCGGTTTCAAGAGCTTTATCACCATTCTACACAGTGAGGGTAAAGGATCAGGGGATTTCGTTACACGCACGATAAACTTAGTAGCTGAGTGGATACACTTTACACGTTTTGGGAAAATATTGCCCACTATAAATCTGAAAGTGTAAACTTTTTGGGGCTTATGAACTCAGCCAGCAACTGAGAAAGCATCATAGAGTCATACATGTATCCTACTCACTGAGTACAAGAAGCCTCCAAGTGAACACGCGTCGGCCAGAATAGGTCTGTTAGGCTCTGGGTTTGAGGCTTTAGGGCTTATGGTGGGTTTAGGGTTTTGGGTTTAGGGTTTAGGGGCCGGTTTGAGTAATTTAGAATCTGACATGTAGTTCTGTCATTATTAGTATTAGTACTACTACTCCTGCTACTACTACTACGACTACGCTGCTACTGCTACTACTGCTCCTACGACTAGGATCCCCTGCTATGTGAGTTTCGACCAAGTTCTGAATCCTCAACTGTCAACCCTTAACCTTGATAATGTAGAAGCCTGGGTAATTACGAAGAATACTGCTTCGGGTTCACTACCCTCTTCAAATTCTTAAGGGCTCCATGACCGCTCCGGAGCCCTACCCCCCCCCCCCCCCCCCCACCAGATCTGAGAGTTTCGGGTTTAGGGTTCACCTTAACCTACCAAAACCTACTTATCTTTGTGGGTTCATATTGCATTACAAATCCTAGTGTGGGGAGTTCATATTGCATTACAAACCTTAGTGTGGAGTTTATAGAGACCCTGCAAAAAGTAGGTTCTGGTAGGTTAGGGCACTTACCCCAGGCTCCATGTACCTCTATAGTAAATACTTGGGCCTTACTTCACGCCCACATATGGGAGTTTCCGAAAATTAGGGGTACCTTATTATGAGGATCCTACTATTTAGGGTGCTATATTAGGGTCCCCTATTTGCGGAAACTCCCATATACCCTAAGCCGTATACACCCCAAGTAAGCCCGAATCCTAAATACTGCCCCTATGGGTCCATGTGCCCTCGTAGTTTATACTTAGGCCTTAACGAGGTTCCTATATAGGTGCTTTGATACCTAATTGTATCTTATATGGCTACCATGGAGCCTTGGAAACACTTGAAAACTGTAAACATAGACCCCAAACCCTAAACCCTAAAACCCAAGCCTAGAACCCTAAACCCTACACCTTCAACCCTGCACCCTAAACCCTAAGCTTAGTCCCCGAACTTGGCCTCTCCGCGCGAAGGTTTGCCTCCTTGCAGCTGCCCAGGAGTACGAGGCCACCTTGGTTAGCCCCCTAGGCTCAGGGCCATACGGGAAAAGCTTAGACCCTAAACCCTAAACCCCTAAACCCCTAAACCCTAAACCCCTAAACCCTAAACCCTAAACCCCAAAACCCTAAACCCCAAAACCCTAAACCCTAAACCCCTAAACCCTAAACCCTGGTTTAGGGCTTAGGGCCTTACAAGAGCCTAAGAGACCTGCCCACATTTCCAAGGCTCCATATTACGATTTCCGTATGTAAGTCCATAAAGCGGCAGGTGATTTAAATTTGGGGTCCCGGCAGGGCCGGGGGGGGTTTAGGGTTCTGGGTTTGGGCTTTAACATGTAGGGTTGTTCAAAGGTTTAAGGGTGCAGTGTTTAGGGTGTAGCGCCGATAGCCCATAACCCGATATAAGGTCCAAAGGACCCAATGGTTGGGCATTTGGGTTTAGGATTGTAGTTGTGTACAGTGTTGCATTTGGGAGAGTATGTGGTTCTTAGGTACCTGGACTTAGGGTAAATAGTGCAGACCCCTAAGTAGCAGCCAAATATGTTCTTTAAAGGCGTTACATGTTAGGATGCTTAGAACCATATTTCTTTGAGGTAGGGGACTTATGAATCAGGGGTCTACATGAAGGCTTGTCTCCTTGTTTCCAGGCACAGGGGTTTTTATATACATCAGTGTGTATTCATTACATTGTAGTGCATGAATCCGCATTGATCCATGCTTGGATATAAGAAGCTTGGTAGGAAAGCAGGTAGGCATTTGTCTAGTTTATGTCCACGTACACCACCTGGTCATTTTTATCTAACTGTTCTGTATCAACAGTTTAGGGCCAAGTTTAGGGCCACGGGTGTGGTGAATTGTGATCCTGCGCGTACATCAGCATTTTAAGAAGTCTTATTGGGTGTTTGTTGGTTGCCCTTAGGCTCCATGTGCCCAGTTTGCATATGCTTAGGCCTTAGAGGGGTTCCCATATCCCTAAGGGTCCAAGTACATAATTATCATATACTTTCCAAAATAGTGACCTACATCACTACTATCCTAAATCCAAATACCTAATTATTGGATCTTGGGGTATAGGTAATCTAAGGCCGAAGTATATAGTATCCAGGTATATCGAGCCTCAAACCCTACCTTAACCCCACATAACCCACCTTTTTAAGGACTTATATAAAGAACTCATATTAGGGCCTAAACCCTAAAAAGGTAGGTTATATGGGGTCCAGGTAAACCCTAAAGCATCATGGTACCCTTATAGAAACCCTAAACCCTAAACCCATAAACCCTAAACCCTAAACCCTAAACCCGAAATCATCATGGTAGCCTTCTAGAAGCCCTTATCGAGCCGCTCAAAGGAACCCTTGAAGGGGCCTCTCGGGCTGGTTGTGTCTCCCAAAGGGTCCTACGGTTACAAGGGATCTATAAGGGTTCCCGAAAGGATTCCTATAAGGGATCGAGAGGGTTTAGGGTTTAGGGTTTGGGGGTTTCCGAAAATTAGGGGTACCTTATTTTGGAGGTCCTTCGGTTGATGGCCAAAATCCTGCATGACTCTAAACTATGGGAATTATGGTATATTCCTTATTATGGGTCATGCAGGATTTTGTCCATCAACCGTAGGTTGGGAGTTTTCCGAAAATTAGGGGTACCTTAGGGTTCCTTTAAAGGGGTTACTATAAGGGTACTATAAGGGTTCCTTTAAAGGGCTCTATAAGGGTTTGTACAGGGCTCATACACATGTATATGCAAATACATACATGGGAGTTTCCGAAAATTAGGGGTACCTTATTTTGGTGGTCCTTCTAATAAGGATCCTACTACTTAGGGTACTATATTAGGGTCCCCTATTTTCGGAAAATCCCAGGTACTGATATGGGGGGGATACTTTCCAAAATCACGATAGAAACTCTTCATCATAGTAGCTGAGTGGATACACTTTACACTTTTGGGATAATATTACCCACTATAAGACTGAAAGTGTAAACGTGTTGGGGCTTATGAATTCAGCACCTAAGCAACAGAAACTCTTAATATAGAAACCCTACATTTTACTATATAGGTACTTAGGACCGTTTGGGTATTGTCGTGAGATCATAGGGTCAGGTGCAATGCCCATCTGGTAGACCGAGAGCAAACCTCAATCCTAGACATGTTATGGAAAAGGGTGTTGTTCTATAGGGCTTAGGGTTTAAAGGGCTTTAGGGATTAGGGCGTTATAGGGTTTTGTGTTTTACATGTTCTTTTTTGTGTGTGGTACTTGTTCTACAGCTTTCAGGGTTTGTGGATGCTGAGTTCGGCGCTTCAACTTAATTTCACCCACAGGGTCATACCCGATCCCTTTTTGAGATACTTAGCTCTAAGTTTTACGGTTGAAAACAGTTAAAAAGAAAGGTAGGCACCCTAAAAACTCGTATGGTATGACTTCCTAAACCCTAAGGGCTGTGGACGAGCTTGGCCTGCATCTTTCGGCTAAGGCTCAGGCCATGCCGACGAGAGAGACAAGGCCCTGAGCGGAGCAAGAAATCGAAACCCTAAACCTATAAACCCTACACCCTAAACCTATAAACCCTACACCCTCAGCCTTAAACCCTAAGCCCTAAACCCCCAGACCCTAAAGCCAGAAATCGAAAGTTAGGAGAGCTTGGTCTCCCAATTTATTGGCAAGACATCTGACCTCTGTCGGTCCCAGGGTACAGGTGCTTTCGTGGTAGTTCACGGAGCAGCGAAGCGCTAAGAGGAGGCCGAACTCCCTGCATGCCTGGAGGCATCGTTCGGCTGTGATCGGTGCGCGAGGAGGTGCGCACGTTAGCAGCCACCATATCCCGGATGGGCTGGCGTGAATGGCTGTTTGCCCCAGGCGGCCATATCAATGCCTTGCGTGTCTCCCTTTTCGGGCTGCTCACTTATTGGCCCTTGTCAGCATGGGTTTGGGTACGAAGGTTTAGCCTTAGGTCGGCTATAGGCGGATTCGTAGGTAGTACTACCCGTGCCTGCTGCCCCAGGCAGTTGCGAAACTGTGTGCAACCCACCGGTAAGCCCTTGAGTCATAAACCTTAAGCACCCTCTTACTCCTCTGTGGGAGTTTCCGAAAATAGGGGGACCGGGGACCCTATTATAGTACCCTAAATACCCTAGGAATCTAAGGACTCATATATTAAGGCTTTTGGGCCCAAAGACCATACTATATAAGGCTTTTGGGCTATTTTGATGCCCAGGGATAGTAGGATCCTTATTATAAGGACCTCCTGCTTTCAAGCAGCAGCGTAGTGCAAGCCGTTGCAATGAAGTTCTAGAACCCCCTAAATGCTCTCAAGTCCCTAAGCCCTAAACCCCTAAACGGTTTAGGGTTTAGGGGTTTAGGCTAAACCCCTAAACCCCTAAACCCCTAAACCCTAAACCCAATAAACCTCTAAACCCACTAAACCCCTTAACCCCTAAACCCCTAAAGCTCTCAAGCCAGAAAGCCTTAACCCTGGCAGCACAATGACGCCTCCGAGCCCGAAACCAAAAAATCTGATGTCTGTATCCAAACCCCTCAGGGTCCAAGTACCTAACAATCTGTCGGTTTAGGGTTTAGGGTTTAGGGAACACAATCATGTGGGTGGTTGTCAATGTGAAGGTCCCTTTTTGGGTGCCCTAAATATTAGGTGCCGTAATCATATACCCTCCCAAATACTAGCCTACAAAAGTATCCTAAACCTAGGTACCTTGTTATTGGGTCCTTTGGACCCTTAGGGAACCAGAAACTCATGAAGTGAGCCTTGAATGCGCATGAAAAGTCCAGGCTGCCAACGATGCACCACATCCGTGCCATCAGATTTCGCCAAACATGTTCGAGCTCGGGCATCACGCTTCCCGGGCGTGTTTATGCATGTGGTATGGTTTACGGGCTGGGGCGTTTTGGTAATCGATTCGGGGGTTTAGAGCTTTGGGGCTTCTGGTTGGGCTTTGTTCGGGTTCAGAGGCGAGGGGTGAGGTGTCTAGGGTTGATTCAGGCTTGTGGTGCGAATCCTTGAGCTGGAGGCTTGACCTAGACCCTCCACCTACCCTCTATTAGACCCGAAATGCCCATTGTTTGGGGTCATATTCTTCTATTTAAGGTCCTGGGATGTCCTTGCCCTAAACCCTAAACCCCTAAACCCCTAAACCTTAAACCCTAGACCCTAAACTTGAACTGGCGGCTTGATGTTGCTGTCGTTGGTCGTTGTCGTCCTCATCTGTAGACGACTCCAAGACCAGACCCTAGACAAAACCGTAGAAACCTTGCGCCCTGAAGCCCTAAACCGTAAACCCTAAGCCCTCAAAACTCTATAAGCCCAAATAACCCCCAACATACCCTAAAATCCCTGAACCCGAGCCAGGCAATGCCAACAATCCATGACGACGAAGATGAGGATGAAGAGCAGGACCTCTCAGGGCGTAGGGTTAGGGGTCTTCTTACGGTTTAGGGTCTTAGGGTTAAGGTTTGAGTGTTTGGGAGCCCTTCTCTCGTCATGTGCTTTACAAGACTTCTTAGGCTTATCGGGCGTCCCAGACATTCCCAACATGCTTGAATTAAGGAATACACACCTTAAATTATAGTAGGATCCGTAATACGATTTAAGGTATGCCGTAATTACGGGATCTTGGAAGGTTTGGGGTTGACGTTGGCCAACCCCTTGACAGAGGCTGAAATCCAATTTACTAGGTTCCCCAGTAGTACCCTTTTACCCTTTTTTCTTTTTGGGTTCCCCTATTAAAACCGAATAGTAGGAAAAAGGGTACCCTTATTATTAAGGGGCCACTGGGGAACCTAGTTTAAGTGTTACGGTTTACCAACACCCCGCAGCTACCCCTTATTAGAGCCCATGTATCCTGCGATTAAGGGCTAGAAGGCTCCTATTAAAGGGTATTTTGGGGGTGCTGGTAGGGCTTGGGGTGGGGGAGCCCCAATTTCTACAAAAGATTGGGTTTGGGGTTTACCCCAGGACCCACTTCGTGAGATAAGTCTCCTAACGACAACACGTGCTTGCTTTGATATTGCGTATGATGAAACAAACACCGAATTGATTAGGTATTGGTCGGCAAAGGTATGAATATAAACAATGCCTGTCGAATCTAGATTGTGGTTCTTTTCTTGGGTGTTTGTTTATGGACTTATAACACAAAATGAGGGCCAACGAAATGAGCCGGAATCTAAGTAGGGCAAGGTCCTCTAAACCCTGAACCTTCTGATAGAACCCAACATTGGCCTTAATGAGCCCTCACAGGAGCATTTACAGTACGTACCACCTAAACTAGGTATCGATATGGGATGATGTCTCTTGTCCCTTGTTGTTCAATTTCGAGACCTAATGAAAAACAATTTTAGGGATTGTTGAAATTTGAAATCGACACCTAGTAACTGTAAGTCTGAAGGGCTGCCGAAAGAATCCTTGCTCAGGGTCCGCAAGAGAGATCGGAGCCGGGAGCCCAACAGCGTGCCCGAGTAATACTGGGGCCTTAAGAATTACCAATACTATTTTGGTGGTTCCTTATTATGACTAATACTACCTGGTTATAAGTATAGTACAATACGTGTCAAAACCCTGTTCTAGTTATCGAGGCCCTCATTTTTGATGAGAAGTGTGGAGTTCCTTGCTTTTGGTGTGCAGTCTTGGGGCTTGTTGTTGTTGAACCTTGTTGTTGTTGATGTTGCTGGACTTTGCTTTCGGTTCGGACCTGTTGATGGGTTTGCGAGGAGTTTGGTCTTTTCGAGAATGAGCTTCAGTATGTTAACCTAACCCTATAAGGGTCCAAGTACCCAATTAGCTGGGTCTTAGATCCCACATACTATGCTCTGAATGGTTTTTAGTACCCAAAACTGCCCTATTTGGGCATTTGGACCCTCAGGCTAAGTGACGAAGTGTACTTTCGCATGAAAGGGTCAAAATATATACTGTATGGGTAGTACATGGACCCGTGGGCTTAAATCTAAACCCTAACATCTAAGCCTTAAACCCTATTCTAAATATACAGGTCCCTAAAATCGAGATAGGAGTTCGGCATGGATTCTGGAGTGAAAATCGCAAGGGAGTCAGAAGTCCTTACAGAGATTTATGTTCGTCTTGTTCGGTTCTACAGTCTATGACAAAGACAACACAGTGGGGTCTGGAAGATGACCATGCTTTTCATGCTTATTTCTTAGTAGCTGGGTGGATACACTTTATACTTTTTGGGATACTATTACCCACTATAAGACTGAAAGTGTAAACTTTTGGGGGCTTCTGAACTCAGCAACTAAGATTTGCTAGCAGCTGCCATTGCACGACCGAAGCATTTAAGGCTTGTAACGACAAGTCTCTCTGCGGAGTTGTGGCTAGTGTCTGTGCAGCTGCAGATGTGCTGCTGGGACAGTTCATGTTTAAGTCATATACTGCATGGATATCCTCGTGATAACAACATGTGATATCCAGTTGGACCACGCTGAGACCTGCTTAGATTCTTGAAGTTCTCCTGCAGCCATGGCCTCCAAGGGGTTCTGCAGCTTGGTGCTGTTCTTCTGTGCAACCACAGCCGCCGCCACCGAAAGCAGCAGCACAACCTCCTCTCCGACTCCCGTGGTTCAGTGGTTTGTCTACTCAGAGTTCGATGGCACCACCTGTGAAGCAGAAAGCTTAAACCACGATGAGGAACTCTACCCGGCGGGCTACTGTGTGGACAGATCCAGTGACTCACCCCTTTCTGCGATTCTAGGTCTCCTAGTGGGCCCTTTTTTCCTTTTGTGGCCTTAGGTTCATTTTAGAATTACCCAATACTACAAAGGGAGCCCTTTTCATTCCTAGGTTACCGGGGATCCTAGGATTGCAACTGCGGTCAACGACACCACCTTCCAGTTCGAGATATACATGACCAACGACTGCAGCGGCAGCGTCATGGGGACACTGGTTGCTGGGGTGTCCTTAAGAATCATTCTTCGTGTTTTCCCGATTCATATGCCTCAAGGACTCGTAGCGAACAAGTCTTATTCCGGGCACACAAGCACCTCACCAAAACCCTAGGCCCTATAGACCCAATACCCTAACTTACCAAAACCTACTTCTCTGTAGGGTCCCTACAAGCTCCGTATCAGGGTTTGTAACTATAGAGCTACAAAGAAGTAGGTTTGGGTAGGTGAAGGTATACCCTAAAAGTGGCTCCTAGGTTGGGCCTTCAAGTGCTTGCGAGCCACTTTCGGCCCCCGAAAAGAGCCTCCTCACGTCAGATGCAAGGATGTGAACTGGTATACTTTTTACTTTATTGTTTCTGGGTACCTACCATTATATAGCAGCTTACCCCAAGAGTCTACGCTTTTCCCTGCAGCCTAGGATGACACCATTGCTGCTGTCATCGACATGCGTGCTTGCATGGATGATCAATTGGGAACCAGGGCCATGCTTTATCCGCTGGATACATGTATCAAGCTTGCAGGCGTGGATTCGTTTCCGGGCAAGTTCACCTGCATCGATGGACAGCTTCGCGTCCTTCCTTTCGATGACCCAGCCTGCTCCGTGGAGGCAGCTGATGGCGCGTATGCAATTGTGGAGAAGCTTACGTTCGCAGAGCCGGGCACCTGCAAGACGGTGACGCTCCCGTGGGGTGAGATGTCTATTGGGCTCTACAGTGCCGTCTGCTGAAGGGCCGTCAAATTCGACACCTTCAGCCCTAAATCCTGAATCCTGACCCTAGAAGGCCTAATCCGCCACACTCCACAGCCGATAGCCAAAAACCCTACAATCCCAAATCCCTGGCCGTAAATCCTAAACCCTCAACCTCGTGCAACCCCAAACCCTCAAGCAAAAGTCTTGCTGGGATGGGGCTTCTTCAAGGCATCAGTGAGCTGCTCGATGAAGCAGCTTGAGGTGCTGGCGTGGGCTGGTGCGATTAAGACAACAATGAGTACTCTTCTTCTTCGTGTTATCGATATCAACTTTCTCTGCCCGCAGCCACAGCTCACTCTACTCTAGATGCTTGGACTTGTGCGCCACTTTGGTGCGCACTTGTTCGCGGTGCCTAGTTTCGTGTGCCGCCCTCACTACGCAGTGGTAGGCCTGTTTTCCAGCACTGTATGGCTACTGTACAGCCCATGGAATTCGTTTGCCTGCTTTTTCGTTGCCAGCACATGGCATCGGCGACCGCGGCTGTGAGGCACGACTGGACCTGTGCAAGACAGGCATGCTGACGAGACAGGAGATATGCAGGGGTGTCTCAGCCTTTCGGGGGTCCTCGTTGCAGTATGTCGCCTACTATACCCGAAGCCTCCATGTGCCTGTATAGTACGTCTATGTGTGTGTCTTGTTGTTGTTAGTGTACTTTATATGTGTATATATATATATATATGTTAATTTAGTTGTGCCAGTATGTGTATACATGTGTATATATTTATGCATACACACACTTTTTGTGTTCATACATGTAGACTTGTTAATCTATGGTTTAGGGTTTAAGGGTCGATGTACTCAAATAGTGTAGACTCTTGCTTGAAACTAATCCCTATGTAGGTACTTTAGGGCCAATAAATGTAATGTTTGGGTACATAGACCCTTAGGGTTAGGAAGGGATCCTCAGAGAGCTACTTTCGCGATATATGGAGTATTGAATGCAAATGAGTTTATCCGAGTGTTGAGCCAGCGACGGAAAGTGGGGTTAGGGTTTAGGGGCCATTCCAAGCCCAACATTTACGACGTCCAAAGCCTCTTTCTCCAGCAAGCATCCTTCTTTTTATTCGTAAACACCCTCTAAACCCGCTGCCCGAAGCGTAAACCCGTAACCCTAAATCCTTATCCTCAGCCCATAAAGCCTAACCCCTTCCTGTGTGGAAGGCCGCAGGGCTTACGGGGATCCCTGAAAAGAACCCTAAACCCATAAGACCCATAAACATCCTTAAGAGCTTTACGGATCGTATAAAGCCCCATACATGCTTATGGAACCCTCACAGGGGCCCTACTAATCCCTATATCCCGAAACTAACGGGCGTTTAAGGTTTTTTGGAGCCTTGTAAGCCTCAGCCCCAAAGCTCGCCAGATCTATTGTTTCCGACAAGGCTTGTAAGTTGGTTTTAGAGTTTTAGTGTTTAGGGCTTTGGTGTTTAGGATGCAGGGTTCAGTGTCTTGGGATTTCAGGGTTTAGGGTTCGGGGTCTTCGTGGGATGAGGATTTTAGCGCTCAAGGCGTAAATAGGCACAGGATTTAGTACAACGGGCTTGGGCTTGGAAAGAACGGAGTTTGGCATTCTCCTGAGGGCTTTGTGGGATGCAAGAACAGTCCAATATATAGTAGCCTGAATAACAGAGATGTTATCATTATTCCTTCTGTTCCCTACTATTATACTTCCTTTCTATAACAGTACAATGATGTACCAACCTCCAAAATAACGAGACTGTGCTAATTTCAAGGCCCCTACATTACACTGCGCCGGTACGATGCTTTTCCTTGTCTCGATTCTACATATAAGGCTCCTCTCACAGCATAATATACAGCCCAAGCTCCAACCAACTATCAAGGCCCTTTGACAAGCTATCCCATCCACTCTCCGGTCTGCTCCTAGAATCACAAGCCGAAAATCTTGCATTCAGCTCTGATTAACCCTAAACCCTAAACCCTAAACCCCTAAACCCTAAAACCTAAACCCTAAACCCCTAAACCCTAAACCCTAAACCCCTAAACCCTAAACCCTCTCTGATTAACCGCAACAAGCTACCAGAACCCAGAGTCTGGGCCGAAACATCTTTAGAACTACTGTTGATGGACAAAATCCTGCATGACCCTAAGGACCCTAAACTATGGGAATTATAATTATGGTATATTCCTTATAATGGGTAATGCAGGATTTTGTCCATCAGCCGTAGGAATTCTGTGAGCCTCCTACAGGCCCCAACGGCCTCATTGCGAGGTATTTTTGGGTTTAGGGTAGGGCAGCTTTAGGGTCCTAGGGGGTTTAGGGTTGTAAGGGTTTACGTAGGTTTGCCATGGTCTTTTGGCAAGTATGACAATGAACTACAGTGGAAGCAGTGACAGCGTTTAGGGTGCCTGCAGCTCCTTGACTGCAGCCCCACATGCACTCAAGCCGTAAACCCCAGAGTTATAGTCCCGGCAAACCCTAAACCCTAAACCCTCACACCCATAAACCCTTACACTCTTGAGCAGATTTCCCCCAAGCCCCCGCAAGCCATGAGCTCAAGATGTCCTAAACCCTAAGCCCGATAGGGCTTCAGGGTTTACGGGGCTTATGGTCTGGGGTTACGGGTTTCTCTCCGATTCCTTCCCCCAAACCCCAAGATGGAATTTCCCGAAAATTAGGGACACCTGTTTTTGGGGTCCTTATAGTAAGGATCCTACTATTTAGGGTACTCTACTAGGGTCCCCTATTTTCGGGAGCTCCCAGATGTGGCTGAGGTCCCCGTCCCTCCCGGATTTCCAGAAGCTCTATCCCTCGCACGTCTTCGTGGCCAGTCCGGAATTTACTTGGATATTTCGTTTTGAACGCTTTAGGGTTTTGGCTTAAGGGCTTAGGGCCCGCAAGTTCGGGTTCAGAGTTCAGGGGTTTGGGTTTGGGGTTAAAGGGGGTTTAGGCTTGGGGGCTTATTTGGGACTTCGGTTGCAGATTTGAGCGTTCTGTGTTTCTAACAACTTCTTGGTCTTGGGGCGTTCTGCTTAGAGACACCACCTAAAACCCTAAACCCAAAACCCTAAACCCTCAACCCTGAAATTTGGGCGAAGGGTTGAGGTTAACCCCTATTATAAGCCCAGGTAGATCGCGATGTTCAGCTCACTATGTTCGAGCTTCCAGTTCTTGGCTAGGTGGTTTAGGGTTTGGGGTTTAGAGCAGCCGAATCCGACCTGTTTGCGCCGACATGCCTTTGCAAAACAACAACAGTATGTATCAATAACCCATCAACCATCCTTCTATAATGCCAGGTTCTAGTATTATAGCCCTAAGTGGCAAGGACCTTTATGTATTATTTGACGGGTCTCTCTTTGTATAGTATTCAATCTAAATTCTTCAGCTATGGCTCAGGAGTAGGACGCTTAATGCCGCTACAAATACTTCGCACCTTTTCATGCTTTGGGACTTGGGGCTGGGTTACCTGGACCCACGCTTTTAGGACTCCTTATTCTGATTTGCATATGGGTAGTTGTCAAAATACAATTATAAATACTATTACTACCATTCTTCCATTCCCTACTAACCAAAGGTAGGTGTAGGGTCCGGCAAGCATTTTCCAGCGCACCCAGAAAATCCGGTTTTCGTGTGTTGCTTCTCTAACGCTGCCTGCTTCCGTCGTAGGGGCTTGTGATGTTTGCCGGGTTCATGGCTTAGGGGTTTAGGGCATAATGTAGGAACCTGATGAAGAGACCCTGGGCCTATAACCCCGAAATAGTAGGATTCATATAAGGAACCCGAATAAAGGCCCAAGGTTCCTTAATCAGGTTCCTACATTACACCGACCTGCACCCCAGGACCCTTTGGGGGAATGGGTGATTCAGAGCTTGCGATCACGTTCGGGTTGGGCATTGTTTGCAGGCTTAGAGCTTAGAATCAAGCCTCGGCTTGGTCTTTACGGGGTTATAGATAAAGTAAAGCCTATTCCTGAATCTATGCAAGTTCGGTGGTCATTAAACCCCAATCCCTAAACCCTAAACCTTAAACGGGCGAAGCCCGACAGTCGAACTTGCATTCTTGAGCCTGCGGCAGGCTCTGGTAGCTTTGCTAAAACTTAATAGCTGAGTGGGTACACTTTACACTTTTGTCGAAAATACCACCCACTATAAAACTAAAAGTGTACGCTTTTGGGGGCTTATGAAGTCAGCAACTAGGAAAATGTTCGAAACTGCCGCCCGAAGCTCCAAGCCCAAAGCTCTCGAGCCTAGCGCCCGAACCCAGCCTAAACCTCGGGTTTAGGGTTTAGAGGCTTAGGCTTTAGGTTTAGTAGACCCTGCACCCCATGCCCTGGACACTAAACCCTAACTACACCGGTATAATAGAATTCTGCCGGTAAAATAGAATTCTGGTGCAACCCCCCCTTTAAGAATCCCTTGCGCGATCCCGGAACCCCAATACCGAGTTCGACACTCTGAAAAGAACCCTTAACCCTACAACCTTATGTAAACCCTTCTACATCCCTTGTAGGAATCCGTTAAGCCTCCACCGAGGATGCTAACATCCAGCTCTCTCAGCTGGACGACGCGTCGAATCAATATCTGGTCCGGCCCGCGTGGGTTTGGGGTACTCGGATATAGGATGTAGGGTTCAGGGAGAGTTTAGAATTTAGGGAGGGTTTAATATAGAGGTCAGAATAGTGAGTAGTGACATTCCTGGTAAACCCTATAATATAAGCATACAAGGATGTACCCAACATGTCCTATTCAAAGTATTCAGGCCCCTATAGTTTTAGTATCCCTGGCCTTCTATGGTATGGTCTTTGGGCCCACAAGCCCTAATATATGAGTCCTTAGATCCCTAGGGTATAGGGTTCAGGGTTCTATTCAAAGAGTAAAAGGAGGGACCCTTAATAAGGACCCTAGGAATAGAACCTTAATATGGCCATTATGTACCCATTATATGGCCCGTTATACTGTAGGGGTCCCCATTAAGGGTCCCTCCTTTTGCCGTTTGATCTATAGGGTTTAGCGTAGAGGGCTGTAGGGGGGTCGGGGTTCTGAGCTGCTGGACGAAGGTTTTTTTTACGGCGTCCGAACTTCACAGGGAAACTCTAAATGGTTTAGGGTTTAGGGTTCCTTTCTGTCTTATGAAGCATGTCCAAGCTTCGCTGACTATGTGCCGTACGAAGGGTGCACAAAGCAGCCTCTAAATCATACCCGTAAATCCGAAACCCCAAGGCCCTAAACCCCAAACCCCAAGCCCCTAAACCCATAAGAGGGTGCAGGCTCCTAGGCAAAGACATAGTTCTAAGGCTTTAGAGTTGAACTAGTGTGGACCATCAGTGTGTTCAGGAAATTGCCTACGGGTGTGGAACAGGCTGAGTTGCGAGTTTAGGATTGCCAGTTCGCTGAGATTGCGCACGAAGGGGCGTTTCTAGACTTCCAATAGGCTGTTCATCATGCCGTATATTATATTCGAGTCTGTACGAAGGGTAAATGTCTTTCGATGCCTTTGTGGCTTATTGGTGATCTGATTGTTTTGTCGTAATGGGTTTTGGCCTCTGGTTTAACCAGTTGAGGGCTCTGGTGTGTGTTTGCCATAGTATTTTCGGTTTGGGCTCCTGGGAATGGGGCTGCTTCGTACATTCAGCTGTGTTGCTTGCATTTGAGTGTTTCTTGTGAGCTACTGTAGCTGTCAAAGCATTGATTTGCGTGTTTGCCTTCATGTCTGGTATAACTGGTTGAAATCGCTGTAGATGCAGACACAAATATACGCATAGAGAGATGGGTATGTATGTTTGTATTTATGTATACATCGTATACATACGCACATCCTGTACCACTGTACATATTATGATTTTGGCCCTGGGCAGCTCGCATGCTGGTGACTACCTAAGGGTCCAAGTACCTAATTATCATATACTCTCCAAAATAGTAACCTACATAACGACTATCCTAAACCCAAATACCTAATTATTGGATCCTTTGGACCCTTGTGACTTCTTTCCTACCGAACCGTTCCCTGAGGCCTGTACGAATGGATCCCCACACCGTGGTGATGTGCCCAGGTCCATGGGACTTGAAAGATGGCCCAGCGACTCCAGTATCCCTTATTTAAGGCATATTTCCCAAATCATATTAGGGATCCTATTTTTATTTAAGGTCTTTTCCTTAATTAAAGGGTTTTGGAGCCCCTGAGCTGGGGGCTGGAAAGGTGTATCCTGGCCTTTGTGAGCATGGTGGTTTCAATTTCGATGGTCTCGCGAGATGGAGTGGCAAGTGGTGTTAAAGTGTTGCCTGAACTGTCTCTCGCGCAAGGATGGCTAAACTTCGGTTATTGTCCTGCTTCGTGGCCGGCAGTTGGGGGAATGGAGCTCCATCATCCTGGACGGTGCAGCCCCCCACTTTGCCAAGCCCACATATGGCAGTTCCCCGAGCTGCCCACGCTGCTCAGAAATGGGCCAAAGCGAAGACCTAGCTGAAAGGCATGAAATTCATTACCGTCTTGGTCTTCTATAGTCTGATAAGGGGTCTTATAGCGTCATGTACAGCTTATTCGGGATTCGTTGATCGCAACGCAACCCCAAGCCTTAAACCCTAAAGTCAAGACCGCCAAACGCCAACCCTTAAACTTCAAACCCTAAACCCTAATCCCTAAACCCTATAGCCCTAAATCCAAACCCCGTCGCGTCGGGCTTCAGTTACCCCAAACTCTAAAACCCAAAAAACGCTAAAACTACCCCGTAACTTTGTCATAGTTGGGTAACATTGGGTAACATTTTGCATTTTTATGGGTACTTAAACCCAATAAGGAATAAATATGTACATTTTTAATACTATCCCAACCATGAACTAGGTAATATACCCCAAATACCCACTATTTAGGGCCATAAGGACTTTAGTAATGGATCCTGGTAAAACCTCAGAGCATCATGATCAGATCGCAGGTCAACGTGCAGCCGACCCTAGGATCGGCGTTCTACCAGGCGATGGCTTTTGCTTCTGTCTCTACAAGGAAAAGGCTCTGAGGACTCATATTTGGGTGGTTGTCAAAATTATGGTCCCTTTTAGGGTCCTTAATATAGTACGGCACCTGTTATTTAGGGTACCCAAAAAGGGACCCTAATTTTGACAACCACCCATTTGGAGGCTTTTGGGCTTAAAGACCATATTATATGAGGCTTTTGGGCCATTTTGAGCCTTAGGGCAAGGGTAAATATCATGTTGTCTCTTTGCACATGGCTGCAAACCCTAAACCCTAAACCCATCATTGCAGGTTTTCTTCGGTGCCTTTCGGTTATACAGGCTTTCGGAATTCGGTGAGTCGGAGCTTAGAGCATTTGGTCTTTGGGGTTCAGATTTTAGGATTTCGGGCTTCAGGTTTATAAGCGTTAGGATTTAGGGGTGTTAAGCGTTTATCTAGTGTTTGGTCTTAAGATTTAGGGCGTGCGGTTTAGGGTTTAGTGGTTCGGCATTGATACAGCTTCACATGTTCGGGAGTTCTGGCAAAAGCATGCTTTGGCAGTTTCGAGACTTTGGGTCCAGGGGGCAACCCGTCTCTTGCGCTAGGTCGAGGTTCCCAAGCTGAATGTATCCGAAGATCAGTAATCCCTAAACCCTAAACCCTAAACCGTTACACCCTAAACCGTTAAACCCCAACCGTTTAAGAGAGGATCGACCCCGGGTTGCTAAGAGATGTAAGGCTAAAAGTCTAGGGTTTAGGGGCTAAGGGTTTAGGGTTTCGGGCGCAGCTTTTACTTCAACGGTTACCGGAGGTTCGGTCTTTCCAAGGCTTCTGTTTCGGGACTACGGGGCTTGTTGGCCGCTTCTTTCCCATGGTTTTTGTGTGTAGACTGTGCCGACATCATGTCGTTGCGGTTGCGCGAGACTCCGGAGGAGTGAGATCACTCACCTACAGTAGCTACCCGGATAGCTACGGCTACGGTTGCAGACTCTGCAGGCGTGATAACCCCTGTTACAGGTATAGGTTAGCATCAAGTCCCTCCTGGTCCATTTGGGTCCTCTGAGGCTCCGAAACCCCCAGCTCCCGTCAACTGATGGTCCTAAACCTTAAACAGCAAAGCTTAAACCCACAACTCACCGAAGAAGCTCCATAGATAGATGATCCCTTATGGTTCTCCCTGTAATTCGAATCGGGTTGCTAGACTCGAGTTCTTGAACTACACACTAGCCCGGCGTCATTAAGTTAAACAAGTTGACGGTCAGGATAACAGAAGTTTGAGTAATGTTGCAACCCACAAAGTAAACCACAGAATCTAACCCTCAAGTCCCCCAACGCTCACCCTAAATACCCAATATTTCCTGACGTTAACCCTAAGGGTCCCCGTTCCTAATAATCGTATACTATCCCAAATCTTCAACAACATACAGTAGAAGCCAGAAAGTTGGAACATAGCTTTAGGAGGATTAGTGCTAGGATCCCTTATACTTTACCTTAAGGGCATGAGGATAATGATGTTCCAACTTTCTGGCTTCCACTGTAAACAACTATTTAAATCCAAGTATCTAAGTACCTAATTATTGGGTCCTTTCTAGATGCTTAAATCCCTGTGGATGCCAGGTCTTGTACAAACTCCGAAAGCAGAGTCGAGAAAAATACGGCTTGGGCCCCAGAGTGGCTTAGTGTGTTACATTACAACACCACATTCCATTCTGTTCTATTCTAATCGGTGATGTTCTATTCGAGTACAGTTAGGCTCGAAAAAGTTGCAGAAGAACGCACGCGAGCTGTTGTTGAAGCTTTACTTTCCG
The DNA here is from genome assembly GCA_003297005.1 of Symbiodinium sp. clade A Y106. Classification (NCBI taxonomy): domain Eukaryota; class Dinophyceae; order Suessiales; family Symbiodiniaceae; genus Symbiodinium; species Symbiodinium sp. clade A. Next base: position 67,887 of record BGNK01000050.1, on the reverse strand, counting down.
AACATCCGGCACGACGAGCTGCTGGGTTTGCTTGGGGTTCGAAAGGGCACTGAGAAGGTGTCCTGTCCCGAGGAAGTGCTAGCTGCAGTGAGTGAAATGGACGAGGACAGCAAGAACGAGTTTGCGGAGGTCATACAGGAAGCGAAGGAATGCATGCTCACAAAGTCTAGCAGAAAAAGCTCGAAGCCGTCCTAGGCGAAAAGTACCAGGCCAAGCTCCACCAGTTTGAACAAGAGCACAACCCAGAGACTCCAAAACCCCTTAATTAAGGGATATACCTTAAATCATAGTAGGGATCTTATTATAAGTTAGGGTACATTCCTCAATTCCCTTATAGACCCCTTTTAGATCCCGTTAAGGAACCCTTTAAGGAACCCTTTAAGGAACCCTTCAAGGAACCCTTTAAGGAACCCTAAGTAACATTCCTTAATTAAGGCCGCGAGCCCTGAGCCGACGGCGGTCACAGGCGACACGGACGACTCCAGCGGCGGCGAACCGGCCCAGGCGGCGGCCCCCAGCGGTGATACTCCGTGGGCTCGCCGCGACCACCTCCGCCAAGGCCGCACCTGGAGCCACCCCTCTCAACAAAGCGCCGGTGGAGGCACCTCTGATGCCGGCCAAGGTGGAGATGGAGCCAGGAGAGCTCCCATCCTCGCCCACCACGCCAGCCGAGGAGAGTACCCCGGTCCTGGCATCCCCAAAGGGCGAGGTAGTGGACTCCACAATTTGAGAGGATAAGCCCGCGCAACCAGGGCAAGATGCCAGCGAGCACGTGGCACCGAAGAGGCCACCTGCGACGGCATCAGCGGCCACAGGCCCCCACACCGAGCAACCCGGGCAAGAGGGGTTTTGGAATCTCTGGGAAGCGCCGAACACGGATGGCACCGGCCGTTCCTGGAGCAGCTGCCGAAGCTGCGGCTCCCGAGCAAGCTGCCGATGAACCTGGTGGGCCCTTCCCCAAAAGGTCCTGGGTACTGTTATGGGGGATACTTCCCCAAATCATAATAGTAATTCCAAATATAGAAACCCTACATTCTACTGTATAGGTACTTTGGACCCCTTTGGGTTCAACGTTGCCCTTATTGTTCTTAAGACTGGTTTTTAGAGTGTGTCCAACGGGCCGTTCAAGGGTATACCCATTTATTTGTCCGTGTGTCAGGTACCTAATCGAAAAACCCATGCACTTTTCCGAGTAGGTTGCTGAACAGCCTAGCAACCTTTTGAACTGCTGGGTGTCAATTTTAGTTTCGCACGTTGCCGAAATCTCATCTCATACCGCAAATTCTAAACCCCAGACCCTAAAAGTTTTCGGGTTGATCGTTAGAGGTTAAGCAATGTTTTTTTTCCAGGCGGCCTTCATAATACGGGTGACATACTCTTTTGTCGTCCTGGAGAATCAAGGAGTGACCCAAGTTTGGAGAACTTCCCTTGTTTTAGTACATGCTGTGTATCAAAACTTACACAAGCTCAAGACCGTGATTTCCTCAGCAGTCCCGAATTTGCAAAACAACCACAAAATCCTCTAGAACCCGCTTATAAAAAGTCTTCAGCGCTGGCCCCTTACCCAAGTGCCTTCTCAGGACCTCAAATAAACATGTCTAAACTCAAGCGCATGTACTGGACCCGACGGAACCCTTATAGAACCCTAGAACTAAATTCTAGGTTATACCAACCCAATATTCTCCCTGAGCCTTTGAAGAGACTCTTATGAAACAGTAGCATTACGTACAGAACCCTATAAAACTGAATCTGTGGCTGTAGTAACCGCTCTTGTAACGCTGAGGGTTTAAAGGACCCACTATGAGACTAAACCCTGGTGTTGCCCTACCGGAAGGTCCCATGTGTCTATGTGGTACATATAGACCTTAAAGCACTTATATAGAAGCCCCTTTAAGGCCTAAATATATACTATATGGGCACATGGAGCCTTAAACCCAAACCCCTAAACCCGGGTTACTACCCAGAGACTCGACTCAAAACCCCTTTTAGATTAATCATGAAGCAATATACCTTAAATCTTCTTGGGGGTTCCGATTATGTTTTACAGTATATTCTCAATATTAAGGGGTTTTGGAGTCTCTGGAACCCTTACAGAAACCCTTAAGGGAACCCTTAAATAACCTCCCCCTCAAAGGAAGCCTTAAAGAGGGTTGCTATTGCAGGGCCCGATCCGACTCACCTGTACCCGCTGCACGTGTCTGTGACGGGTTTCTTCGAGGCCCGGTGGTCGTCTTTCAACGGCTTCAGGGACTTTAGGGTTTAGGGGTGTGGGGCTTAGCGGGTTTATGGTTTAGGACTTTAGGGTTTAGGGTTTTCGGGGTTTAGTGGTTTTGGGTTTAGGGACTTTATGTTTGGGGGTTTAGGGTTTTGGGGGGTTTAGGGGTTCAGGGTTTAGGGGTCTAGGGTTTAGAGGTTTAGGGTTTAGGGGAGGGACTTTAGGGGCTCCTTAACGGGTTCCTTTGCCTATGGGTTCCCTCTTGCTGTAAAGGTTCTTGTAAGAATCAACGGTTCCTTCACGGGTTGCTGTAAGGTCTCCCTTAAGGGTTTTTAGGGTTTGCAGGGTTTCAGATTTAAGGGTTGCTTCATTGGGGGGGAGGTCCCTTAAAGGCGTCATGGGTGTCCAAAAGGACCTATGAGGAGGTTGTGTACCAGGACCCCCCCCAATGGCCCTTGAATCGAATAGAGTGCTTATGGCCCTGAATAGTGGGTATTTGGTGTATATTATTAGAGGGTAGTTGGGGGCTCCAGGTGGGTTGTTTTTGAGGATGTAGTTATCAGCTGTTCGAGAGCGGGTTTGGGTTGGGGCAGCCATCAACTGTCATAAGCCCAGACCTTCCAAGATCCGCAACTAAGGAATATACCTTAACCTATACCAGGATCCTACCATGACACGAATTAGCCTACCCTTTCAAGGGCTTATATATGGACATCATAAGAGGGAGCCCTAAACAGGAAGGTTTTATAGGGTCCAGGTATTCCTTAATTCAGGGATTTTGGAAGGTCTGGGATGTTCCTATGCGCCTGAGCTTCATTGTCTGAGGCAAAGGCTTTCTGGGTGCACCCCTAAACCCCAATCTCCTGAACCCTCAACACTAAACCCCTAAACTTACCTTTGGTTAGTAGGGAATGGAGGAATGGGGTACAATTATAACTACTATTGCTACCATTCTTCCATTCCCTACTAACGAAAGGCAAGTAAACTCTACAATCCCTTATCTTTGAGGCTTTGTTGCTTCAGGGTCGAGGTTGTTCACATTGGAGTTGTTCGAGACCTCGATCTCGAATCTTAACCTTGAGCCTGAACCCCACAGCCCGGATAAGCACCCTGAAGCCGTAAAGCCCTAAGGTTGAAGCCATGGGCCCCTAGTATGGGCCCTTAGCCCTTTTAAGGGACCTTAAAGGGTACAAGTAGGGTATATATTAGGTATATAAGGATCCCAGGCTTAAGGGCCCATACTAGNAAGGTTGAAGCCATGGGCCCCTAGTATGGGCCCTTAGCCCTTTTAAGGGACCTTAAAGGGTACAAGTAGGGTATATATTAGGTATATAAGGATCCCAGGCTTAAGGGCCCATACTAGGGTCCCAGGGGTTCATCCTAAGAAAAGCTCTAAACCCTTGAAGATCCCCTATAGTACCCATAAAGCACCCTTCAACTCTTCAACAAACCTTTAAGGGAGCTATTCTAAGCCTCAAAATTGGAAACCCCGAAACCACTAAGTTTGAGTTTGACCTGAAATCCTGCTCCATTGTAGTTCCTGCTTGGTGAACCGAAATTTTCGGTCAAGATACTATTGTACATGAACTAGGCAAGGCAACGACAAAGAAGTACAACTGAGACTGCTGATAGAACTTCGTGAGCCCTACCGGACGGTATGGCCGGTGGTGGTGTTGAAGTTCCAGGAACAGACTGCGACGGACACGCAGGTGGTGGTGCATTTGCTTGAGACGATGAAGAGACCTTCGGCATTGCATGAGCTGCAAGACTCGATCCATGCGGAGGAGTCGGCCACCAGCGATACCCACAGGGATAAGGGGAAGGCTGTCAAGTAGTCCAAACAGGGAGCGGAGCTGCTGGAGCTGGCGATGTGGGCTTGGCTCCTGCCTTGGCAGGGCCAAGTGCGCAGGATATACCGCGCCGGCAATAGCTCCTCAGCAGGTATAGGGTTTAGGATTTCACTAGCAGTCTTATAGGGGCCGTAACAATCCCATACTATTTTGGGGGTTCCTTATCATGATTATAGTATAATGGGCCCCAAAGCCCTATACTAATTACTCTAGTTATTGAATTTAGGGGCCCTGCCTTGAACCCAAACCTCCGTCATCCTCGAACCCAGATCTCAACTCCCAACGCTGGATTAGGGTTGGGGCTTAGGGATGACGGTTAGAGGTTAGAGTTTGTATTTCTGCGAGGCTTATATTCAGGCCCTACAGGATGTGATCTAGTACAGAGGTAGTTTGGCTTCTTAGTTGGGGCCTTTATGGCTCCCCGACTCTTTACGGTTTGCCCTAAGGGCCCAAAGGACCCAATATTTAGGTACTTAGGTTTGGGATAGTAGTTGTGTAGGTTACTATTTTAGAGAGTATATGATAATTAGGTACTTGGACCCTTAGGGTGCGGTCTAGGGGTTGGGGCTCAAGGCCTAAACTTCCCAACGGAGGCATGCGGTACCCAGCTGCGCCAGCTGGTTACAGGCTTGTCCGAATCGCAGTGCTCATGATGGGCTGCAGGATTGTCCCTAAGGATTCATGTGCGCATTTTGTATATGTTTAGGCCTTCAGAGCCTTGGTACCTTATATGGCCCAAATATATACTGTATATTTGGTTACATGGAGCCTCAGGGTGCGGAGACGTAGATTGAAGGGCTCAAACCCTCAACCCAAAGCGGAAAGACCCGAACCTTAAAAACCGGCAGCATTCCTGGAACCGGGGCTGCGGCAAGGTCTATTTAAATCTCAAATATCCCACTTGTTCAAGGACTTATACAAAGAAATCATGTTAAGGACCCCTAAGAAGGTAGGTTTCTATGGGTCCAGGTGGGGTTTGGCGGGGAGGGGGGGGGGGATCGGATCTTGGTTCAGGACTCGGGGTATATATTCTAGGGGCCTGAATAATACCTATACCCTAGAAGTAGAGTAGGTAACCTTTAACCCTTTTTGGGTAGTATAATCCCGATAATCCCAATATAGTCCTTGTATCATGGAAAAGGTTGACCTTTGGTTCCCCATGATACCCGACAAGTAGGATACTATTTTGGGGGCTCCTTATTATAGTTACAGTATAGTGCCCCTCAAAACCCTATTCTACTCATTAAGGGCCCTACGTTATTAGGGCTTATAATGTTTGGTTCTTCAGGGTGGTTTTAGATGTAAGGCTAGGGCTTTTCTGGACCCCAATCACCTAACTTTTTAAGGAGTTGCATACGGAAGTTATAATAACCCAAAGGGCCCTATGTACCGATATAGTAGAATGTAGGGTTTCCATATTAGGAATTACGAGTATGACTTAGGGAAGTATCCCCCAGAACAGTCCATAGGAGCCTCAGAAGGTTCCAGGCTTGGTTTAGGGTTTAGGGGTTTAGGGGTTTAGGGTTTACGGGTTTAGGGTTTAGGGTTTAGGGGTTTAGGGTTTTGGGGTTTAGGGTTTTGGGGTTTAGGGTTTGGGGTTTAGGGTTTTGGGGTTTAGGGTTTTGGGTTTAGGGTTTGGGGTTTAGGGTTTTGGGGTTTAGGGTTTTGGGTAGTTTAGGGGTTTAGGGTTTAGGGTTTCGGCCCGACCTAGGCTACAGTGTAAGGTTATTTTAAGGTACCGATACGCCCAAAACCCCAGAACTTAAACTCGATGTCAGTACTCTAGCTCCCCAGGCCCCCTCCGCACTCCTGTCTCCTTGATTGATAGGCTTGCCCGGAGTTTGCTAGCAATGCTCTAGCTCCGCCTGACCGGCTCCCACAAAGTCACAAAGTCACAAGTATGCACGGTAAGTAACGAGGTGCATGGCTAAGAGTCTAAGAGATTTAAGACCTCACCGCAACATCTGGGCCCAAATTCCAAGCCCCTCATCAGTACACTACACTTCCGAAGCCCAAGATTCTAGACCCTAGTCGTTAAATCCAGAATACTTGCACCCGAAACCCAATCTCGACTGTTGCCGCTGTTGTTTAGCACGGTGCTTTTTTATAGTTGGCAGGACCCCGATAAACCGCATCAGGGATTTGCTGCCGAGCCTCCAGAACCGAGGTTATGGTCGTCTACCTGAAACTACCATAACCTACTTTTTTTGTAGGTTCTTATCATAAACCCTTAAACTAGAAGTTGTAGGCACCCTACAAAGAGGAAATCTACATCTTGTAGGGTTCCCTGTTATGGCTTATAGAACGTTTCGTTCGGCCACTGGCATAGTCTCTGTACTGTAAACTCATACAAACCCAATGTAGAACTTTGGTCCCTGTACAAGAAACTGCTTAACTAGGTATCGATGTGGGATAATTGTGAGTTTCGCTTATTGTTTAATGTAGAGCCAGAACGATAAATAATTTTGGGGACTGTTGAAATCGACACCTGGTCAAGGCTTATAGTTAAGGGAGATCCAAGTCAGCGAATCTGAAGCCTCTCTGGCAAGCCTGGCTACCTGTTCGGCCCCTGTATGGTAAAGGGTTTAGCTGTCTAGAGGTTCATGACTAGGGCGAAATTAAGGGCTTATTATTTAGGTGTTTATGGGTTTTCTGTGTCAGGGTTTAGGGTTTAGGCCCCTTTAAGTTTCTCTCTTTAACACCTTTATACATTCCACCGTGTGACCATACGTCACCACAAACCCTAAACCCTAACCCCTAGACCGCAGCACCTGCGCTTTGCCGACATCTCCCTCGCAAGCTATATGTTAGACTCCCAAAGCCCTATTCTAATTATTGAGGCCCCCACCGAAGGACGAAATGAACCCTACCAGGGTTTAAGGTTCGTATACCATATAGTGTTTCACAAATTCATAGTATAGTGCCCCTACTTACAAGAGTCATTTGCCCCCCAAGGTATATCGGTAGGGAAGAATACCCCCCGAGCTGCTGCTGTAGCGGTTTAGGGTCTGGGGCTTTGGGTTTTGGGTGGGGTTGACCTTAACTTTGTTGGGCTCCTACGTGCTGCGGCTTGCATTAATGTTTAAAGATTACAATATTCTTTCATTTTTGAGGATTATAGCTCAGACAGCCTTTAGACGAAATCGCTGTTGATTGGAAGCCTCATAGAACGTTTGTAGAATGGTAACCCCTTCGAAAACCCATCGAGAACCTTATTAACAACTCTCAAGGTAAAACCGAAACTCTGAACAACCCTAAACCCTAAACCATAAACCGAACCCTGCCAGCCCCCCCCCCCCCCCCCCAACACCCTTTTACCCAAGCTTTTTGGGCCTTTGAAACGTTCCGGGGGGGGCGGGCAACCACCACNCCCCGCCCCCCCCCCCCCCCCCCACGAAGTACCCTTTAACCGAGGCTTTATGGTCCTTGATAATGGTTCGGGGGTGCTGGTAAACCCCTACTTGAAGGGGCAGGGGACTTAGAAAGTAGGTTATAAGTAGAGTTATAAGTGCCCTAAACGGAGTTACCCTAATCATAACCCTGCTTATAGCCAACTTACTAAGTCCCCTGCCCCTTCAAGTAGACCCTAAACCCCTAAACCCTTGCTATTATAGAACCCTATATCAAGCAGTTGTAGGAAGAACCCTAAACCCTAAACCCTTTAAGTCCGCTGCCCCGTCAAGTAGAGCCTTAGAGTCTGCGAGGCATGACCGAGCTCCTGCAGCAGGAGCTGGCCGGCGATAATGCCATCGAAGTCCGCGAGGTGCCGCGAGTCTCCTTTAAGGGTTCTTTCAAGGGTTCCTTTACGGGTCTCTACAAGTGTTGAGGGAATCTCAAAGGGTGCTAAATACCTCATTACATAGTAGACAGTAAACTTTTTATATCAGGAATTGGGAGTATGTATTGGGTAAGTATTCCCCATATGAAGTAGGGTGTATATTACCGTTTTGGTGAGTGTAGATAGGCCTCCTTCTGAATAGTGGTGAGTGTATATATTGGGTTTTATCATGGGGATACTAGTCTAGTAATATAAACCATACCCTATATAGGTACTTAGGATCCTTTGGCCTTCAGACGCATACTGGACTGCCCCGATCCCAAGCCCCGCAAAACCCTCTGTGGGCTGGGCCGCCCCACACTGCATCGCCGTCCCCCTCGCACTGCACAGCACTGGACAAATCCGGTGGTACGACTGCCGTGACGGAACACGGCGGCCTATGCACCGCCACGGACGCACCGGCAAGCTTTTGTGCACTTCCGCGTGCGTTGCAACAAGTCGAGTTGCCTTTGGAGGAGGATATCCACTCCTAACACAGGTGCTCGAAATGCCGGAATGCTGGCAACGAGCCGGCTCCTTGCAGCTCTGCATCGCACTGCTTCGACCTGCACTGCACTGTGGAAACGACCTGAATGCACGGTAGTGTGCTTCGCCATTGGTTTATGGGTTCTGAGGTTTACTTTACAGCTTAATCCCTAAATCTCGTAAGCAGGGTTAGTTTATCGATATATATAGAGAGAGAGAGAGGGATGTTCAGACTTGAGCTTTAAGGCTAACGGAGGGATGTTTGGCATCAGGGCATAAGATTCGTGAGGTCTTGTGGAGTTTATAGTTACGGTTCTGAGTCTAGGATATGCTGGCTCTTGAATCTCGTGCCAAGACCTAAACCCTACACCCTAAACCCTAAAGCCTATACCCTAAACCCTAAACCCTTGCAACCCCAAACCCTAAACCGACCAAGAGGAGCTGGAGATCAGGTTCCAAGGCTTCAGTGACATGAGCGCCTAGGCTTTAAAACACGAACCAAAGCGCTGTAGACCCCCAAAGCCGTTTGTTGAGCGTTTGGAAGCTGTTTCAGAAAAGGCTCATGGCTGTTGGTGTTACAGTATGATGGCTCTTATTTTTCATCTGCCTCGAACCTTGACGGTTGGCAGCATGTCATGACCTCATGCTTTAATTACTCAGGACCAGCGAGTTATGGTTTGTCTAGACAGGAACTCCGAGACAGCATGGATGACGAGTGTGAGGGCTCTTTGGGGCTCTGGATGTGTAGCTTAGGCTGCCGGCTGCAGATTCGTTGAAGTTCAGGTGACAAGTTTCGGGATGTTGGGTGCGCGATATAAAGTTCACGGTTGGGGGTTTTGTTTCAGGGTTGAGCTTATATCGTATAGGGTTTGGGCCATGGTGGGGGCAGACACTGGGCGTGTTGAGCAGCCTTCTCTTGCTCGAGGCATACATACCGAAGAAGCTTCAGACCTCATGGAGCCTCTATAGCGTGTAGTATTTCGTTGGGCCATACCCAAAAAGGAACTGCATTGCAGAAAGGAGCCCTCTCTAGTTCTCCAAGACAAAGTCCTGATATTAACCTATACCCAAACACTTGACGCGACCTATACTAAATCCTTGGAGTAAACTTCATTTTAGAGAGAGTAACCTCTCTTTGTAGCCTCTAAAAGGAACCCTTGTGGTAGCCCTATTATATAGTAACCTTAACAAAGCCTTTACTAGGACTTTTTATGGAAACCCCTGTGGCGGCCTTTAAACGGCACGTTGGTTGCAGGTCGTCTGCACTCCAACTGGTTACGTCCTGCAGCGCCCTCAGGTTGAACCTTCGGTGCTTGGGGTTCAGGGTTGAGGCTTTTAGGGTTTAGAGCTTTGAGATTTAGGGTTCAGGGTTGCGGCTTTTAGGGTTTAGAGCTTCGGGATTTAGGGTTCAGGGTTTATTTAAAATTTAGGCTTTTCGGGTTTAGAGCTTTGGGATTAAGGGGGCCTTCGAAGGCTGCTATACCAGGGCAGGAGCACTTCGTGGAGAAGAGCAGGTAATGCTTTGCGCTTTTGGGGGTTTAGGGTGTAGGAGTCTTAGGCCTTACATAGACCCTAAGGAACCAATTTTTTTAGGGTTCCGTATTATGATTTCCTTATATGAGTCCTTAAGGCAGGTTATTTGGGGTTAAGGTAGGCTTTAGGGTTTCAGGGTGTAAGTTTAGGGTTTAGGGGCTTTTAGGGTTTAGGGTTTAGGGGTCTCAGGGTTTATAGGGTTTAGGGACGCTCTGCGCTTGATGGGTTTCTTTACACCCCACAGAGTCTGAGCAATATAGAAGCCTACAATAAATACGCATATGATTCCTTATAAGGGTTCCTAATTAAGTTTATACCATAAAGAAGCCGCAAAGCTAGTCTAATTATTAAGGCCCCTACATGACTCAGAGATTACCCAGGTAGCACCCTTAGGGAACGGATTGGTTTGCAAGGGTTCAGGAATCATTTTGAATTTCTGCTATCCCTTTGTGTGGTTCTCTCTAAGGACTGCATGGACTTGCAACCCCCCCCCCCCACCAACCAACAACAAAAACACATTCAATGTGTTCAGGCCCTGCATTAGGCACTCTGGGTTTGGAGACCTAAGCCCAAAACGCTAAGCCCCACCAGGAGCCCAGGTGCCCTTTATTAAAGCCCTTCTGGTCCTCCAGAGAGAGACTCCAAAACCCCTTAATTAAGGAATATTCCTTAAATTATAGTAGGATCCCTAATATGATTTAAGGAATATTCCTTAATTAAGGGGTTTTGGAGTCTCTGGGTAGTTGGGGGTTTAGGTATGTTCCAAAGCCGGAATGAAGTGAAAGGGTCCGAACGTGTGAGATTCAGGATCTCTGAAAGGAGGACAACCCAGAGACTTCAATGCCCCTTAATTGAGGAATATATACCTTGTAAAGTTTAGTAGGATCCATCATACAGTTTAAAAGGTATATTCCTCAATTAATGGGTTTTGGAGGCTTTGGGAAGTTCATTTTCTGAGGGCTGGTTCAGGGGCGGTTTAGGGTTTAGGGTTTAGGGTTTGGGGTCTAGTTACAGTTCCGGGTTTCGAGTTGTAAGGGTTTGTGCGGACTCAGCGTTTAGGGTTTAATTAGGGTTTAGGGTTTGTTTAGTCTCAGAGTTTTCGGGTTTATTTAGGGCTTTGGATTTGTTTAGACTGAGCGTTTACGCGTATAGTTAGGCTTCAGGGTATGTGTTTGTTTGTTTGTTTAGGCCAGCGTTTAGGCTTTATTTAGGGTTTAGGGTTGTTTCGACTGAGCGTTTAGGGTTTATTTAGGACTGAGGGTCTGTTTAGACTCAGCGTTCAGGGTTCATTTAGGGTTCAGGGTTTGTTGAGACTCGGCGTCTAGGACTTGTTTACGTTTAGGCTTGTGTTTATGGTTTGTTTAGACTCAGATTTTTTGGATTTGTTTACGGTTCAGGGCTTAGGATTTGTTTCGTCCCAGCAGCCCTCAACCACCCAGAAAGGGAAATTCCTTAAACCGTATTAGGGATCCTACTATAATTTAAGGAATATTCTTTAATTAAGAGGTTTTGGAGTCTCTAGGCACAACAAGCCAAACAAGGAAAACACTGCCACAGCCTCTCCATCCCCAAATCTGATGCACTGTAGCATAGCCGCCATAGCCTAAAGGATAACATATAGTTCCCCTAAGGCCCGGACGAGCACACCCTAAACCCGTAAACTAAACCCTCAGCCCTAAACCCCTCAACCGCAACGCCCCTAAACCTTAAACCCTAAACCCCTAAACCCCGAAATCCCTAAACCCCTAAACCCGACACTACTAAACCCCGACACCCCCAAACCCTGAACCCCCAAAGCCCTAAACCCTGGACCCCAAATCCTTCGGGACCATGTTCAACCCCCCTAAAGATTATAACCCTGAACTGGGAAANCCCTCCCTTACCCTACTTAGAGTCCCAGGGGAGGAACTTAGAAAGTCGGCTTGAAGTAGGAGTATGATTGGGATATCTCCATTTATGGTACTTATAACTCTAATAACTCTACCTGTAACCCCAAGGGTCCAAAGGACCCAATAATTAGGTACTCGGTTTTAGGATAGTAGTTACGTAGGTTAGGATTTTGAAGAGTATATGATTATTGGGTACTTGGACCCTTGGGGTAACCTACTCACAAAGTCTGTGGGCATCCGGGTAAGGCTCTAAGAGTCTAGGGCTGGGGTTGAGTCGGGTTGAGGTCATCTGGTATCCCAAACCAAACATCCAGCTGCCATCATCCCAAACTGCAGAACCCAGTGAAGGTTTAGAGTTTAGGGATTAGGGACGGATTGGTACTTTGCGCAACTTTCGAGTTGCTGGGGTCCTAGCCCTCCAAAAAAAACACTAAACCCTAAAGCCTAAACCCAAAACCTAGTGAGTGGGTGCTTTCTGAATTCGTCAAGGTACGACATGCACGCCCCAGCCATCAGCAGATTTTCCCAGAGGCTCAACGCCTGGCCGGGACCCCATTGAGTTTAGGGTGCAGGGGTTTAGAGTTTAGGGTTTTTGCGCGTCAGTCAGTGGCTAGCTTGCCTAGATCCATCATCTAACTCACTATTCCCTTTCAGTTTTGCTGTAAGATCATATGTATTGTTGTGCGGAAATGTGCATGTTCGGGAATTGGACTTTTGGGTGTAGTGTGGTAGATTGAAAGACTTCAGATGTTTTCGAGGGTCGAAGTCATGAATAACAGTGTCTCCTTGTAGTCCTCATTATCAGTACATGGCAATGTACCACTTAACCCTGTTCTAACCCTGGGGCTCTCAATAGCCCAAAGTAGGTACTATTTACCGACTTTAGACCCCAAAGTAGGTACTATTTGCATACTTGGAGCCCCAGGGTAATGATCAAGGGTTCTGAACTCTTACAGACATAGTCGCCTTTACGGACCATCTTATCGAAAGCCTCTAAACCAACCTTGGAAAAGAACCCTGGGCCCTAGTCTAATCATTTAGGACCCCTTTACTTGGTTTAGGGTTTAGGGTTAACTCGAAAGTAAGTGTACTAGAATCTGCAAACAGGTTTATGGCAAGGTTGGTGTGCATGTCCATCATCACATTTCTTCCAGCACGGTCTCGTTCTATGCTGCATTTGTGTTTCTTTGTGCGGCTCGATACTTGCAGCCTTTGCACCCTAACCCTAAGCCTTTAACCCAAAACCTGAGCTCAAGGTCTTAACCCGAAAAGTGCCCTTTCCTCAGGGCGCAGCAGGAGCTGGGCTTGTGCGTCCGCCCCAAGGCCGGAATGATTCAGTTCAGGGCTTCACGGTCACGGTTCAAGACTTGAGATTCCCCAGAGAGCACAATACCCCTTAATTAAGGAATATGGCTTAAATTATATAGAACCTCATATAATGATTTAAGCTATATTCCTTAATTAAGGGGTATTGGGCTCTCTGGGTTCGGGTTTCGGGTTTGCCTCAAATGCTCAAAAGCACATAATTAATTACCAGGGAACTCAATCCATCCACCGCGGTCCCCACGCCCCCTTCTCGCAAGTGACAGCACTCGGACCTGCTTGACAATCATGGACATCCTAAACCCCTAACCACCCACAGACTAAGGGCTGAAGTCCCTAGCCCAAACAAAGTCAGTCAAACTTTTAGTCATGCATACCATTCTTAAACCCCAAAAAGGTTTAGGGCTTAAAGAGACTTTCAGGCATGCCTGCGAAAGGTTAAAGGTTAGCACCTCAGCCTCAGGAGCGCCTTGTTAGCCCACGGAGGGCCCCGAAACGACCCAACGACGGCTCCGGGAAGTAGGCTTTAGGGTTCATGGTTTAGGGTTTAGGGATACACTGGGCTTTGGAGTACCATACTTTAATACTTTTCTATAGGAACCAAAACGAAATAAAAGTTTATACTTTTTTCTCCCTGCTTACTTAAAAGCCCAGATTAGGGATACAGGAGTACTTGGAGCATCAGCGGGACTTAGTAAGTAAAGTTATAAGTCTCTTAATTGGGAATGGCCTGCAACGCTGAACTTGACCGTCGCGCCCATTTGCCAGCTTGTGGGGGTTGAGGGTTTAGGGGGTCCCACACATTTCCGACCGGCTTTTATGATTTAGGGTTTGAGGGTTAGGGAGTCTGTGAAGAAATCAGAAATAGACCATCCATCCTATTCGCCCCAGATACTATTCGGTACGGCTTACAGTGCTAAACCGTTGCCTCATCCAGCACCTTGCCATTCCCGACTGGGAGGATTCGATGGGCGTGATTAATTGGGTCACAAACGGTAAACGGACAGCCGTTTTAGCTCATTCCAGAGGTCACAAATGGTGTTGAAATTAGGGTTATGCTCGGACATCAGTCTACCATCTCAGCTATTTCAGCATGCTGTAGAGGTCTTCCCTTCACCCTATTGGCAGCATCATGTCTGAGACTTCCTCTCACACATGTGCAAAATCCCCATAGACCATCATGAGGCCTAAACCCGAAACCCTAAATCCTAAACCAAATTTAGAAAAACAACAACACTAAACTCTAAACCTCAAACACTAAACCCCTAAAGCCCCAAAATCTAGAGCTTACAGAGATCCTGCACAGACCTGAAGACATGGCCTTGGATCCATAGAAAACACTCCCAAGAATAGCCCCCGCCGGCTTATAGCAGCCGCTGCAACAGGAGCCAGAGCCGCAGGGGTTAGTGGCATCATCGCTACTGCTATCGTGCACCCCACCCCGCACACTCAGAGGCAGTAAGCAAAACATCAGGATGATGAGTTACATCTAGTATATTATATATATATATGTGTGTTTTTTATTTCTATTTATTTAATTTATACTTATATTTGTATTTGTATTTATATTTATATATTTATATGAATACCTATATTGATATTGATATTGATACTTGTTTGTATGTATGTGTATATATGTGTATGTGTATATATATATATATCTTTATTTGCTTATATTGCGTGTATATATAATATGTGTATTTATTCATGTGTGTATATATATATATATGTATCACAGACGTGTTCCAAGATTTTTTGCCAGCAGACAGACCACGGGAGGCAGTGAACCACATTTCCTTGGCATCCAACAGGCCCGATGAGGCCTTGTTGGGCTTCATAGGGATCTGTTTAGGGTTAGGGGCTTAGGGGTTTAGGATTCAGGGTTTAGGGTTTAGGGATGTTTAGGGTTTAGGCTTTATGGATGTTTAGGGTTAGTTTCCATAGCATTCTGTCATCACAGACCTTGCCAGGGTTCAGGTTCGCTAAACTGAAGGGTTTTTGTTGGCATTTCGTGTGTGTGGAGTGAAAGTTATATGTCCTGGAATAAATGTTTGCAGTTTTTTTTATTACGTCGCTTTGCCAGGATCCTGGACCTTATACGCTCTAAACCCTGCACAAGAACCCTAGACCCTAAACCCTGCACCCTAGGCCCATTTGCAAAGTTATGAGCTCGCTAGCAGCTTGGCATTTGCATCATTGGTTGTTCTTTCAACTTGTTATTTCTTGTTTGGTGGGTTCCTCATGAGGATCCTACTGTTGATAGAATGCTTGGACAAAGGACTCCTCGTTTCTTATCAGAATTCCCAAAGAGGTCTTCTCTTGTCGATGGCAAATCGACAGCTACTACGGGTCGCTTTAGATCCTCTATCATAACAGCACCCCTGAATGCTCCTACCGTAACAAGGATGACGAGAAGGATACCGATGGTTTGATATAGCTTCTTTGTTTCGTTTCGGGTTTTAACCAAATCCGTACTACCAAGCGGTCGCGCGAAGTCCTCGCGATTGCCGCGCAGCGGGAAGTATCCCCCGTTAGGGCTTACCTTTTGGCCTGTCAATGGGCCTGACGACTTCAATTATGTGGTCGATCGGGCCTACGCCCCTGGCAGGGGGTGGAAGCTCCGTTTCACAGACGCGGAAGCTCAAGCGGAAATCCGAACGGCGTACCGGAAAGGCAGCAAGACATGCCATGTAAAGCCGGGGTGCTCCTCCATCAGGGTTCAGCATTAGTTCCTTTTCTTGGTTGCCTTGTTTCCTCATTATTGCAGAGCCCTATGTAAATGTATCTCAAGGTAACAGTGGGTTAGCCAAACCCTAAACCCTGAATCCTGACCCTGCCACGAGGTTGCCCAAGCACCGATCCCGACGCCCTAGCAGCACTGTGCTAGCCATCAAATCTACCACCGTGCTGAACCCTGAACCCTACGTAATCCTGACACTGAGATAACTAGAAAAGATAACCCAAAACCCCTGAGCCCTAACCCCAACACTGGTTTAACCAGAAACGGTAAACCCAAAACCCTGATCCCTCAACCCTAACACCTAAAACCAAAAACCCTATATAACGCCTGAACCCTACCCCTAACACCTAAAACCCTGAAATCAGAAACCCTGAACCCTAACCACTCAACCCCCCCCCCACTGCGGTTTAGGGATTAGGGTTTCAGGGTTTAGGGTTTAGGTCGGAAGCAAAAACGGTAAAGGTCACCTCATTTAGGGGTCCCTGGATATAGTATAATCCGTATCATAGAGGAGTCTTTATCGGGTTTCCTGATTTCCTGAAGCTCCCAAATCCAGGCTTCCAGAGACAACATCAAGCAAATATTCGAGCCGGGGGGCGACTCGCAAGAAGGCGGCAGCAGCTGCGGTTTGAAACTGTTGGGCTGTTCCGTTAAGGGTTCTCTAGAGTTTGGTGCTCGTGGGCTTTAGAGACCATATCGGGGTGCATATGTTGTTGCATTGTTTTCGTCCTGGAGGCTTGGCATAGCAGTCTAAACCTTGATTATTCGTTGGAGCGGGCGGCGCTGAGTCCGGTCCCGTCCTGCATCTTCAGCCGAAGAGTGTGAGCGGCCGAGGCCTCTCCGTAGCGAGGGGAGCTTTCGCTCAGGGACAACGTGTGTAGCGCGTTTAGGGACATACAGCTTTAATCACATATGGCGTATGAGATATCTGTAATGAACCGGAGCTGATTCGCACTGACTGCAACCATTGCAGCTTCTCATGCCGAGTTTGCTCTCTGCCAATCTGTCCAGACTTCAGAGGCCATCGACAGTTTGTCGGGTTTGCACAAGCAAAGCACGCTAAACTCGGAAAGCCCAATACGCCTGAATTTCATGCTATGCACTCTTGCATCGCGCGACTTTGCTTCCACACCCAGGAATTGCGCAACATCAACCACATGCAGCAACCTGACAAGACAAGTGTAGCGAACCTCCTGAAGCCGCCAATGCAAAATGCAAATCGCTGCCATTTTGGAGCGAAAGCACAATTCCCTTCCATCCATAAACCTGAAACCCTATGATCCATGAATACATGCGTCAGAATTTGATCTTTTGGGGCTTGCAGCAACTGGCCAGCTCGTAGCATTGTTGGAGCATTGGGGTGAGAGCTGGTGGTTCTGGCTTGCAAGTGTGCTGTGTCACTCTTAGGACTTAGGGTATAGGGTATTATAGGGTTTAGGCTGTTTCAATTGAGGTATCAGGTTTATACGGTTGATGGACAAAATCCTGCATTACCCATTATAAGGAATATACCATAATTCCCATAGTTTAGGGTCCTTAGGGTCATGCAGAATTTTGTCCATCAACAGTATCAGGTTTATAGGGTCTAGGAGTTTTCAAGTTGCGTCGTGGACCGAGAACTTGCCTTGCACTGCAGGGTCATACCCAACCCTTCTTTTAGGGTTCCTGCATTTCTACAATTCTACATCTCAGTCCCAAACCGTAAAACCAGGTGCCCAAACCGGGGGTAGGGTAGGACCCTCGAGGTTATGTTTCCTGATTTTCGGGCAGGGGTTTGGGAGCTCTGTGTCCTTGACGCTTCAATACATTCAGGGTTTCGGGGGAAGAACCCCATGCTCTACCCATAGGCTCAATTGTAGTTCCTTTTTGTGGTTTTTTTGGATCCTATAAGGCAATCCCAAAACGGAACTACTATGGAGCCTATGGGTACTTTACAACTGCGTATCCAAGTCTGCCACTCCCGACTTTCTAGAGACAGCAGAATCGCTAACCTGGTCCCGGCGCTGAGCTCGGCTTAGGGTTTAGGTTCTAGTAATTATTGGGCTATGACCTATAATATGTAGATATATATACACACACGCACATAGTTTATATTTATGGCTTGCCCTAAACCCCAAACCCTCCCCCTTAACTTTGCCTTGATCCCTGCCTCCCAGCCCTGCATACCTAAGTGGCCGTTAACACCTTTTGGGGGAGGGGGTTGGGTATTATAATCCTTTTATAACCTTACAACATCCCACAACCTGTAGTTCCTCTGGGAAACTGCGAAAGTAAGAAAAGACGTAGCGGACAAGCGCTGGGCCGCCAGGGTTAGACTGTTCTGTTTACGGCTCTGGTGATGCATGGTATAGGCTCCATAGTATACTTCCGTTTTGGGATTACCTTATAGGATTCTAAATATGATTCCCAAAAGGAACTACTATGGAGCCTCTAGGTAGGCCTCACATATAGAGGTTGATCAAAATTATGGGCCCCTTTTGGTCCCCTAGACTATAAGGAATATACTATAATACAGACCCCAAAAGGGCCCATAATTTTGATCAACCCCCATATAGAGGTGAGTTTCAGGCATGTTGCGCATGCCACTGACCTTATGTGATGTGGAGCCCAAACGGGGTCCTTAGCCCCTTTTGGGGGTGTCCGAAAATTAGGGGTACCTTGTTTGGGGTCCTTATAATAAGGATCCTACTATTTAGGGTACTATATTTGGGTCCCCTATTTTCGGAAATTCCCATATAGCAGAATGAAGGGTCTCTATGTGTTTCTATTGTGGGAATTACTATTATATGATATGGGGAAGTATCCCCCATAATAGCACCTAGGGCCTCAACTTTAAGACCTCAAGCTAGGACCTTTTTCGGAGCACTGGCACCCTAAGCCCTAAGCCCTAAACCCTAAACCCTAAACCCCTAAACCCTAAACCCTAAACTGGCAGGCCTTGATGTTGCTGGTGCCATCAAGACGGCTACCTTCGATCTGGTCCCTCGAATGGGAGGGTGTTAGGTTTAGGGTTGTGGGGTTTAGGGTTTTAGGATTTAGGGTTTAGGGTATATTATGTTCCAACCTACAGTGAACCCCAGAAAGTTGGAACATAGTTTTAGGAGGATTCATGCTGGGATTCCCTTTACTTTACTTTAAGGGCATGAGGCTAAGGATGTTCCAACTTTCTGGCTTCTGCGATAGGTTTAGGGTTGTGGGGTTTAGGGTTTTAGGGTTTAGGGTTTTGGGTTGAGTTTGGGGTTTTAAGGTGTAGAGTTATGGGTTTGGGGTTGTGGGTTTTAGGGTTTTGGGTTTTAGGGTTGGGGGACCAGTTTAAGGTACTTAGGGTTTGGGTTTAGGGGTTTAGGGGTTTAGGGTTTAGGGTTTTGTTTTGGGGCTTGTACCGTCGACTTCTGCAGTGGAAGGTGGTGAAAATAAACCCCGACATTCATGCTTTGGCTGGTTTGAACTAGGCTTGCCATGAGGGTTGTGAAACGTGAGGATGCCGAGGAATGGCCCGAAACAGATCTAAAACACTACCAGGGCCCCAAACCCCCAAAGCAAGCCCAAAATACCCCATCGCCCGGGATTCAGGATGTCTGGTGTGGTTGCGTCACTCCAAGGGTTTGTATAGGGGTTCAAAAGGGTTTAGGGTTTTGGGTTCAAGGCTCCATGTGCCCAAATAGTATATATGCTTTGGTCTTAAACCATATAGGTACTTTGGGGTGTAAAGTATACAGGATTTGTGCACATGGACGCTGAGGGTCACAATAAACCCTAGAGTCTGAATTCTTGTCTAGGGCCTTTTCCCTAGGCTCTGAATCCTAGCTTAGAGAAGTTGTGAAGCGAAGGCAAATCGAACCGTGGGACGGAGTAGCGTGATTCTAGCCCGCGTCGGGCTTCCGTGCTTCCACGGCTGCGCGCACAGCTCCCGTGCCGTTCGGGTGCGGCCTGACGCCTCGGACGGGCAGATTTTCTTGGTTGGGTGAGAGCTTTGAGGCAGGTGAACAACACCACGCACGATGTATGACATCTGCCATCGCGTACATGTGTTGTCGGAGGGCGTTGGAACGAGTGTGCTCTTCCCCGCCAGCACTGCGCTTCTGGACGGACCCGGCCTTGCCCTTGAGTATCACCTCCCTCGGCTGATAGCAGTCTTGCCCTTTGTTGGATGCAAGGCAGGCGATGCACCAAGAATTAACGACCATCTGCCCAAAGCTCGAAGAGGTCGTGAAGGGCAACCCAGAGGTGGCAAGTGTGTCTTTCGACATGGAGTGGGCAAAGGATCGAACCGACATTCAGTATGCAACAACATGTCTTGCATCAAGTATGTCACGACCGACCGAAAGGCACTCAAATGTTTGAATTATTCTATATGTAGCTGGAACCACAAGCCGTGCCACAGTCTTGCCCTACACAACGAAAGGAACTCGCTTGATCACCAAGCTGAATGAATGTGTTGATGAAGAGATCAGGGAAGGAGATCATCATGTGGTAGAAGCGTTGTCGGATAGTCATTGAGCAAGCCTGAAAGCCCTTAAAGGAACCCTTATAGATCCCCCACAGATCCCTTAATAGAAACCTTATGGATCCCTTATAGATCCCTTATAGAAGGCCTATACACCCCAAACGTTAAAACATGCACCCTGAAGCCCAAACCCCCCGTCCTATCCCCAAAGGAACCTTTAAAGACCCCTTAAAGGAACCATGAAGGAGCCTCTTAAGGAGCCCTTAAAAGAATCTCTATTCGACCCTAAACGGAACCCTAAGAGGAACCCCGAAGCTCGAGCCATACCCGGGTCTTCTCTCATCTTCTCCCGAGCCTTAAACTCCCCTAGGGTTTAGGGGTTTAGGGTTTAGGGTTTCTGTCCTGACTTCCACAGCAGTTCCATATCTGGGCCGATCTGTTTTTCTGGTTGGAGTCTTTCATCCTAAAGCCCAAGCCTCACTTCGGGGCTCATGGGACTGAGTAACTAGGGGCATAAATAGTACGGCAGTTAGAACATCTAGTTATAATTGCTTATAGCCGCAATTAAGGTACTTGGAGGCTTGGAAGAGGAGGCGGGAAAGGAACCTTTAAAAGAACCCTTAAGAAAGCTTCTTAAGGAGCCCTTAAAGAAACCCTTTTCTACCCTGGAAGGAACCGATTGAAGGAAACCGAAAAGGAGCCCCAAAACTCAGGTCTTCTCCCTAAACCCTAAACCCTAAACCCAAAGGAGCCCTAAACCCTAAACCCCCAAAGCTTAAAATTCCCTAAGAAGGGGCCTTCAAAGGTGCCCTAAAAAGAACCCATAAAAGGAACCCCCAAAGCTCGAGACCCAGGTCTTCTCTCGTCTTCTCCAAAGGGGTTCCTTCGAAACTTTCGACGAGGCGGCTATTTGGGGGGCTTTGGGGGTTGAGGGGGTTTTAAGGTTTCAGGGCTTACCAGCACCCCCCACAACTACCCTCTACCATACCCTCAGTACCCACTATTAAGGGCCATAAGGACTCTATTAGAGGGCTCTTGGGGGGTCCTGGTAGGGTTTAGGGTTTAGCCTTCAGGGCTTCAGGGTTTTATTCCTTTTTGGGGATACCCTTACAGGATCCTAATTAGATTTTTGGTTAAACCAGAAAAAGGAACTACAATGGAGACTACAAGTAGCCTTCAGGGTTCTAGGGTTTTAAGGTTTAGGGATCTTGAAGGGATCTCCTGGGGCTCCTTTAAGGGATCCTTGGGGATTCCTTCGAAAGGATCGGTGTTGGGGGGCTTTGGAGGTCTCTGGCTTAGACACTATGGGTTTAGGGTTTCGGGATTTTAGAGTTCTGTGGGTTTAGGGTTTAGGGATTTTAGAGTTCTGTGGGTTTAGGGTTTAGGGATTTTAGAGTTCTGTGGGTTTAGGGTTTAGGGATTTTAGAGTTCTGTGGGTTTAGGGTTTAGGGATTTTAGAGCTCTGTGGGGTTAGGGTTTAGGGATTTTAGAGTTCTGTGGGTGTAGGGTTTAGGGATTTTGGAGTTTAGGGTTTTAGATTTTTCTGGTGTGGTTTTAGGGCTTAGAAGTTGGGGCTTTAGGGTTTAGTGGTCTAGTGGTGTAGGGTTTAGGGTTTGGCTTGAGGTTTAGGGCTTTACGTTTCGGGGGCCTATGTGGGGTTTGTAGGGTTTAGGTTTTTGGGTTTGAGCTTCAGGGTTTCGGGTTGAGGGATTTAGGGCTTTTCGTCTGGAACGCATCAAATAGAGAAGACAAGTCTCTTTCAGTGGGAAAAGTTGGCGCGAACGCAGCAGCAAGGGGAGACAACTTGTGGACGATAGTTCAATATGTATGGTTAGTCACGGTTGGTCGCTGTGAGTATAATACCCTATAAGGGTCCAAGTACGTAGTTCTCATATACTCTCCAAAATTTTAACTTACATAACTACTATCCGAAACCTAAGTACCTAATTATTGGGCCCTTTGGACCCTTAGGGATAGTGTGCTGGCACCGCATTGTTCTATTCGGCTTTATACAAAGACCTGACCTCCTCATCGGAGAACCCAGAAACTCCAATATCCCTCAAGTATGGAATATAGGGTTTAGGGTTTAGGGTTTAGGGTATATTCCATAAATCAGATTAGAGATCCTACTATACGGAGTTTCTGGAAACTTCAAGCTTGTCTTCCGTATCAATAGGATGGGACGAACTCAGGGAGCTTGCGCGGCGGTAAGCTTGCAGCATTGATTCAGCACAGTGCCGTGTTGAAGACCCCAATCATTGACGCCCATTTAGGGTACCTAGTTTGCTGGTTAGGATC
The DNA here is from genome assembly GCA_003297005.1 of Symbiodinium sp. clade A Y106. Lineage (NCBI taxonomy): Eukaryota > Dinophyceae > Suessiales > Symbiodiniaceae > Symbiodinium > Symbiodinium sp. clade A. The sequence goes on along the minus strand of BGNK01000050.1, from coordinate 45,289 downwards.
TGTTATGTACCAAAGTAGGTACCCTGAAAAAGGGGTTGGGTATGACCCATTAGGTACAGTACAACCCAGCTCTATTAAACAAAAACCCTACACCCTAAACCCCATGGCTACAGCTCTACTTCATCCACCCCAAACCCCATAAACCCAAGGGGGGGCACTCCATTCAAAAAACACCCTAAAACCCAACTCCTGATGCGTACAGCTCTCCTTCATCCACCTTGCAGGAGGGGCCACATCGCTTTATGGAGGTTGCCCGGATTCCAGTGACCAGAAGCACCAGCGCTTAGGGGCGGCAGGCGAGCGCAGCTCCTCAATCTGCCTCGACTTACCAGAACCGCTAAACACCTAACCTTTCACCCTAAACTGCTTTCGTGTAGGCTCTCTAAGAAGTATTTCAGTGTTAAGATTACTGGCAAGAAGCGGGTTATGTAAGTTATTGAGACCCTATAAGGATCCAGAACTCTTACAACCCTACCCCGTGCCGTTGTAGTGCTGAACACTAAACCCTAAACCGCTGAACGCCTGGGTTCCCCTGAGCCCGTTGCGGCTGCGTCCGGTGAGCAAACGAACTGTGCCGAAGGCACCTGTGCCCCCTGTCATCGCAAATTTCTGGCTTATTACATGACCTAGAGGTTATCCGTTTTTCAGGGTATCTAGTTTTATGGTTAGGATCTGTTATGTAGAAGAGTAAGTACCTTTAAACTGGAGTGGCGCGTTGACCCTAAAGGTAGGGCTGCATGAAACAAGAGCCGTAATTCCTGATCCTCATGCAGCCTTTTTTACCGTCAGCCGTAGCCTTTACATCAGCAGGCCCTGTAGCAGGGTACTTAGAGAAGAGAAGTGACAAGGGGGCGTGTTTGGCGAGAAGGCCATCGCGAAGCTGAGGGTGTTAGTAACCTAACCATAAAGACAGAGGATTCCATGCAAGGGTAGCCACACGAAGCCCGAGGGGCCTTCCCAGAGCGTTTTCAACATTCCTGCCTAGATGCAAGAGTGGCAAGCTGCTTGGGCCATGTACAGGCCAGTGTGCGCTCTGGGCTGTCTTTGGAGTAGACAGAAGCCTCTAGAAGACAATCTACTTATGCAGTGCATTGCTGACGCTTTACACCTATTCGGCGACAGGGCCCAAACCTTAAATCCAAAGCCCAAAACCCAAGACAGCGGTCTATGTTGATGCATTCGTCTTGGCTGTAGGCTGTAGGTCCACATCCTTACCACCAAGTCCCAAAGTTGCCAAAGCTTTCACCTTAGCTTAGGATCCTTGTTTCAAGGCTTGCTTTGCCCATCCCTACCTTAAACCACCATATATCCTACTTTGTAGTATGTTCTCCGGTCCATATAATTTAATAATTCCTTGGTAGGGTTTAGGATTCAATTTTTTGGGGTTGGCATGAATCGGGTCTGGGTCGTTTTCGGTGGAGGCAGCAGGAGTTGTTGGTGGCAAGAGCATGCGAAGCCCCATCATAAATTATATCCCACCGACTCAACAGTTTCCTGCATCTGTAGTACCATATCCGACCGAAGCACAGAGAACTTCCAGCTTGATGGAGGTCAGCCTCAAGATACGTTTGGCAGCAAAAGGCTTGAGCTACAGAGCCCGGAGCCCGATATGTTTTGTCGAGTGCAGAAACGGCGCAGCGGCATAAAGTTTAATCTCTGCCTGCTGCCCTGTACATAGGATGGTTGGACTGTTTTTTTTGCCGAGCCGACTTTTCGATTCTTAGGAATCAGGGTTTTTGTGGATCGAGGCTGACAGCATAAGAAGACATTGTTCGACTTAGACGGCGTGCGAAGACGAATTATGGGGCTTATGCGCTGCTTGCATACTAAAACATATATACATATACACATACATATACATATACACATACATATACATATACATCTATATATGTATATATAAATACATGTACATATACAAAACATATACATATATACATATATACATATATACATATATACATATATACATATATACATATATACATATATGCATATATGCATATATACATATATACATATATACATATATACAT